>FR997855.1:4192769-4785269 GCA_905475405.1 Schrankia costaestrigalis
TGTATCGGGCTTTACTTGAAGACCACAGCCAGTGCAATTGGTGTCGAAATTTCAAGTAAAATAAAGGTAAATAGCTTGCGCGTTTTTATATACTGTTCATTTATTACGACTTGATTATAAAGGTAAACAACTATGGCGTCGTGTCAACCACAGACTAAAGACTTTAGTCTTTGACCTTTGATAAATGTATAGGAATCAAGTACAAATTCTAGAATCTACAAATGTCAAATGGTGAAATTAATTTTAATCTGTGAAATTTTACGTTGGAAAAAATTACTTAATTAATTTCCTTTTAAAATCATTTCATGTAGGAATATGGCTTTAATGCAATTTTGTAATAAAATTAATTCACAATCTCGACATTAAAAAAAGCCGTGAAATAGACACGTTATAACATCACCGTAACACAGAATTTCGAAGTTCAAGTTATCGATGAACGGTAGACCTAAGGTACGTAAACGCGCATCACGTTAGTGCGAAAGTGCGCCACATTAAAACACATAATTTCGATATTTTTCTTTTGTGGTGCACTTTAGTGTGAATGTATTGCAGTTCAATTCAGCTACTATTACAAATCCGACCCCTATAGGGGATGAATTTTTAAATGTAACTATGGAATATTTTTTAAATTACACATTCATACAACGAATTAAAACACTTTTTATAAGCTTCAAATAGCGTTCCTGGTTTCCCAATGACGTGGCTATTTCACGAAACCAAAAAAATAATATATACATAACAAAATTAAAAACAAAAATAGCACCTCGTTTAAACACATAAAAAAAAAAAGTTAAATTGCAACATTTTAACTATTTTATAACTGGCAACACTGCAGAGAAAACCTTCTTATTATAATAAAACTCTTATTATCTATAGAAAGATGCCATAATCTAAAATTGTTTTAACACATTTATAGGAAAATGACATTTTTTTTTCTTATTTTTCACCTAAATACATAAATTTTGTACTTGTAAACGCCGAAACATTATATTCTTACTCCACTTTTGACGGGGGGCGTGTTTTAATATTTTTTAAAAAATAATAATAAACGAGATTCCCTTTTTGTAAATAAAAAAAAACCGTCAACTTTTGACTTTTAAAAATAAAATAATTTTTCAAAATAAATATGAGATTTAAAGAACGATAATTTCGAAAAAATAATAATAACACGCTTTTAGCTTATTCTTTTTTGTCTCAAAGACATTTATAATAAATACATTTTTATAAATTTTAATTTTTACGTTAGAGGAATATTAAAAAAAAAACTACAAACACAATATAACTTTGGCAAGTGACAATTTTAAAAATAATTATTAGAAAATATTCCATACATTCAATTACCTTTGCTAAAATAGATTACTAAGGGTCAATTTATACTGAGACAGATTCGAAGCGAATCGAAACGTTAATCCAAAACTTAACAAAACAAATTAACCCCTAAACTCTACAGCGTAACGTACAAATTACTTCGTAGATTTTAAAAAGGTGCGCGCATTCTTCTGAGTTCGCGCGTCGGCGCTTGACAATCGCTGATTGGTTTCGCGGACAATCTTAGAAGTAATGTGTGCGTTATACTGAGGAGTTAAGGTTGAATTTAATATGGTTAATTTTGGATTGACGCTTCGACTCTGCTGTAGTTTAAATTGACCCTAAGAACACAAAACATTTTTTTATTCCTCTAACGCTTATTAATTAATCTTTCGACCACCAAAAACGAAAAAACATATTCCCCAAACAATTAAAACATGAATTTTAAATGTATACAATTTAGCATATTTAAACAATTTAAAAATAAATATTCACGGACAATATCTACACAGCACCGTCTGTTCCCAAAGTAAGCTAGGCTTAACCTGCTTGTGTTATGTGTAACAGAACGTCGGATATTAATACTTAATTACTTATTAAGTATTAATATCCGTTGTTCTGACCAATGCAAATAATCATGCACACAAATATTTGCATTGAGCGGAAATCGAACCCGAGACCTCAGCGTAGCAGTCATGTTGTATAACCACTACGCCAGAGAGGCCGTCGATCGTTGTTTAAATATACAAATAAACATTGAAAAGAAATAATATAAATTGTTTAATTCTTTATTTTTGCAACATATTGGTCACGTAGACTCTGCGTAAAGTTTTCGTTTGTCATCTATAGACGACATTGGGGGTCGAAAGTTTTAAATAAATAAATAATAATACAAAACACGCCCCCCACATTCATTACCTATACTACAATCACATTTCGCGATACACATCACAGATATTTTCAACCCTGGCCGGCAATGTACTACTGCTGTTTATTTAAATAATAATTATACAATAATAAATAATTAATCATTATAAGTATTAACCCCCTTACTCATAAACGCCTCTTAAATTTAGTCACTGTTTAGCGAGATTTTTATCAGCAAACCATCTTATGCCAAACAAAACCGTAAGAATTTAAGCTAATCAATTGACTAAAATTTAAGAGGCGTTGCGTTTATGAGTAAGGGGCTTAGTGTGTATGTTACAGTCAAAACGAATTGCCGGTCAAAACTACTTTAAACTACGTAAAACAGTCAATAGAGATTTTGACCGACGTCCTTAGTCAAAATCACTAAGAACGTCGTCGGTCAAAACCACTATTGACTGTTTTACGCAGTCAAAAGTGGTTTTGACCATCGACGTTAGTCAAAATTGGTTTTGATTAAAGTCAAAACCACTTTTGACTGCGTAAAACAGTCAATAGTGGTTTTGACCGACGACGTTCTTAGTTAGAGCAAATTTTGACTGATTTTTGGAGTCATAAGTGGTTTTGACCCGGTATGAGTTTTGACTATAACATATATTATTTTCATTTACTCCTTACTTTCATTTTCATATACTCCCCATAGAATATATAACGTTTTGCCAAAGCTCATACATATTATATTAAACGATTAATTTAAAAAAATGTATTTCTAAACATATTGTTTGACCGATCAATCATATGGTCGAATATATTATTTGAACTTTATAAATAAATATACCAGCAGTAGTACTCACACATTAACAAACTAATTAAATTCAAATTCTACAAAGCTTAGTGTAAAACATCTAGCTGTCATAACTTTGCTTTACAATGAAAATCTACCATGTGGTAGAAAAAATCTACCAATTGGTAGATTTTCAATTATTTCGAATGAAATGAATTACTAGATCTTAGTAGAATTAGAATTTAACTCCCCCCAGCACCAACCATTTCCATATTATCGACCTTTCGATTTTAATTTTTTCATAAAAATTACCAAAACGTTCGAAACTAGCAATTTCTTTAAAATTAATTATTTTATCATTAAAAAAAAACACATTTTTCAACAATAATCTTTTTATAATCCGATCGCCAAAATATACAATAGGTTTATTATTTTAAATCCGTTGGGTAATTCTGGTAATAATATTTGTTTAAAATAACATGTCAATCAATTCCAAAACGTCACTTATGTCAAACTTGACACTTTATTACCCCAGAGACAGCGCCAAACTGTAGAATTGTCACTTGGAGTTAACCGAAATGTAATTATAATACATACATTATCGAGAATTACCCCCGGTTTCTGAATGACTGATCAAGTAAAAATCAACTAATCAAGTGTCAAAACTGTCATTTTAGTTCCTGAAAATGATAGTTTTGACACTTGATTAGTTGATTTTTACTTGATCAGTCATTCAGAAACTGAGGGTTAGCCTTCTTGAGGTATTATTTTATTTTTTTTCCTTTTTTAAAAGGGAACGATATCACTATAAATTTTTGACATATTATTAAAATTTGGTAGAATTTAAAATTTTTGTATATGGCAATCGGATTATATACTGTTTACCCATTTAGTATTCTCCCTCGTTGTTCTGTAGTCGTTTCAGTTTGATTTAAATGTGACATTGTTAGATGACGCCTGAAAAATAAACATAAATAGTTTATTGAACAAGCTGAGTAATTAAAAACACAAATAATTATGATCCGACCGTGGTGACGGAGTAAGAATACAATGTGTCACCACCCCATCTCATCCCATGGATTTCGTGAAAACCGATTATGGGACTATCCGTCAATATTATCTTTACGAAATAAAAAGAAGGAAAACTGGAAATCAAACCCTACCCTTTAAAATTATACCAATCCGTCTGGCCAGCGTGGTATTTGAAGGCCAAGTATCCCTCCGTCACGGGAGGGATACTTGGCCTATTTTCGCATTTATAATATTAGTAGGATTTATCAGCGAGTAATTACATAAAATATTTAAACATCCTACAAACCTCTCCTTTGGGATCAATTGAACTACCTACACCTTTTTTTAAATAAACCTATACTAATATTATAAAGAGGTAAAGTTTGTGACGTTGTAGGGGGTAATCTCATGATCTACTGAACCGATTTTAAAAATTCTTTCTGTGTTGTATAGTCAATTTAACGGGGAGTGTCATAGGCTATACAGTCTCATGCTATGACTAATAGGAGTGGAGCAGTAATTAAATATGTTTACAAAAGTGACGCGTTTTTTTTCGCCGCCTAACGTAGTGGGCAAGGGTCAGCTAGTAGAAAACACTCTGACCAATGCATGTTCCCGATAAATATACTATTCAACACAGAAAGAATTTTTAAAATCGGTTCAGTAGATCTAGAGATTACCCCCTACAACGTCACAAACACACAAACCTCTTTATAATATTAGTATAGATATATATTTATTAAATTCCTTACCTCAACCCCCTACCACCCTTGAAAGTAAGACTGCACATATTACAACTCTTCGTCTCCACTCCCTCCTTCACAACAGCGGAATGATCTGTCTCCTTCTGGCTTGAGCTAATCTTCTTATCTTTGGGCGAGTCGTGGGTACGTTTCTCTGGCGGTTTTTTTGGTTTAAGGTCTGAAACAAGTAGGTACTGTATGAGCACTTTATGTAATGCCTCGAAAAAGATAACTTATATCCCAAAAAGAAAAAGTGAGTATTTATTTGATATCAAAACTCTTTTTGTAACTCACATACACACAGTTTACGCACTATACAGCTCCTGGACACGCCTCCGCCCACCTGGACATGACCGCGCCCACATAGACACGCTCCTCGCCCACCTGGACACGCCCGCGCCCACTTGGACATGCCCCTCGCCCACCTGGACACGCTCCCCGCCCACCTGGACACGCTCCCCGCCCACCTGGACACGCCTCCGCCCACCTGGACATGACCGCGCCCACATAGACACGCTCCTCGCCCACCTGGACACGCCCGCGCCCACTTGGACATGCCCCTCGCCCACCTGGACACGCTCCCCGCCCACCTGGACACGCCTCCGCCCACCTGGACATGACCGCGCCCACATAGACACGCTCCTCGCCCACCTGGACACGCCCGCGCCCACTTGGACATGCCCCTCGCCCACCTGGACACGCCCCCCGCCCACCTGGACATGACCGCGCCCACATAGATACGCTCCTCGCCCACCTGGACACGCCTCCACCCTCCAAGACACGCCCGCGTCCACTTAAACACGCCCCCACCCACCTGGACACGATTCCCGCCACTTAGACACGCTCCCTGCCACCTGGACACGCCCTCTCCCTTCCTGGAAACGCCCCCCGAGTACCAGGTCTCGCCCCCCGTGAATAGGTTCCCAAGGGAAATCCGGGAGTAGGTTCCCGAAGGAATTCCTGGAAGAGGGTCCCGAGGGAATTCTGGGAATAGGTTCCCGAGGGAATTTCGGGAAGACCGGGCATAGGTTCCCGAGGGAATTGCGGACATACGTTCCCGAGGAAATTCCGGGAATAGGGTCCCGAGGGAATTCCTGGAAGAGGTTCCCGAGGGAATTCCTGGAAGAGGTTCCCGAGGGAATTCCGGGATGAACGGGAATAGGTTCCCGAGGGAATTTCGGGAAAACAGGGAATGGGTCCCGGGGGGAATTCAGGCAAGAGGTTCCCGTGGGTAGAGCGGGAAGAGTATCCCGGGATAATTCCGGAAGAGATCACGAGGGAATTCGTGGGAATAGGAAAGACTAGGAATAGTTTCCGGTACAAGTAAACAGCTGTTCAAATTTTAGAAATAGAAATAGAAAAATTATTTATTTGCAGCAAAACATACAAAAAATGAAATACTTAGTAGCTACAATAACTTATATCTAATTTGCCGCAAATCAGACTCAAGTCAGCAAATACTGGCTAAAGATAACCAGCGCTGGTCTTCCCCTGAGACTGGTTGACGAGTGACGTACGGTCTACACATACAATTCCAGACCTATGAACACTTATGAACTAAAACGCAAACAAATATGACGTCTTGTCAACCACAGACCATACTAAGTCTATAGTTAGACTTGGTCTTTGACCTTTGTGAAAATTTTTTAATTAATTAAATAGTAAAATTCAAGAAAAATAGTGGTTAAATCAAAGTACCTAATAATTTATCAAGACAAAATAATTTTGTTATAGCATACCTACATGTCTAAAGCTACTTTACATAAATTTTCATACACATCAAAGTAAAATCAATCAATGCACAAACTAGTGAAATTGTGAAATTGCAAAATGTACCCAGTACATATTTGTTTACAAAAGTAAGTTAAATGGATAGCATAAATATTGTTATCTCTTATTTTCAACAAACGATACTTAAACCTATATATATATATACACGGAGGATTCACAAATACACAAGCACACAGAGGTGAGTACGAATGATGCTGGTTCCCAAAATAAATACATAAACAATCAATTAATATATTATAAATAAATAAATAATTATAATTATTTGCCAGCGCCTACAAAGCACTGGTGTCATTAACCAGAGCTTCCTCGTTTTTTTGGTGTTTCAATACAAAAGATCTTATTTGTTTTTTAAACGCATATATGCTTGGCAAGTTCCTGATTGGCGGTGGAATATTATTCCAACACTTTGAAGCAGCATAACGGAAGCTTCCCCTAAAAACAGTTGAACAATGCCGCTGAAGCCCCAACTGTACTGAGCAAGCGCGGGATACACCGTTCCTATGACTCGAGCGCCAGGAAAACTTGTCATATAAATATTTAGGTTCCTTAAACTTAATGACACCGAACAACAGGCATGACAAATGACACTTACGACGGTGCTGCATTTTTAGTAAACCGTGTTTATTCAAAAAAGGAGTAACATGAGACCTAAAGGGTATGTTAAAGCAAAAACGCGCGCAGGCATTTTGAACCCTCTGTATAACTTTTTTTGTTTTCGCTAACAATCGTGGGGCAACAACGACATCCATATAATTTAATTTCGACAATACAAGGGTTTCCGCCAACTGTACGCGTAGTTCCTCTCCCAAGAAAGGTCTCATTTTGTAGAGCAGCCTCAGTCTATAAAAACAAGCTCTTACACAACTATCCACATGTTTCTCATACCTCAAGTCACTATCCATAACAAGACCCAAGTTTCTGGCTTCGTACACACGTTCAATAGGATGTCCCATGAGCATAAGCTTTACAGTAGGATTGAGACTAGTCAGCTGCTGCCTGCTACCAAAGACAATGTATTTAGTTTTGGCAGGATTTAGCAACAGGCAGTTTTTGGAGGACCACTCAGCTATCTGGCAAAGATCCTCATTGAGCCTACCGATCGTCTCATCTACATCTTGCGGCTTACACGACAAGTAAATCTGGGTATCATCAGCGTAGATATGGTAATTAGCGTGCCTGATGTGGGAAACTATATCAGCTGAATACAGGGAAAAGAGAATAGGTCCAAGGATAGAACCCTGAGGTACGCCCGATTGCACGGCCATTTTATTTGATACGGCATAGGAACCATCACTACGACGCAACTTCACGTACTGATACCGGTTAGTGGTGTAGCTATCAAACCACTTTAAAGATTTCGTGTCAAAGCCATAAAATTTTAGTTTGGACATTAGCAGACCTATATTTATGGAATCAAACGCCCGGGAAAAATCCAATAGCACCAAAACCGTAGGGGGAGGGGGGGCACATTGATTCACGGGGCACATTGGTACAGTATCTATATCTCAAAACCGATGAACGCTACACAGTCCAGCACATCACTAGAATGCTCAAGGACATTCACAAGAATGACAGTTGTGACACCGCTCGCCGCCAGTTTGCCGTTGGGCCTCAACGGTCGCTAACGTGTTGAAAGTGACGTGTACCGCTGCCTACAAAAAATATACGTGAAATGTAATTGTGTCTCAAGAGGATACTCTTAGTTGTATTTGTTATTATTTGTTACTAAAGGTAAGTAAATATAGTTATTATTGTATTTTAAATTGTTTTTGATTGCAAGATTATTATATATTTGATAAAATTAATTGTTTGTGGAAAAAGTCCTTTGGGGCACTTTGATACGGTCATGTGCGGGGTACAATGATACGTATCAATCTGTCCCTCTAGTGTATTAAAGTGCCCCGTAAAAAATAATAGTTTATATTATTGTATTTTTTCTTTTTTTTCAGAAAATGGTGCGCACGTACAAACCCAAAACTGATAGAAAAAATATTTATGAAGAAAACATTGAAGATGCAATACATGAAGTATTGTAAGTTGTATTAAAGTATAATGTGACAGAATATGAAGTATTATATCTCAGAAAAAAAGCAGGGTCTTCAAAGTTTTTATTTCCAATTGTGGAAGACAAAGCAAGTGTGGATGTTAGAGATGTAGTTTTGCAATTACCAAAACCAACTTTCTTCAAAGGCACATCTCGAACATCGTCGCTTTATTCATTTTCGGTAGGTTTAACTCGGTATAATATCCAGTAGATTGTTGTTTATTGTTTTGTAATTTATATGAGAGTTTTTATGATTATTTTTGTTAAATATTTGATGTTTGTATAATTTTTATTTTCTTCATTTTGATAGGAGGTTCTAATACTATATTTTTATTAACAATAGTCAATGTTCAAGTCTGATTAAGTACTTAGTAAGCATATAACTGATTATATAATTAAGAAAATAACAGAGAATTTGTCTTGTTCTATGATGGCAATATTGTTTTTATGATTATATTCCTTAAGTAACTTAGACTGATTATGGCTAATGTGCACTCTTAATAAAAAGTATTTTGCGATCTCAATCATTAAAATTGTTTTATTTCTTAATTTTAAGTAATAATAGGTTTATATTGGGTTATAAGTCAGTTTAAATTTGCATTTTATATGGATCTAAAATACCTATCAAACTGCCCCACCCCATATATCAAAGTGCCCCACCCCATGTATCAAAGTGCCCCACTGGTGGGGCAGAATGATACAAAAGTGTTTTTTTCTTAAAATCAGTTTATCTCTATATGTCGCCAGTTTCTGCGGTTTTTGCTTAGCCAAAATATAAGTTGACATATCAGGCAACGCACACATCAAAACAAATATTTAAGTATAATGCTTTATGGTCCTCAGAAGAGAGATTGAATTTTTGTGTATCAAAGTGCCCCCCCTCCCCCTACACATCCCCTTATCACGAGCAACCAGTATATTATCAGTTACATCAAGCAAGGCAGTTGTAGTACTACGTCCCACTCTGAAACCCGATTGCAACTGAGGCAGAATATTGTTATTTTCAAGATACTTATTCAGCTGCAAACAAATAGCCTTCTCCAAAATCTTTGATAGACACGGTAAGATACTAATAGGTCTTAGGTCTTTTAAGTTAGCTGGGCTTGAACATTTGGGTAATGGTCGTACAACTGCCAATTTCCATAACTCGGGAAATGTACTCGTGTTAATAGAAGTGTTCACTAGAACCCGAACACAATCCAAGGATTGAGGGAAAGTCATGAGTAGCATTTCTAGGGTGATACCGTCACAACCCTCAGCATTAGACTTAAGTCCCCTAATTATCGTGATAAGTTGTTCCATACTTATTTCACTCATCTTAAATATGGTATCAGTAAATCTATGGGTGTCGTAAAATCCCATTACGTCAGAAATATTACCTGAACTAGGTGGTATGTCAAGAAAATGTCCGTTTATTTTATCTGGGTCGTCAAAGATTGAAGGCAGTGTAAAGTCATCATGCGGTAACAAGGTGTTCTTTATGTTTTTCCACAACAATTTAGGTTTATTGATGTTACTGTTGATATTATGCCTATAATATGCATACTTCTCATGATAAAGAGCCTGATTAACAGTGGACTTCAAGCTTTTGTAGTAGTCCTTTTTTGCGTCAGTCTTAGTTTTATTGTAATCAGCTGCCGCCTTATCTCGGAGTCTCATCATTACCCTCACAGTATCAGTGATCCAGGGATATGAGCGATTTCTTAAATTGACAGTTTTAACTGGAGCATAGCAATCAAAAATAGACAACACGAAACAGTTAAATGCATTAACCATGAGATTAACATCGGTA
This sequence comes from Schrankia costaestrigalis, assembly GCA_905475405.1. Classification (NCBI taxonomy): domain Eukaryota; kingdom Metazoa; phylum Arthropoda; class Insecta; order Lepidoptera; family Erebidae; genus Schrankia; species Schrankia costaestrigalis. The sequence goes on from FR997855.1 coordinate 4,203,110, forward strand.
CACTGCGATATCTGCTTCCAATCGATAGTATTTAGATCATTGTTATAATCTGTCAAAGTTATGTTTTTTATAGGCCGGTAAGTCATTATCTGTGGAGCTATTTTATCCCGCTTAATGTCAAACTCACAAACAACAAGACAATGACCTGTGATGGTTCCTACAAGCTCCAAAGTTATTTTCTTATGCTTTAAATCAGTGCAGACCACGTCAATCAATGTTTGACTAGTGCTAGTAAAATGAGTTGGCTCAGTGACTAGTTGGTTTAGGTTAAAATGAGAAAGAAAAGCTTGAAATTTCTTCGTGTTATTGTTATTTACATCCAGATAGTTAATATTAAAGTCACCTAGAATAATAATGTTGTCACATCCAGGCATAGAACTCAAAGAATCAGTGATGGCATCAAAAAACAGTTCAATATTTACCCAGTTTGGCCTGTATGCAGTGCCAATCATCAGCCTCCTGCCGTTAACATTAAGACTAAGCCACATTTGTTCGACCACCGTGTGAAGTGGGTCCACGGGATGCTGCCAAGTACGCACAGTGATTCCATGCCTTACAAAGAAACCAACGCCACCACCACGCGTGCGGTGATGTTTTGGCCGTGGCTTGTGTCTAAGTCTATAACCAGGAATAACAGGAGCTCGCCCCTCCTCCCCAGAATGTATCCAAGTTTCATTCAGGGCCAAAACATCAACACCACTGCGAGCAACGGCTGCTATAATACTGTCATGGTTGGTGCCGAGGGAACCTGCATTGTACAGTCCAACTCTAAGACATTTAGGTGCCAATACATTACATACACACATACACACAACATATAACCATCAGACACAAAGACATAATGCTCAGACACAATCAACCAACAATCCCTATCTGATTTTGTTTTAATACTAATAATTACAAAAAATATGCAAAAGGAAAACACAAACCCATCACTCGCACTCACCATGTATGTCCAAACATTAACCAAACTTATTACTATTTTCTTGACAGGGCCTATAAGCAAAAACAAATTAATTAATAACAATCCCTGTTGTTGATAAATTCTTATACAAAAAGAGTAAACTTTGTCACAACACCAAAATAAACACACAAGCTGTCCACCACTGACCACAATCACACAATTATTATCTCTTGGCATGAGATATCTATTTTTCTTATGTTGTAATATTTGTATATAAATGGATGTTAATTTACATAAAACTAAAAGAAAATTGTAATCATAATGTGGGTACTGTAGTGTACAGACTAATTTACATGAGCTATGTTTACAAAAAGTATTATGCCCAGCAGTATAAAGCAATAGTAAGTATGTATCTGTTGTGATCATTGTAAATAGCACACTTATAGTAATCAGTATTTTAAATAAATTATAAAATATAGTTCCATTTACTATGTGGTTACAGATATGTGAGATAGATAAGGCATATACTGTTATTTGTAAATAGATATTGTCATTTGAGACCATTTTTAAGATATGTATAGTGTTTTTCATTTTTTTATGTATGTAGTATGTATATAGAAGTTCATGTAAATAATTAAAAGATTGCCCAAAACATTCATAAAGTATAAGTGTGATGATGTATTGTGTGTGTCCATTTAAAGAGTTATTATCAGTTAAGGTTGTGTTAATGTAAATGTGTATAATATTACAACAAAGGTGTTGTATGAATTTGTGAAAATGTAAATGTACATGCCTTATTCCCCCCATCCTCACTCCACCAGTGTAAGACAGAAAAGTCTCATATGATATTAAAGAAATGCTATTCACTAAGTGCAGAGCAAACGTTATCTTTACCAAAAACCCTTTCCAAATCAGCCAAAGAACGGATTGCAAAAGTAGATCCTCCTTCAGCTTGCTTTGCTAGTATTTTTCCATGTTTTGTCCATGTGTACTTCCAACCCAGTTTGGCACCTAGTTCCCGCACACGAAAGAATACCAGCTTGTTGTGTCTAGTCAAGCGCTCATTGATGTAAAAGGGACGAGGTGCTGCTGCCAGCCCCAAGTCAGCACTATTTAGACCTCGACGTGCACGTGCCGCAGCCAGCATTTCATCCCGTAGCCCTCGCCTCGCCAGCCTCACCACAATACGGCGCGGGGTAGGCGCTAGTGTTGTCCCGTCACTGGTATTCCTGCGGTACCCAACTCGCTCTGCAAACATGACATCTCGTGGTTCTAGGGCAACACCGAGCTTTCCTGCCACAAGACCCACGGTATGCAAAACGTTTTCTCCACTGGTCTCCGGAAAGTTGGCAATTTCGAGGTCTGATGAGAGCAGCTCCTGGTCCCGTTCATTAAGCTCGAGCTTTAGTTGCTTAACAGTTTCGTTAAGCTGGGCATTACTGTCCCTATCTTCATTCTGGTGTTTAGGTGTGGTCTCCAGGACCTCCAGCCGCTTTTCCAGACTTTCTATACGTAGAGTGCTGGCAACAAGAGCAGCACGTACCTCCACCAGTTCCCTTTTGAGCTCGCCAATCAAGTCCTCTCTGGCCACCCTTATCTCTGCTCGGATAGTGTCCCGTAGCTGGTCTGTCATGATCTTAAGCTGCTGGTCCAGATCTGCATGGCTGGTATCAAGGTCAATGCAGCCACCAGCTCCCTTCACAGGTGTAGCAGTGTTATCTGCTTTAGGCATTTTTCTATGGCAATCAGGACACATCCAGACGGCCGCCAACCGCGCTGTCTCCGGCATCAGCAGACACGCCTTGTGGTATATACCTGTGCAGCTTTTGCATGCAGCGCCACCTTTAACCTGCATGAATTTATTACAAGCTCCGCATTGTTTAGTCATGGCTGGCGATTAAATTATATAATAGACTAGGCGGCGCTGAATAAGTAATTAATAATTAATCGATGCCCTTTCAAGAACTCTTTCTATGCGTGGTGCAGCAGAAACGAAATAGATGGCGCTATTACAAGGTTTGGAAAAAAAGGTTCTACTGAAGGAAAGGTTTTATCTTTAATTTTAACCCCCATGCACATAAACGCCTCTTAACCCGGCGCCAATGACGCTGGGTCAATATGACCCGAGGTGATTTCAAACAGTGATATTTCAAATTAGGCGTGCTTTGTGCTTTTGACTGTTCTAGTAGCTGGAGATACAGTATCTCCCAGCGCATTCTGATCATGAACTCAGTGCCTCGACGCGAACGCAAGCAGATACACGTGCATGAAGCTAAAACGGGTAAATATGACCCAGCGTCATCGACAGCGTTGTATTTTTGTGACATAATTTTCTTTGTATTTTTTATTTATAGTAATGATTTTCTTGGTTGTTTTTAAGAGTTTATCAAAAAGGTTGTTGATAAAAAGTCCGGAAAGAATATTACAGATCTTAGATGAATCCGACTCCAATAATGAAACACAAAAAACTACTTCATAAGGCGAGGTTGAAGATCACGTTTCAGAATACAGCCAAAGTGGCAGTAATACAAGACGCAAGCTACATTGTCACGAAAAGAGGCCATTTTCTGAAGAAATAAGGAGTTTCCATTATTCGGGATCACTGACAGGAACAAGAAACTTGAGTAAATTTGCCTCGTCAATTGCGCAAGACAACTGCTGATTACTCGACAGTAGCTCTTGAGAAACATCCGCGAAGGTATCTAAAACTCATAGGAGATGTCAGGTGTGCCCTTAAAAAAAGATAAAAAATCTAGGTACACTTGTCATGCTTGCAATATATAAATAAATAAAAAAATCGCCCCGATTATTGCACCCTTACTACGAAAGATGCAGTAGCTCCATGGAGGAAGCTGAAGACGGATTAGTGAAGTTTATAATGAAGTTTAATGTCTCTTTTAGTAAATTAGATTTGTTTCATTAAGTTTTATGAAGTTTGTTATTACTTATTTTGAATAGTTACTACTGTTATGTTTTCAAAGTTGATTTTGCAAAGTTTCTGACGAAAGACTATAAAGTTGAATTTGAGAAATATCTTGCATTTTTTTATTATTTTACCCTCAAAACAATGAGATAAACTAACAGAAGAACCAACAAAATAAACTGTAAACATCACGTAACATTTAAAGAAATGCTAATAATCTTCGGGTCACCATGACCCGGCGTCACAGTTCTCGTAATTATTTTCACGTCATTGGCGCCGGGTTAAATTTTACTCAATTGATTAGCTTAAATTCTTACGTTTTTGTTTGGTATAAGGTTGATTTTACTAATAAAAATCTCGCTAAACAGTGATTAAATTTAAGAGGCGTTTATTTTTTATTTTATTTTTATTTATTATTGGTTTACCAGCAGTTGTTACAATAATACAATCTACAACATTACACATTTGTATGCTTAATCTAAATGTACAACTTTTGTAGGTAAACACCACATGCAAAAATAACAAAATTAAAACTTATAACTACAGCAATCAGAACAGGAAAAAAAAACAAAGCACTTTTAACAAAACATAACTAATAGTATCCAGTAAGTAATAGTTAACTAACAGCAAGACTATGAACCTGGCTCTTATATCGTTGAAATGATACACCAAATATATCTATGTATTCACTGTACCTATTATGTAACTTACTTAGCCGTGACACAGGAGAATTGGAGCCTAGCACTGATTTTCGAAAAGGGGGATGTAGGAGCATGATTGGTTTCCTAGGATATCTATGAGGAATATTAAATTTAAATTTAGATAGCACTTCTGGACAATCAATATTATTGTGTAATATCTTAAACAAAAATAATAAATCAGTTGAGTTTCTGCGCTTTTCTAATGATACTATTTTAAAATATTTAAGGCGTTTATGAGTAAAGGTCGTCGGTCCACCTAGCTGGGAGGCGTCCTACACTACGTGGACAAACGACGACTCCAGCTAGATGGACCGACGACCTCAAAAGGGTCTCTGGGTCGGACTGGATGCGGAAGGCGCAGGACCGAGTTCTGTGGCGCTTGTTGGGAGAGGCCAATGTCCAGGAGTGGACTGCAATAGACTAGTTGATTGATTGATTTTGATTGATATGAGTAAAGGGGTAAGTGCTTTACCGCTACCAATTTTACGCATTGTTAAAAACATAAACAGCTAAAAAAACTACACGTACCTCTCGTAAGAATGATAATATTGGGTACACCCATGACATTGTCGTCGTTATCAACACTCTTGGCGTCCACTTCCACAATACGACTGAGCGGTAACGCCTCGTCGCTCGATCCTTCTGAATCTGTTAGCGCTTTAGCAGCTGCCGTGTGGCGTTTCTTTACGCGTTTCCTGAATCTGTTTTACGGAGAAAAAGTAGTAAAATGTTAGTAAAAAGATCACACACTAACCCCCTGTTTCCAAATGACTGATCAAGTAAAAATCAACTAATCAAGTGTCAAAACTGTCATTTTCAGGAAATCAAGTGACAGTTTTGACACTTGATTAGTTGATTTTTACTTGATCAGTCATTTGGAAACCAGGTGTAGAAAGAGCAAACGACAATGTCAAGTCTGTTGATCTTTCGCCGCCTCGTTACAAATCATCATAACAGCCCATCAATGTGCCACTGTAAGGACGGGCTTCCTCTCGTGACGGAGGGATACTTGGCCTACTAATACCACGCTGGCCAAACGGATTGGTATAGGGTTTAATTTCAAGTTTTCCTTCTTTTTATCACGTAAAGACAATATTCATGGATAGTCTCTTAGTCGATTTTTACGACACCCATAGGATGAGATGGGGTGGTGACATAATGTATTCTTACTCATAATAGGATTGACTTATGCTTAGCTTATGTACTGTTTTGTTGATAAAAGCCACCCTGATACAAATACTAAGATTATTATTAACTAGCTGACCCGTGCCCACTTCGTTAGGCGGCGACAAAAACGTGTCCCTTTTTTAAACATATTTCATTACTGCTCCACTCCTATTAGTCATAGCGTGATACTACATATATAGCCTATGACACTCCCAGGTAAATGGACTATTCAACACAGAAAGAATTTTAAAAATCGGTCCAGTAGATCCAGAGATTACTCCCTACAACGTCACAAACACACAAACTTTATAATATTAGTATAGATCAATAACCAACCTCTTTCGTGGTCTTTTATAAACGACTGCGACCTTCTTAGTCTTAAGCTCTTCATTATTGTTTATGTTGATATATTTCTCACAGTTAGCCATACGCCTCTCGGCTTCCGTACTGCTAGAAATTGAGTCTGATTTGTCGCATGCAAATAGGTCTGTTTCATTGCTAAGGTCTCCACTGTCTATGTGATCGCTGAAAAGTAAAAAAAAAGAAGTAAAATTAGCATTGTTACTAGTGGTTCTATGATGTCGTAAAAACTGACTAAGGGACTATCCGTGAATATTATCTTTACGAAATAAAAAGAAGGAAAACTTGAAATTAAAACCCTATACCAATACGTCTGGCCAGCGTGTTATTAGTAGGCCAAGTATCCCTCCGTCACTGGAGGAGGCCCGTCCCTGCAGTGGACGTTAATGGGCTGTTGTGATGATGATGATTTAAAAATGTTTATCCGTTGTCTAGTACCCATAGTACAAGCTCTGCTTAGTTTGCGACTAGATGGCGTTGTGTGAAAGTGTGGGGAAAATAGAACTAAAAAAATAGTGGTTGGGTTTTTTCAGCATAGGCCATTATCCGGATCTACACCAAACGATCCATTTTGGATCGGCGATCCCGCGATCCATCGACGACGGATCGCTCGCGGCAAAGAGCGAGCAATCCTGCCGCGCAGTTAGTATCGCGCGAGGCAAGTTCACATCAAACGCTCATCAAACGGATCGCGCTGGATCGTTTCGTGTGGATCCGACTATTTAGGTACCACCAGTACAGTACCCGGCGATAAATATTGCACATGAATCTTTAGAAATCGGCTAATTTCAGCAATATAAATCATGCAATTTAAAATACATATTCCTCACACATTCACACAACGCCATCTGGTCCCAAACTAAGCATAATACTTTTTTTTTTGTAAATACATACATATTTATCATACATAGAAAACACTCAGACCAATGCAAACGATCATGTTCATGCACACAAAGATTTGCATTGAGCGGGAATCGAACCCGAGACCTCTGCGTAGCAGTCATGTTATATAACCACTACGCCACAGAGGTCGTCAAATTAAGAGTTGTTAACACCTCCAAATGTAATTATATGAAAAGAAGCAAATCATTATGTGTTTTATATACAATGTTAGTAGGCCAAGTATCCCTCCGTCATGAGAGCAGGCCCACCCTTGCAGTGGGACATTAATGGGCTGTTAAGATGATGATAAACTACAAACTGCCTTGAAGGTGCAAGAGGTCGTGGTTTCGAATTTTTGTGCATACCACAGATAATTATACTGAGTTTGAAAGATCTTAGTATCCGTTTAATTAATATTTTTAAACAGGGAATAATACAAAAATAAAAATAAAACACACACATCGACAATATAATATAAAATTAAAACATTATTAAATACAAGAAAATGCAAAAACACATTTAATAATAGAAAAACAACCTTGAATTTTAAATGCGAATTAAAACTTGTTTCTAAGTTAGCCATCAGTCACACATTGATAACACTACATTTAAAATTACGATAACGTTCATAATATACACAAGTTGAGGAAATTATAGCTAACAATTTTATGAAGTAGCTGATGCCCGCAGCTTCACCCCTGTGGTATAAGTAGCTTAAATGTTATTCTACACCCTAAACAACCAATATTACAAACTAGCTGACCAGTGCCCACTTCGTTTGGCGGCGAAAAAAACGCGTCCCTTTTTTAAACATATTTCATTACTGCTTCACTCCTATTAGTCATAGCGTGATACTATACAGCCTATGACACTCCTCGATAAATGGACTGTTCAACACAGAAAAAAATTTTAAAAACCCGTTCAGTAGATCCAGAGATTATTACACCCCCTACAACGTCACAAACACACAAACTTTACCTCTTTATAATATTAGTATAGATTTCATCAAATTCCATTCAGTAGTTTTTGCGGGAAAAGAGTAACAAACATCCATCCATCCTCAGAAACTTTCGCATTTATAATATTAGTAGGAGAACCATTATCGAATTTGAAATCTATTTGAATTCTCGCGGCGTCGATAGCGTGCATTTTTTTCTTTCCTTAAATCCACCTCTTCTTCGAACTTAGCCCATTAGATTCAGTAATAAGCGCAAATCACCACAGAAACCTTCAATCTTTGTACAGACACAACATTGTATCTTGAGCAACTGCTGACAAATCAACTTCACAGGCGCACGATTTTATTAGGATCGCCTAGCAGTCGTCTCCCCGCAACTCGGTTCTCGGTTTCGCCCGCGTTGTATAGGTAGCATAAATGTAATTCTACACCCTAAACTACCTATATTCCAAATTTCATCAAATTCCATTCAGTAGTTTTTGCGTAAAAGAGTAGCAAATATCCATCCATCCTCACAAACTTTCGCATTTATAATATTAGTAGGATTAATATAGTTATTTGTATTTTGTTATAAAACCTGTTATCATTAAATTTATACTAAATAGTATACAAATGTATACCTGTATTTTATTAAGGACCTACAACCACAATAAATCTCTTATAATTTAATTTCAATTAAGCAACGTTCCTCGGGTCATTCCATAGATGAGTTACCACAGTATTTTATCTGAATGTCTATGATTTTGAGCATTTTAAATGTTAGTCCCTGCTATCGCCATAGGCACACAGTCGTTAAGCCAAATATGTATGCGTAGATTAGACAACTCTTGATACTAGCACACTAACCAGTAGCGAATTAAGTAGTAAGTTGTTGATTAAGTTAATTTAAAAAGATCTCCATCCTATTTTTTGGTGAGTTAAGTACGAAGTAGCCCCCTCTCTCGCATCTCACCAACATAACTCGCCAAAAAATAGGATGAAGATCTATTCAAATCAACAACTTACTACTTAACTTGCTACTGTACTTGTCGATGTGTAAATCGGCCTTTAGGGACACTTGAGGTGTTCAGAAGTTACAATTTTTTTTTTTAATTTGTTTTCTTTTTCGTTGGTTTAATGTATACAACGCACTAAACCAAAATCATCTAAAAGCTTTTTGCTCTCGCGAATAACTTTTCCTGAAGATTATGTTCAAAGTGAGCAAACTTGACGTCACCGCGCTTCTAAGGTTTTACTCTAACCAAGATAACAATTGGAATACTACCTTAGCATTATAATTGTTCCCATTTTCATTTGATCTCATTTGTTCTTATCCTCAGGTTCTACGTGTGGTGACGGGGTAAGAATACAATATGTCACCACCCCATCTCATCTCATGGGAGTAAAAACCGACTAAGGGACTAATCCGTGAATATTATATAAAGCTGAAGAGTTTGTTTGTTTGTTTGAACGCGCTAATCTCAGGAACTACTTCTTCGAATTGAATTTAGTTTTCAGTTTTGGATAGACCATTGATCGAGGAAGGCTATAGGCTATATAACATCAAGCTAGGAAAAATGTTATTTTTTTTTCAAATTTAGGGGGCCTAAGGGCCTACTCAGAAGGCTCATGGTCACTCAGAGGGCAATGGAGGGACCTATGTTGTAGCCTGATCTATGAACCTACTCAAAAGGCTCATGGTGTCTCAAAGGGCAATGGAGAGAGCTATGTTGTAGCAAGATCTAAGGACTAACTCAGAAGGTTCATGGTCACTTAGAAGGCAATGAAGAGAGCTATGTTGTAGCCTTTATAACTTTTAAACTATCGCGTTTCATTATTATAAATCCATACTAATATTATAAATGCGAAAGTAACTCTGTCTGTCTGTCTGTCTGTTACTCTTTCACGCCTAAACGGCTGACCGGATTTCGATGAAATTTGGTACAGACAATCTTTAGACCCTGAGAAAGAACATAGGCTACTTTTTATTAGCAATCATATTATATTTTGATTTCATAGAATTTTGGCGGAAAAGCTGTGTCACGTGACCTGTGACGTCATAGGTCACGTGACCTATGACGTCACAGGTCACGTGACCTAACCCGTGACGTCATAGAATTTTGACAGATGAGTCGTGACGTCACTGAATTTTGGCGGGAAAATACTTTTTGACAGTTGAGTCGTGACGTCATTGAATTTTTGACAGATGAGTCGTGACGTCACAGAATTTTTGACAGATGAGTCGTGACGTCACAGAATTTTGGCAGGAAAATATATTTTGACAGCTAAGTCGTGACGTCATTGAATTTTGGCGGGAAAAATAGTATTTAAACAGCTGACTCCTGACGTTATCACAATTTGGCGGGAAAATAAATAGGTTTGTACAGGACCCTCGGTGCGCGAGTCAGACTCGCACTTGACCGGTTTTTTAGCTGTGGGTCTGATATATCTAGAGAGCTTCAATTCGTAATTGTCAACTTATTTCATCATAACAGCCCAATAATGTCCGACTACAGGGACGTGCCTCCTTCCTTGACGGAGGGATACTTGGCCTACTAATACCACGCTTGCAGACGGATTGGTATAGGGTTTAATTTCAAGTTTTCCTTCTTTTTATTTAGTGAAGATAATATTCACCTTATTTGTTAGGCACTAAAGTGACACACCTTTGCTTATCCTATCCTACTAATATTATAAATGCAAGTTTGTGAGGATGGATGGATGTTTGTTACCCTTTCATGCAAAAACTACTAAATGGATTTTGATGAAATTTGGAATATAGGTAGTTTATGGTGTAAAATAACAATTAAGCGGGTAATACCGCGGGCATCAGCTAGTATTATATAAACGGGATATTAACGCTCATTTCCTGACCTGTGGGCCTACTCAGAATAATCATGATCACTCAGAGGGCAATAGAGAAATTTAATCGCAGACAAAGTCGCGTTTTACAGCTAGTCCGTGAATATTATCTTTACGAAATACAAAGAAGGAAAAATTTAAATTAAACTCAATACCAATCCATCTGGCCAGCGTGGTATTAGTAGGCCAAGGATCCCTCTGTCATGGGAGGAGGCCCGTCCCTGCATTGGGACATTAATGGGCTGTTATGAAGATGAAGTTCTTATCCTCATACATAATTAACCACCACAGGTTAAGCTCAGGTACTGCTTTATAATATAAACTAAAACCTCCTTACTATTAAAGCTGCCAAGGTTAAAGGAAAAAGTATTAATATCACAAATTAACTTACCTATGATCAGAATGTTCACTATGCTCAGCAGTTTCCAGTTTTTTAATTTGAAATGTTATATTAATTCTTTTATATATTTCTTCTGTAATATTACGACATTTTTCATACTTTGGATCAATGTTTTGGCCGCTCAAGGACCATACTTCTTTGTTAGTATTCAAAGCTGACATTTTATCTTATTAGAACCACTTCCAGGATTCTTATTGGATAACTAATGGAGTATTTCTATTCCGCAGACCTTTTAAACGGTTTTCACGACGATAGTTGAACAACATAGCCATATTGACACGACAAATAAATAAAATAATCCAAGTATCTACTTGGACATTCGCGCTTGTCAAACCAAGTTAGAATTTGCTTGAATGACTATTTTTCACACTTGTTTCTAACAAAGAAACCACGGCAAGGCTTTCATACACCTTTTATAAAGGTTTCTAACGTTTTCTGTGCTAAACTGACTATAAAACACCTCAAAATATCAAGACTCCAAACAAAGGACTGTATTTCAACATTTTATGATGCTATAAAACCGTCACAAGCACAGATATTTGCAATTAAATTACTCTGGACACGAAATAAGCTATAAGACTAGATAAAACTATGGTTTTTACTATCAAACTAGTATTTTAACACTAATTAAACAAATAACAATAAAAATAAAAACTAAATTTGCCTTCCGGCTATTTTTTTAACTTAACTTGACGTTTTTAATAAAGTGTTGCTGCTTGTTTGATTAATTGCACATAATTTTATTATAATTTTGCCATAGACAAACTTATTTTTATGTGAAACAATGAAGTCACGGGAGGAGAAACAGCAACTATGGCATGGCAACACTGCACAGTTTCTTTTTTCATACCGTTTTTCGGGCAAATAAACTATTTTATTTTGTAAATGATGTTTTTTTATGTGTAAAAACATGGTTAAATTAATTGTGTTTCAGTAAACATAATTAAACAGAACTTGAGGATTTTCTTCTGTAAAGAATCTTATTTTTTTTACAATAAATAAATAAACTAGAACTCGTTTAATATGATATAAATAATTCATTGATAGTATCAAACAAGTTTAATAAAAGCAATTTTTTGCTGAAGGAATAAAATTGTTTGTTTTAAATTTTTGTAGAATGAAAAACCAGAGAGAACAAATTTGCAAGTGTACGTAATTTCAGCAGAGCAATAATAATAAATAATAATGTTTCTGTTAAAAAGTAATATGAGAAAAAATACAAAGGTTTTCACATAATATTGAATAATTTTGGATTCTAGGTTACATTTTTCCGTTATTGAATGTCCTAGAATAGGTATAGGTTAGCAAGTAGTAGATAATAAGTAGAAAACAAATAGATCAGTAAGAGATTAAAATTAGTCAGTTAGTTATTAGGTCTACGTTAAATTATTTACCTTGAATTATTATTGTTTTAAGAATCGTCTTATTTCTGTCTTTTGGATCAAAATTTCAGAACAGATAAAATACAAAAAATAAACATCCCGCCAAAAGAACTGTCAAAGCAAGTAAACTAACTTGTCACTTGTACGTGTTTAATTTACTGTGTTGTGTTAAAAATGTTTATAAAATCAATCCTTTTGTAATTACTGAATACTCATAACTAATGTTATTAGACAGATAAATTAGTTAAATATTTCATGTATTATATAACAATATCTTAAATGGCGCCGCGTAAGGGTGGTAGTAAAAACATTCTGGTCGCCCGGCTTGCGACTTCTACAGATATTCCGTGTTCATTTTGTAATAGGCAAGTGAATGATGAGCTTCTGTATGGAAAACTTTATGCGATTGGAAATATACAGTGCCATTACTATTGTGTGGTTAGTATATATTTATTATTTAAAAAATGGCAGCATAACAATTAACAACAAGTTTTAAGCTGTGATTTTAAGCGTCAACTAATTTTTGTTTTGGTATTGTAATGGCTCAGGAATATGTATTCTGTATCGCTTTAGTTGATTCTATTCACCGTGATGCTTCTATACTTATGCTTTTGCGATTTTTAAATTATTAGTTATAGTAATTATGTATTTTCGTGCTTACTGCCACTTCTAATGGTCTATAGTGTTGAACTTATTTTTAAAGAATATCTAGTCTTAAGATATACAGCAATAACTACTATACAATTAGACTATTATATAGCTACACATAAGTTAAACAGGTCCACTAAAATCTTACTATCCTACTAATATTATAAATGCAAAGGTTTGTGAGGATGTATGGATGAATGTTTGTTACTCTTTCACGCTAAAAACTACTGAATGGATTTTGATGAAATTTGAAATATAGGTAGTTTAGGGAGTAGAATAACATTTAAGCTATTTATACCACGCGGGTGAAGCCTGCTAGTTTATTATGTTAGTAGGATAATATAATAAGCTATTTAGCTTGAACATGACTATTGTTCTGTATTGAGCATCTCTTTCAATGTTGGACACTGCATCTCTGAAGAAATTATACAGACTGTACAATATTATGGTATGAGCATCAATTGTTAAGCAAGTAAAAAGAAGGAAAACTTGAAATTAAACCCTATACAGAACCGTTTGCCCAGAGAGGTATTAGTAGGCCAAGTATATAAGTATCCTCTGTCACGGGAGGAGGCCTGTCCCTGCAGTGGGACCTTAATGGAATGTTATGATGATCAATTGTTAAGCTTCTATATTGTTTTTTAAAAGTAACAAATTATGTACAAAAAATTTAAATAATAATAACAATGTTGTTGAGGTGCACTTAGCTGTTCATACATACATACATAAACTCACACCTTATCCCGTCCGGGGTAGGCAGAGACGACAGAACGCCACTTGTCACCCAAATCTGCATAACAACCTTGTTTTATAAGCCCAATTTTACCTTAATTACTGTAGGAAGCCCTACAATAACATGGGTCAAACTCCTTTCAAACCTTAAGGCTCATTTAAGGAGATGCAGGGCGTGGAGCATTGCGTGCGTAGCATCTTTCCGCGGCGCGTCGAGCGTTTTGACCGTTTATAGTGAGGTGGCGCGTGAATTGATCTGCGTCATCTCACTCGCTAACTCAAACATATAGAAATATATGAATACGCTCGTTTAAGAAAACGCGCGGCGATTCTACCGGAGTATTCCCCCTGTACTACGTGAAACTCGTTGGTTTTCACGCCGTTTCATTTGCTGGTGGCCAGTCGTCGCGTGCGCAGCTACAACTAAAACCAAAGCTTGCAAAAACGCTTCTCCCTGCCTAAAAAAAATTTCCGTATGTTTGTTTTTAGGCACCTGCAATGAGAATCATAAATGCTTAGAATCAATTCTTATATTCTTTGATGCTACAAATGTTGTTTTTTTTTAATTTTTCAGTTGTTATCATCATGCTTAATCCAAAAGGGGAAGGATGAGCATGGGTTATTTGGTTTCCTGTACGAAGACATTATTGCAGAAGTTGAAAGATCTAAGAAACATGTAAGTAGTACTTCTAACTTATTCTTGATGGTGCGGTGGTTTAGCTGTCACAAAGGATAATGTGGCTTTGAATCCTGTGAAGAATAATTTTATAGACAAATTCATGTCTTTGCAGCTCAAGTGTGTAATGGGTTTCGTCAACATCGGTGGCGCGACGTTAGTGCAAGCGGCTGTCGTGCACGAGGTTGTGGGTTTGATCCCCATGCAGGACAATTATTTGTGTGAAATCTTCAAATTATTGTCCTGAGTCTGGATGTTTGTTTGTGTCCGTAATATTGATGTTTATAAAAAGTCCACGCGACAACATTTCCATTCCATGTGGTGATGGAGTAAGAATACAATATGTCACCAGCCCAGCTCATCCCATAGGTGTCATAGAAACCGACTAAGAGACTATCCGTCAGTATTATCTTTACGAAATAAAAAGAAGGAAAACTTGAAATTACACCCTATACCAATCCGTCTGGCCAGCGTGGTGTTAGTAGGCCAAGTATCCCTCCGTCACGGGAGGAGGCACGTCCCTGCAGTGGGACATTAATGGGCTGTTATGATGATAATGACATGTGACAATGACTATAATATTACCTTTTTATAATTTCAGAAATGTTCGTACTGTAACCAGATAGGTGCAAACATGGGATGTTCTATAACTCAATGTAGAAAACAATTTCATCTACCATGTGGTAAAGCCAAGAATTCTGTCTCACTGTTCTATGGAAACTATAAGTAAGTAATCCTACTAATATCCTACTTCTATACTAATATTATAAAGAGGTAAAGTTTGTGTGTTTGTGACGTTGTAGGGGGTAATATCTGGATCTACTGAACCGATTTTAAAAATTCTTTCTGTGTTGAATAGTCCATTTATCGGGGAGTGTCATAGCATAGGCTATATAGTATCACGCTATGACTAATAGGAGTGGAGCAGTAATGAAATATGTTTAAAAAGGGACGCGTTTATTTCGCCGCCTATCGAAGTGGGCACGGGTCAACTAGCTATATTATAAATGCGAAAGCAGTTAAGTAAAACTGTATATGACACGAATTTAATGTTAAAAAGTGAATTTTTTGTCTGTCTGTCTATTCGATCTCCGAAACTGTTATATTAATTTTGATACTACTTTCATTGGTTTATTGCTGTGCAAGTGTGTATTTATGTATACAAATACTAGCTGATGCCCGGTACTTCACCGGCATTGTTGATGTAGTTTAAATGTTATTCTACACCCTAAACTACCTTCTTATATTCCAAATGTCATCAAAATTTGTTCATTAGTTATTGCGTGAAAGAGTAACAAGCATCCATCCATACATCCTCACAAACTTTCGCATTTAAAATATTCATCATCATCATCATAACAACTTTTAATGTCCCACTACAGGGACGGGCCTCCTCCCGTGACGGAGGGATACTATAACAGATATTTATAATATTAGTAGGATTAATTTTTTCTTTTTCCTTCCAGAACTTTCTGTGAGAAACATGCTCCTAAACAAAATATACCGGATACAATTATGATGAAAGCTAAAATTAGGAAGACTAAAGCTAACAGAGCTAAGAAACTTAACTGTAATGTCAGTGATTTGGTTCCCGTTGATGATCCCGGTAAGTAAGCTTTTTGTATGTAACTTGATCATAACAGACTCGAACCCGCGTCTTTGGACTATAGGCGTCCAGCGCCATGACCACTAGGCCACCGGAGGATCCTCTGACTACCAAATTTAACTATTGCTTTATACGGGCGGCACTTAAAACTTAACTGTACAACGCCATCTAGCCGTAAAATTTCAATGTTGCAATTCATCCATTGTCTTTCTTCTTTTCGGATTTTTCTAGTTATACCTAAGCTTTGTAGGTAATCATTTAAATGCACGGAAGAAAAATCGTCGTAGAGGGTCGTGTCTGGGTGGGCGGAAGGCGTCCCTAGATAGGTGAGGGGCGTGTCTATATGGGCGGGGGCGTGTCTATATGGGCGGGGGCGTGTCTAGATAGGTGAGGGGCGTGTCTATATGGGCGGGGGCGTGTCTATATGGGCGGGGGCGTGTCTAGATAGGTGAGGGGCGTGTCTATATGGGCGGGGGCGTGCCTAGATAGGTGAGGGGCGTGTCTATATGGGTGGGGGCGTGCCTAGATAGGTGAGGGGCGTGTCTATATGGGTGGGGGCGTGCCTAGATAGGTGAGGGGCGTGTCTATATGGGCGGGGGCGTGCCTAGATAGGTGAGGGGCGTGTCTATATGGGCGAGGGCGTGCCTAGATAGGTGAGGGGCGTGTCTATATGGGCGGGGGCGTGTTAGTATAGATTATTTATTTATCTGTCACATGGACCTAACAAACCATTTTCCTATTATTTCAGTAGACATTGAACCGGATACAGTATGCGTGATATGTTATGAACAAGTGAATGGCTTTCCTACTGTCAATACGTTCTGGCCACCGTGCTGTGCGAGGGACGCCTGGTTTCATAGGAGTTGTTTACAAGTAAGTTTCATTTGATGTACTCTCTGTACAGTATTATAGTGCAAATACCGTACACTTGAGAGTGCAGAGTAGAAGTAGAAACACGTCACAATGATGCAAGTAAGGTTTATTAGTCAAATGTTACAGTAAAAAATAAAAAAAATAAAAAATCATTTATTTCTTACACAGATATAAACAATGATACAAAAAGACAAAACAAAAAAAAAAGAGTATTTTATTGTGTTGTCACACCTGTGCAGGCAACAGGACCCCTACTTAGCTTCATGCTGATTAACAAGCAGTCGCTAGCCAATCAGCGCTGGTTTTCAGTAACGTGGATAATACTAAAGTAATGAATAGTCTACAATTAAAACTCTTATTTATACACAACTAGCAAACCTGGCGAACTCCGTTTCGCCACCAGATGTCTTCGTTTTATGTAGGTAACATTTCGGTTGGTGATTAAAAGATGAAGAAAAAATTTATTTTGTTATTTTTTTTGCTATAAAGGTGTGTCCAAACATTGAGCAGCAAGAGCGCGGCAGCAACACGCGGCATTCGTAAGACACATTTCTGCGGCTGGTAATACAGGGTTGCCGCGCGCGGCACTCGTCCAATCACAACGCGGCAGGCAGCGCGCGGCAGCCGCGCTCGATTGCCGCTCAATGTTTGGACACACCTTAAACCTAACGGAGCCCAAGACCTTTCCAACGAATGCAAAATCGTCGAAATCGGTTCGTGCGTTCTGGAGTTATAGCGTCAGGAAGGAAAACCTGACTTATTTTTATATAGTAGATTTGGTTAGTAAGTACTTATGTCTATGTGTGAGTAGAGGGCAAAATGATGTCACTGAATCAGGAGTAAATGTGCGGTGATGAAACCGTACACTCTTGTTTTACATAAACTCATTTGTATAATAGTTAACTAGTTGACCCGTGCCCACTTCGTTAGGCGGCGAAAAAAACGCGTCACTTTTGCTCCACTCCTATTAGTCATAGCGTGATACTATATAGCCTATGACACTCCCCGATAAATGGACTATTCAACACAGAAAGAATTTTTAAAATCGTTTCATTAGATCCAGAGATTACCTCCTATAACGTCACAAACAAACAAACACACAAACTTTACCTCTTTATAATATTAGTATAGATTTAGATAATAGAGATTTCATTACTGCTCCACTCTTGTTTGTAGGTTAAAAAACACAAGGATTCCAACTTCTGTAGGTTAGGTTAGACATTTACCGGGATTTCGTGATATCCCTAGTGATTTCGTGAAATCCCTGGTTTTCTTATTTTCCTGCGACATATACCAAACATTACACATACACAATTCGAAAACAGATTTAATATTTTATGTTAATTTAAAATCCAATGTAGTTAAAGAAATTCTATTCCTGGTTCTGTTTTGTTTTTTTATTTAACTTTTCTTTCATCATCATAACAGCCCATTAATGTCCCACTGCAGGGACGGGCCACCTCCCGTGACGGAGGGATACTTACCAATACCACGCCGGCCAGACGGATTGGTATAGGGTTTAATTTTAAGTTTTCCTTCTTTTTATTACGTAAAGATAATATTCAAAGATAGTCCCTTAGTCGGTTTTTACGACACCAATGAGATAAATGAGGTGGTGACATATTGTATTCTTCTTACTCCGTCACCACACGGAGTAATAATTTTTATTTAATTTTTTGTTTTGTTTTTTATATTTTTTTAATATTTTGTTTTAGCGTATGGCATTAAGCGCTGGGATGCATTATTTAAAATGTCCACTTTGCAATGACAAGAGTAATTTTTATGAAGCTGTTGTGTCTCAAGGATATTATGTTCCGGACAGGTAAATTATTTTAACTAGAAGGGTCCTTTTTTGCCTGTTAGGGCTCTTTCAGTTTCGTGCCGTACGGCTGCCGTGCGTTCTTCGAACGGCAAACTTACATTAAAAAAGTATTTATGTATGAATATCCTTTGTCTAGTACACATAGTACAAGCTTTGCTTAGTTTGGAACTAGATGGCGTTGTGTTAATATGTGAGGAATATTTAATAATTATTTAATGCCGTACGGCAGCCTTACGGCACTATTTATAGTGTCGAGCGTTTGCCGCACGGCAAGATTTGTATGAAAACAAACGAACGTAAATTTGCCGTTCGAAAAAGGCACGGCAGCCGTGCGGTTGCCGTACAGCACTACACGGTAAAATTGAAAGAGCTGTAACTTTAAAACTTAATTGTTTCATTATGAATTTATTATTAACAACTTAACGGGTATTAAACACGATTTAATGTGGTGTCCCAGCTTTGGACTCTGGTGTGTAATGTTGGTGTATTCGTTTCCCGCTCAATGCAAATCTTTGTGTACATGAACATGATTGTTTGCATTGGTCTGAGTGTTTTCTATGTATAATTTGTATGTATTTAGAAAAAAAAAAGTATTTAAGTATGTTTATCTGTTGTCTAGTAGCCATAGTACAAGCTCTGCTTAGTTTGGGACTAGATGGCGTTGTATGAATGAGTGAAAAATATTTATTTATTCATCATAATCATAACAGCCCATTAATGTCCCACTGCAGGAACGGGCCTGCTTCCGGGATGGAGGGATACTTGGCCTACTAATAAATAATAAATTTATTTATTGCAAAATCATATTTATTTGATTTTTTTTTACAGAGATGCAGCTTGGGAATTGGAACAAAATGCGTTTGCAGAAATATATGAACGTCCTATACAATGTTCTGCTTTGGAATGCATCTGTCCTATGGGTAGGAGTCATGATGCTGATACTGGGTGAGTGACAATTCATTATAACACCTTAACAGCCCATTAATTTAAAATGTCGCGCCTAGATGGCGTTGTACAGTTGCGTTATAATATATATTTTTAACTGTGTTCTTAATAAATAAATGTCTAAACTAACGATTACTGACTGCAAATTACTCTACAGTTATTATAAGTGAACATAGTTTACGCTCTATACAGACACGCCCCCCGCCCACCACATCACACATCTGGAAACGCCCACAAAATAAAAATTTTTGTTTGTTATCTAGGTTACCTATACTAATATTATAAAGAGGTAAAGTTTGTGTGTTTGTGACGTTGTAGGGGGTAATCTCTGGATCTACTGAACCGATTTAAAAAATTCTTTCTGTGTTGAATAGTCCATTTATCGGGGAGTGTCATAGGCTATATAGTATCACGCTATGACTAATAGGAGTGGAGCAGTAATGAAATATGTTTAAGTTTTTTTCGCCGCTCAACGAAGTGGGCACGGGTCAGCTAGTTCATTATAACATCATAACAGCCCATTAATTTAAAATGTCGCGCTTAGATGGCGTTGTACAGTTAAGTTTTAAAATAAAAATCCCTTGCCATGCCGTCCCGGTCTGCGTAGGCCTTTAAACCGTATAAAGCAATGGTAAAATTTGGTAGTCAGAGGTTACTCGGGTGGTCTAGTGGTCATGGCGCTGGACGCGTCTAGTCACAACACCTTCACCGCCCACCTGAACACGCTCCCGCCCACCCGGATACGCCCTCTGCCCATCTGGACAAGCCCACCCGAACACGCCCCCGCCCACCTGGACACGCCCCCCGCCCACTTGAACACGCCCCCGCCCACCTGGACACGCCCTCGCCCACCTGGATACGTCCCCCGCCCACCTGAACACGCCCCCCGCCCTCCTGAACACGCCCCCCCACCTGAACACGCCCCCCGCCCACCTGGACACGCCCTCGCCCACCTGGACATGCCCTCGCCCACCTGGATACGTCCCCCGCCCACCTGAACACGCCCCCGCCCACCTGAACACGCCCCCGCCCACCTGAACACGCCCCCGCCCACCTGGACACGCCCTCGCCCACCTGGATACGCCCCCGCCCACCTGGACTTGCCTCCCGCCCACCTGAACACGCCCCCCACCTGAACACGCCCCCCGCCCAACTGGACACGCCCCCCGCCCACCTGAACATGCCCCCCGCCTACCTGCACACGCCCCCGCCCACCTGAACACGCCCCCGCCCACCTGAACACGCCCCCGCCCATTTGGACACGCCCCCCGCCCACCTGAACACGCCCCCTGCCCACCTGAACACGCCCACTAAATAAATCTTATGTTTTAGTTATCTAGGTTATAAAGAATAATTTATTATGTAAAAATCTTATTAAATAAATACATTTAGCATTTTCAAAATGTTTTTAAATTAATTTTGTGTACACAATTACATTTCTAATTTAAACTAACAACTATAACTACATATAGGTAATCAAAAGACCCTTACTGTTAGTTTATTTCATTAATGTTAGTTCACTTTGGTGTACTAGATGGTGTTGCACTCGTGACGTCATCATTTGCATTACGGTGTTAAGATTCTCCGGCGATTAACTACCTTTAACTGACATCTTGTACAGTCACGAGCAATAATATGTACACATTTTCAAATTTTCTAAACTATCTGCACGTTTATCTAGACATTACAATATCAAAATGAATTCGTAATTTAGAAGAGGTTCCGTACAGTTTTGAATTAATCTTCGAATTTTCAATTTTGGATTGGCAGAACTTTAGATAACTGGTTTACAAAATGCGAAAATGTGTACATATTATTGCTCGTGACTGTACCAAGTTTAGTTCGTTAAGTTAATCGCCGGAGAATTGTAAACGTTATAATAAGTATCAGTGTGAAATAAATAGTAGTAGAAACAAGTCGTGTTTCTGCAGGGGGAGTCAACTCTGTTCTACACAATGTTTCTATTAGGGCTGTTATGTACGACAGAGAGAAAAGATGAAATAGAAAATGTCATGTCATTTCCTAGCAACCACCTAATACTTGTTTATATGGAGCTGTCAACACTACAATAAAAGAAACCGTTTATTTTGTAAATTCCTAAATATCTTGTAAATAAATAAAAAATCTCGATAAATAACAAGTTTATCCGGCATTAAAAACGTTGCACGAGCATCCTATTCCTTAGTTAAAGTCTTTTTGTGAAATTGAACGTTATTGACTCCAGTTCTGAGAGAGTGACTCATAAAGGGTTTTTGTTATGTTACAATGAGTTTCAATGTAGAAAAGAATGTTTCAATGAAGAATGTGAATATTTTTTATTATGAATATTATTTACATAAATAAATTGTAAAAGAAATGAAGTTTTTTATTATCAAATCCAACTCCAAATACAGTCATCCTAATTTAAACCTTCAACAAAATAAACAAAGAGATATATCTAATGCCCTACGTAGGGCGTTAAGATTTATTTTTTTGTTTATAATAATTAAAATAACCATCAATTTGAATTTCCCACGCTGCTGACATTAACCGTAGTTTTAGGAGGGGTGCCAATAGATGGCGCCACACGCTTAGGAAAAGTTTCCTCACGAATTTTATATGAAGTTGACATTCTTCTCCTTTGAGTATAAATGTTCTGTGTGTTTCTGTGACATTCTGTTTATTTCCTGATCACTTATCTGACTGCTACGCAGAGGTCTCGGGTTCGATTCCCGCTCAATGCAAACATTTGTGAGCATGAACATGATTATTTGCATTGGTCTGAGTGTTTCTATGTATAATATGTATGTATTTACAAAAAAGAAGTATATAAGTATTAATTTCCGTTGTTCTGTTAGCCATAACACAAGCAGGCTAAGCCTAGCTTACTTTGGGAACAGATGGCGCTGTGTAGAGATGTCCGTGAATATTTATCTATTATCTACTTACAAAACCTTATTTTTGTCTGTTACTTCCAGCGCTTGGAGCATCAACATATGCATGTTGTGTGGCAGCAGTGGTCAACATGGCGCTTGTGGCCAGGACACGCAGGTTGGCCACGTATGCGTCATATGCCAGCCGGCAGCCCCTGAAGACTTGGCTGCTCTGGCTAGTACTATACAAGCTGGTAAGTCATCATAACAGCCCATTAATGTCCCACTGCAGGGATGGGCCTCCTTATGTAACGGAGGGTTACTTAGCCTACTAATACCAAGACGGATTGGTATAGGGTTTAATTTGAAGTTTTCCTTCTTTTTATTACGTGAAGATAATATTCAAGGATAGTCCCTTAGTCGGTTTTTACGACACCCATGGGATGAGATAGGGTGGTGACATATTGTATTCTTACTCCGTCCCCACACGGATAAGCTGGTAAGTAAATCCTACTAATATTATAAATGCGAAAGTTTGTGAGGATGGATGGATGTTTGTTACTTTTTTACGGAAAAACTACTTAACGGATTTTGATGAAATTTGGAATATAGGAAGTTTAGAGTGTAGAATAATATTTAAGCTACCTATACAACGCAGGTAAAGCCACGATATCGTTATATAATATAGAGAGAGATAAAAAAATGAAAACTGTCACAAACCGATCTTATTCAGTCGGAATAAGATCGGTTTGTGACATTTTTGGTTCCTTTTTCATCACTTTACTGTCGTAAAAGGTGACTTAAGGATTAAAAGTCTTTATTATTTGTAGCCTATATGTTATTCTGATGTTTAAGCTATATTACTGTAAAGTTTCATCAAAATCCATTCAGTAGTTTTTGCGTGAAAGAGTAACAAACATCCATCCAACTTCACAAATTTTCGCATTTATAATATTAGTAGGATCTTATGTCTTTTTTTGAAGTACTTAGATGATGTCGCGCTTTTAAAGTGCGGGAGAATAGAGACTAATTAATAATGTTATTATTACAGTGATATCCGAAGAAGAATCGAGAGCTAGAAATAATTCAAGAAGACCCCACGGTCCGGTAATGCCAAGTAGAATGTCTTTGCGAAGAACTAAAAGGAACACCAGTTTACATACGTAAGTATTTATTATCATCATAACAGCCCATTAATGTCCCACTGCAGGGACGGGTCTCTTCCCGTGACGGAGGGATACTTGGACTACTAATACCACGGTAGTCGGTTTATACAAACCGACGGAAAGTAAGGAAGAAAAAGACATGCTGCGCCGACCCCAAACAAAATTGAGATAAGGGCAGGGGAATGATGATGATGATGACTTTTAGAGTTCTATACGACTTCGCAAGTTGTCTCAACTCATAGAGCTGTTCTGTTCGTCTAGTTTAATTAAATTTAGCTGTAATAGCGTTGGATCATGGCACAGGCAACATTATGACAACTAACTAGCCAACCAATCGTATGTCATGCAGGTATTATTTAATAATATCATATAAGGATGAATACCGGAATTCCGATATTACTCCTCTCAATTCCGGAATTGAAAAATAAGTTAAATTGTAACGGTATTCCGGAGTTACGAAACTTATTAGAAGGAATTACATGCCCTAATGATGATGCCTTTTCCGTTCCAGTCTAAGAGTCTGACAGCATCTTCCAGTACAGCGGTAAACAGTTTCGGAGATATTAAATCACCTTGTCTTATACCTCACTGCAACTGGATAGTTCTTGATAATCCATCCTCGAGACGGACCAACGTAATGGCGTTTTACCGCTCTTCCCTTGGGGACCTCTTTCCGCTCTTCCCACGGGAACCTTTTCCCGGTATTCTTCTTGGAACCCATTCCCGTACTTCCCGAAATTCCCTGGGGAACCTTCTACCGGTCTTCTCTCAGGAACTTCCCCGTCCCGTCCCCGCCCACCTGGACACGCCCCTCGCCCATCTGGACAAGCCCCCGCCTACCTGGACACGCCCACCTGGACACGCCCCCGCCTACCTGGACACGCCCCCGCCCTCCTGGACACGCCCTCCCTACCTGGACACGCCCCCGCCCTCCTGGACACTCCCCCTGCCCTTCTGGACACGCCCCCCTCCCACCTGGACACGCCCCCGCCTTCCTGGACACGCCCCCCGCCCACCTGGACACGCCCCCCGCCCACCTGGACACTCCCCCGCCCACCTGTTCACGCCCACCTGGACACGCCCCCGCCTTCCTGGTCACGTCCTCGCCTACCTGGACACGCCCCCGCCCTCCTGGACACGCCCTCCCTACCTGGACACGCCCCCGCCCTCCTGGACACGCCCCCCTACCTGGACACGCCCCCTTCCACCTGGACACGCCCCCTTCCACCTGGACACGCCCCCTTCCACCTGGACCCGCTCCCCGCCCTCCTGGACACGCCCCCGCCCAGGGAATTCCGGGCAGAGGTCTCGTGGGAAGAGCAGGAAGAGGTTCCTGATGGTTTTTCGGGAAAAGGTTCCCTAGGGAATTTTGGGAAGACCGGGAAGAGGTTCCCTGGGGAATTCCGGGAAGACCGGGAAGACGTTCCCGAGGGAATTCCGGGAAGAGGTTCCCTAGGGAATTCCGGGATCACCGGGAAGAGGTTCCCGAGGGAATTCCGGGATCACCGGGAAGAGGTTCCCGAGGGAATTCCGGGATCACCGGGAAGAGGTTCCCGAGGGAATTCCGGGATAAGGTTCCCGAGAGATTTTCGGGAATAGGTTCCCGAGGGATTTACGGGAATAGGTTCCCGAGGGATTTTCGGGAAGATCGGAAATAGGTTAGGTTTCCGAGGGAATTCCGGGAAGATCGGAAATAGGTACCCGGGGGATTTTCGGGAAGTACGGGAATGGGTTCCAGGGAGAATACCGGGAAGAGGTTCCCGTGGGAAGAGCGGAAAGAGGTCCCCAAGGGAAGAGCGGAAAGAGGTCCCCAAGGGAAGAGCGGAAAGAGGTCCCCAAGGGAAGAGCGGAAAGAGGTCCCCAAGGGAAGAGCGGTAAAACGCCATTACGTTGGTCCGTCTCGAGGATGGATTATCAAGAACTATCCAGTTGCAGTGAGGTATAAGACAAGGTGATTTAATATCTCCGAAACTGTTTACCGCTGTACTGGAAGATGCTGTCAGGCTCTTAGACTCTACAGTTAGTGATGGACGGGACTCGAGTTCTTTAAGTCGACTGGACTCGATTTTTGGAGACTGCACTCATAAATGAGAGCTCAAGCCTTTTTGTCAGTGAGTCTGCTTGCGAGTCCTCACAATATGACTCGAGAACTCGAGTTTTTTTAACAATAATTAAAAATTATATTTAAATAAACTTTTATGACTCAAGTTCAATGCTAGCTTCAGTCTTTTTTTAAAAAAAGTGAGTTATATTTTCATTTTGTTGAAATACATTTCCAGGATAGAGGTTTTTAAATAGATTTTAAATACTGAACCTAGTATAATCACGTGTTTAATCTCGTGTATAATGTATGAGAATAAGTTGGTTGCAGAATAAATAATTTGTGAAAAAACTTAAGAGGACTCAATTTTCTTAAAAAACTTAAATTCTTTAATAGGACTTTGGTTTTATTGAAGAACTTGAGTTCTACAATAAAAACTCAGTTCTATGAGTCGAGTCTTTCTGCATTAGGACTCAACAAAAGGACTCAAAACTCAAAACTAAGGACTTATTTTAGTCGGAGTTTAGCGAGCTCTGTCAAAATGAGTCCAGTCCCTAAATTAGGACTTAAAAAACTCGAGTCACGTCCATCACTATCTACAGTACGCGCAATCTTATTTGACCGACCTGAAGTTGTTGCAACTGGCGTGGGGAGCGGGTGTTTTTACCTTGTCTACTTGCGCAAACGTTTCTGAAAGCTAACTTCAAACCAGCCTAGTTAGAGTTTGCTTTCTGTAAAAGGACCGCCGGAAATTGCTTTTTACATGACTTCTACCTGTTTAGCGCTACGCTTACAATGGTGGCAGAGAGGGTGTTGGGTCAAAGTAGGCACTTCACTTGCTTACTTACTTTAAATCTCTTAAATAGTAGTTATTAAAAGTCTAATTAGATAAGACATGTTTTTTTTTTTTCGATATGATGATGATGAAAGCGAAGAAAAGATGTGAGAATAACGAAATCTGATTGGTTTATTGCCAACAATTATTAGACTGCACACATTAATGAAATGGTATAGTGAATAGTTGATTGTTATTGTGTAGTATTTGTCTGCAAGTCCATGTATATCATAGCTGTAAGCCTCCCAAACATGTAAAAATAAAAAATATATCCTCTCCTCTCCGCTCTGGTGGAAACCGTGCCTTAGTATAATATCATGACACCAAACTACTCTTTTTACGACAAACATAGATCATAGATAGCAGGGACAGACCTCCTCCCGTGACGGAGGGATACTTGGCCTACTAATACCACGCTGGCCAGACGGGTTGGTATAGGGTTTAATTTCAAGTTTTCCTTCTTTTTATTTCGTAAAGGTAATATTCACGGATAGTCCCTTAGTTGGTTTTTACGACACCCATGGGATGAGATGGGGTGGTGACATATTGTATTCCTACTCCGTCACCACACGGATAATAAAAGATGATAGATAGGTCACTACAAATAGACTATTTTCTTTTCACAGAGCCTCCTGTTCTACTTCGCAGTCGACTACCCAGCCTGAAGTCCAAAGTAAGTCATACTTAACTCACTTTTTATAAAAATACTAGCTGACCCGTGCCCACTTCGTTGGGCGGCGAAAAAACGCGTCCCTTTTTGAAACATATTTATTTTTCATTACTGCTCCACTGCTATTAGTCATAGCGTGATACTATATAGCCTATGACACTCCCCGATAAATGGACTATTCAGCGCAGTAAGAATGTTTAAAATCGGTTCAGTAGATCCAGAGATTACCCCCTACAACGTCACAAACACACACACTTTACCTCTTTATAATATTAGTATAGTAAAATACAACTGCCACAAACTAGGGGTAATGCCCAGTGTTGTGGGGACTTTTACAAACATGAAATTAATTAAGTTATAGGGTTAACCAACACTAAAGTATTGACGTGCCCTCCAAGGCAGGGAGACACTCAAATTGAATACCATTGAGCGGACACCAATCTATTTAATAACCTCGACGCCGTTGCTTAACTTGCTAACTTTTTTTTTCAGGATCTCTAACAGTATCAAGCCGCGAAACATTAAATCTAAAATCACCAAAGAAGTTACAAAATACTCCAGAAAAGCCAAATTATTCTTCAATAAAACTTCAATATTCTCCGGAAAAACGAAATTATTCTCCAGTGAAGCTGTATTCACCAAATAAATACGATTCTCCAACTAAACTACTCGAGGAAGAGTTAAAGAAGAAATTTGGTTCTTCAGATGTTGTGAAGAAGAATGACTTAGTGGAGAACCTTCGGAGAAAGTTTAATAAACCTCAGCCTTTATGTGTTAAGAGGAGGATTATTAAGTAAGTATTGTGGGCCATTGAAATTAAACCGTATACCAATCCGTCTAGCCAGCGTGGTATTAGTAGGCCAAGTATCCCTCCGTCATGGGAGGAGGCCCGTCCCTGCAGTGGGACATTAATGGGTCATTTATGTGTTAAAAGGAGGATGAAGTAAGTATTGTGGGCCATTGCTGGGCGACCTAGTTAAGACGGCGGGAAGCCGATGGATGAGGGGGGCACAGGACCGCACAAGGTGGCAATATTTGGAGGAGGCCTATGTCCAGCAGTGGACGTCAATTGGCTGATATGATGATGATGTGGGACATTGCAGAGACGGCTTTACTAAAGTAACTAGATATCAGTCCAGATACTTATATAGTTACACTATCTGACCCGTGCCTACTTCGTTCGGCGGCGAAAAAAACGCGTCTCTTTTTGAAACATATTTCATTATTGCTATACTTCTATAAGTCATAGCGTGATACTATATAGCCTATGACACTCCCCGATAAATGGTCTATTTAACACAGAAATAATTTTATAATCGGTTCATTAGATCCAGAGATTACCTCCTACAACGTCACATACACACAAACTTTACCTCTTTATAATTAGTATAAATTTCATCCAAATCTTTTTAGTTTTTGCGTGAAAGAGTAACAAACATCCATACATCCTCACAAACTTTCCCATTTATAATATTAGTAGGATAATGTTTATTTCTCTCTTTCCAGTGACATACTGAACGGCATATTCGATAATTTACTTGTAGAATGTAAACAGAAGGAGCCGGCTAAGCAATGGTGCTCACCCAACAAGGAAACTGAAGATAATGATGTCATTGAGGTATGCATCATACTTACCGAAATTAAGAAAGACAACGCGGGAATCGAACCCGCGTCTCAGGACCCGAGTACGACGAGTCGAGACGGGTACTTGGGTGGCCTAGACGTTATGGCGCTGGACGCGTATTGTCCAGAGACACGGGTTCGAGTCCCGCCTCGAGTATAAATTTTTTCCATTGTCTTCTTTTCGGCATTTTCTAGTTATAACAGTGGCGAAGTGTCCATATAACCCGATTCCTACCGGCTTACCTTTGCAAAAACCGCTAAGCATACTCTATTAAAAAATTATAAATCAATGACGCAACATCCATTCAGTACACAAAATTAAAAAACCAAAAAGTTTTCTGTTACGTAAATCGCTTTAATATAATTATTATTTCCGTACTCATAACGCCATCTCTTATTACAACATTGTCAACTAATGGCGGGTAAGCCGGGCGCAAAAATAGGAATCCAGTATAAACAGACGGTACGAAAGTCGTACGCACACATGCAAAACCTAGGTGTATTATTATGCATTTTATCTGCGTATGTAGGCGTAAAGGTAAGCCGACTCTGTCCGGGTTATGTTATGATGAGTAGGTCCTGTTGTACAGTACCCGAGCGCGGCGGCGCCGCACTATGTAAAATATGGGTTTATTTCGGATCAAAAATCGGTAACTTTTTCGTTTCTTAACATAAAGCTCTGAAATTTTGACCTAATATAAACGGATATATAAGCCTTCGAATAGTAAATTTTGGTACGATTTACTCATATACTTATTTTAATATAAATTATTAAAAATAAAAGTTCACTTGAAAATGGTGAAATAGCATTTATTTATTATTATTATTTTATGTTGGTTACTGTTTACGTTATTTATTAACAAAAACGAGCACTTTAACTTAAATTACAATATAAAATTTAGCATAACTAAGCTTAGTGAGCTTCCGTATCCAAAATTAATTGGTTCACTTTCAAAAGATGTAATGTATCTTCATCGAGCTCCTTAACGTTTTTACTTTTTTTTTTTTTTTCTTTTTTCTTTTTCTATCTATCTGCAATCAGCCCATTAGCTTTAATCAGATCTTTGGTAGTGTGTAACTGGTCGAGATTCTAACACCCAGCGGTGTGTCATCTCCAAATTGTCAGATCTTGCTTCATTTATATAGACGCTATTCGCTTCCTTTTAAGTCTGTATGTTGACTCTGTGGTGTTTAGCAGTGTTACAGCTAGTATATTTATGTGATGATGGAGCCTTTCCTTATAGTTCTTGCAAGACTCTTCTATAACCTCCTTTACTGTTGGCATTTCTAGATACTCATGCACTTCGCTGTTCCTTGTGAACCAAGGTGCACCACTTATTATTTTCAATACTTTATTTTGAAAACGTTGCAGTATTTCAATGTTAGATTGGCTTGCCGAGCCCCAAAGCACAATTCCATACGTCCAGATTGGTCTCAAGATGCATTTATAGATGAGGAGTTTATTATTTAAGCTCAATGTTGATTGTCTACACAGAATCCAGTGAAACTCTTGTAGTTTTCTGTTTGCTTGGTCTCTTTTACTTTTTATATGTTCTCGCCAGGTAAGTCTTCTGTCGATGTGCATACCTAGGTACTTGACGACACTTTTTTGAGGCAAAACGTCATTGCCGAGTTTCACAGGTGGACAATCTCCTCTTCTGAGACTAAAGGTTATGTGGATCGACTTGGTTCCACTAGCTCTGATTCTCCATTTTTTCAGCCATGTTTCAATCTTGTCCAGGTGGTTTTGGAGCTTTGTAGATGCGTCGGTTTGGTCTCTATCACAGGATAGGAGTGCAGTGTCATCAGCATACGTAGCGGTAGTAATTGAGTCTGAAGTGGGCAAGTCAGCTGTATACACGGTGTATAAGACCGGACCCAGAACTGACCCCTGAGGGACTCCCGCTTCTATGGGATAAAAAGTCGACAGACACTCTCCAGACTTGACTTGAAATAGTCGATCTTCCAAATACGATTTGAGAAGCATATGTGCGGGATGCGGTAAGCACATTTTGAGTTTACACAGAAGACCCTTGTGCCATACTCGGTCAAAGGCTTGCTGTATATCAAGGAAAACGGCTGAACAGTATTCCTTTCTTTCCAGAGATTGCCGGATAGTGTGAGTTACCCTGTGAATTTGTTCAGTTGTTCCGTGATTTGCTCGAAAGCCAAATTGGTGTTCCGGGATAGTTTTATTTTCTTTTAGCGTCGGTAACAGTCGTTGCAAAAACATCCTCTCAAAAATTTTAGACAGCAGTGGGAGTAGGCTTATTGGTCTATATGAAGAAACCTCTGAAGATGGCTTTCCCGGTTTGCATATCATATTTATAATTGAGAACTTCCAGATAAGTGGAAAATAGTGTATTCTTAATACTGCATTAAATAAGGTGGTAAGCAGTACAATTCCTTTTCTAGGTAGTTGTTTTAGAACCTCTGCTGTAATTAAATCGAAACCTGGGGCTTTTCTCATTTTAAGCTTATCAATTATATTTTTCACTTCAGCGGGGGTGCACAGTTATAACGGGAGGGACATTTGCTGATCGCTTTCGATAATTTGATTAATGTCTTCCTCCGTATGTCTGATGTCCGGTTCATTAGGTTTAAATACATCTTTCAAAAATGCAGCAAATAACTCAGCCTTATCCGCGGGTTTCCTCGCCCATGATCCATTTTGATGTTTTATTGGGGGCATGTGTTCTTGAGGCCTTTTTAATGACTGAGTCATTTTCCAAAGAGAGTAGTCATCTGCTTTATAAGGTGATAAAGTTTTCAATTTTTCTTGTAATGTGTCGTTTTCATGGTCTTTTAGCATTTGTTTAACAACCACGGGCTAACGTTTTTACTGTACGGTTTTCTTATGCTTGTGATGTACGGGTCTGATGTGTAAGGAAGAGTATGAAATACGTCTTCGTTTGTAGCTGCTCGGGAGCATTTCCTAGCATGGTGAAGGCGAAATTTCTTGTAATCCTTGTTCCGGGATTCTTGGGCATCCTCCGTTAGTTGACCAATAGGAAGCACTGCAAAATGCTTTATGACATTTTCCCCGTGAATTAAAATTTTGTGAACCGAGGAAGGCATATAGTACTATCCATAGGTACTCACATAAATTCTGACAGTCTCCACAGCATAACTACTAAATTTTTCCGGATCTATCATCACACCTGATGAAAGTGCTTGTAAAATTACGTACAGTCTCTTAATTAAAGTTAAATCCACACCTGTGATTTCAGCGGAACAGTTTGCGTTGTAAAAAAATAATCTTCTGGAAGTATTGCCGTCAGTGGTATTACCAGTTCCTTGACGTGGTTGGTCGATTATTAATCCTAGCTCTTTTAAAAACGTTGTTGCACCAGTTTCTTTTTGTCTTGTTTTTGTTGTTTCTTTTCTTCTGTTGAAGCTGACCATGTTTTAAAGGAAAGATTGTAGGAGATGTGTAATATCGTTTCCATACAACGTATCCAGGCGTGTAATGTTGAAAGCCCGTATTGATAACTTTCTTCATTTTCAGGTCTAGCAGTCACTCTTTCCAAATCATTAATTTGCGCGTGGAGTAGCTCTGCATATTGTACACGTGGAACCAGAAGGTGTATCTGTTAATGCCTGCGCTACCATCTATCATTGTTATTCCTAAATATCAATGTTTTAATAGTAAATAACAACACATACCGCAAAAATCAACGTTTGAAACCGCATCCGTTGGTGTTCGGAAAATTGTTACCAATTGCGACTCTTGTCACATTTTTATCTATAACTTCGGAAACCGCAAATATCCGCAGCTTATTTTTATACATGTGTTTATTGTATAACTAGGCTATAATTTAACATTAAAATCAAAACATGGGGAGACGTGGGTAACTGTCATAAGTCTCGACGAACATTAAAAATAACTCAATTTTGACCTTGCCCTATTAATCAATTATTTTCACGATATTTATAACAAAAAAGTTAAAACAAAGTACTGTGTTCAAATCTGCAAACAATAACCTTTTTAAAAATGTATAATACTTTGTAAGTATGCATACAAAAAGTATCATTAAAATCACTTTAAAAGTCGCGCAAAGAGCGGGATTGATATGAATGTATCAATAACCATATTGTTTAATGGCATAGTTAAAAAAAAGTATCCGTTATTTGTAAAAAAATTCAACATTACAATTTAGTTTGAACTTTAAACTATAAAACAAAATCAAAAATGTTTGCTAATCACGACATTGTTCAAACCGATTTTTGATCTGCCGTTGTTCTACCATATTCCATAGTGCGCCGGCACATCGACGAGTGGAAAGAGACATTCGGGCAATATCGGCTTCGTAGAGCGCCAGCTCTGTCGCACGATTGCAAGGATGAAAGATGCGACATGCGAGAGCGAGAGAGCATTAACGTGATCATAGCATAGCTACAATCAATTTGTTTGAATTTCCCACTGCAATGAATGACGTTGAAACGATGCTTAATAATGGCTCCCATCACAAGTTGCATTATTTTTGTTTTCATTTATTATTTAAAGTATTGCAAATAATCGTTAGAATTCGCTTTGTTGTGTAAAGTAGTAATTACTAAGTATAATTTGTGTTTGTGTATTGAGTGTTGTGCATTGATTGACATTGTCATAGTACTTTGGGTGCCTTACATTATTGTAAGTACATACTTACTTCGTTGTTATTATTTTAGTTTGTTGTTATAATGGCAGCGTTAACAGTATTATTATAGATTGTTGACTAATTGATTAATTATTGTGTAAGCAAAACATCTTTCTTGAAATTAAATAACGAAATTAAGAAACACAGACATAACTATGGAATACAAACGACGCCGCCCGGCACGATGAATTTACGATAGGTTTAGGTAGGTATATTTTTATATTATTAACATCTTAACGATAAATATTAGTGGCTTACAGGCAGTTGTAAATTAAATAGTACCTACGTATTATTTTCTATGTTTCTTATTCTTAGATTTAAAAAAATTGTGGAGTCATTTAGGATATAGCGACATATTTAAAACAATATCTAATTCATCAAAGAAACATGCCCATACTGAGAATGAGAAACATATTCGGAGTTGATTAGCTTTACATGAGTTTGGGACAACTATAATATTTTTTTACGAATACGTATGAAGTACGTACTTCGCTTTAGTAATTTTTATTATATTACGAAAGACACTGTAACGGGCTCGGTGGCGCAGCGGTCGAGATAAGCGGTTGACGTGCACGAGGTCACGGGCTCGTTTCCCATGTAGGACAGTTCTTTTTGATCAACAAATTATTGAGTCTGGGTCTTGTTCTTTGTGTCTGTGAAATAGATGTTTGTGGCAGTCTTCGCGACGCAGTTCATGATCCCTAGTGCGGAACTTATATAATATTATTTTCATAAAAAAATAACAATAATAAAAAAATCTGTTATAATAACCAACAGTGCTTACTCGTATGGTAGGTACAGTGAGCCAGTCAGTGGCTCACTGTTGCGCTTGTCAAATGAGTACCGACACTGATAAGTTTTTTTTTCGGCTTCCCTTTTATAAAAATTCACCCTTCGCCACTGAGTTATAAGCCTAAGCTTTATAGGTAAAAAATTATATGCATCATACTTATATCAGCCTATCATCTAAAAACTAATACAATATGTCACCACCCCATCTCATGGGTGTCGTAAAAACCGACTAAGGGACTATCCGTGAATGTTAGCTTTACGAAATAAAAAGAAGGAAAACTTGAAACTTAACCCTATACCAATCCATCTGGCCAGCGTGGTATTAGTAGGACAGGTATCCCTCCATCATGGCAGGAAGCCCGTCCCTGCAGTGGGACATTAATGGGCCTAAGACCATAGATATAAATAAAAAAAATTGTTTAAAGTAACCAATAATCAAACTGATTTTCAACTTCTTTTAAGTATATCCTTTTTTGTGACATGTTTTAATTATTTTTATCCTTTTGCAGATAGAAGAAATTAAACCTAAAGTAATAGATTTGACATTCGAAGACGACAAAATTGATTTTGAAACAGAAAATATAATAAAAAGTCCTTTGAAACACAAACTGGTCGATTTAGAAGCGAAGAGTCTAGAAATTTCAGCAAAAAACGAAACGGTCAACATAGATGTATACAAAATAAATAAAAACGAAGACGATTATACATTTATATCCAAAAATAACGAAATAGATATACAATCGTTCAAAGACAGATATTTAAAAGAAGTGAACACAGATAAAAAACACAAAAAAACAAACCGAAAACGAAAAAACGACGAAAAAATTGTCATTGAGCTGTCAAAGAAACGTCAAAAAATGAAACGACGCGAAATGTCAAATATACACGTCAAAATCAAATGGAGGAACGATCGTTTGAACTTGAAATTAAATAATAAACTTAAGAAGAAGAAAAAGGAATTAAAAATGAAGAAATATAAACAGTACGTTCTTAACTGTTCTTCGGATAGAAGTTGTGAGATCGGGGACGAAGGCAATACTGTAGTGAATAGTGTTGTCAAGCCAATTATCGACGTGACTCCTATGAAAAGAAAATATGTTAAGCTAGAAAAATCTCCTGATAATCTCGTACAGACTTCGATTCAAAACTTTTTCAAAATTAAAACTACTTCCAAAGAATATCCTTCGGCCCATTAAGTTAGTGGTTTCGTTCACGGAACAAAAATCAAGTGGAAGTGCTAAGTAGGCGTGGTACGCGTGTCACTAATATGCGATGGTACGCATAACTTGTCGCTGATGTCATAGGTAATAAATACATAACGCGAATATCACCCTTATGAACAACATGTTAAAGTGTATAATTGTCAGAACCGTCATCTATGGAATTAACTCGAAAATTGAATCTATTTAGATTACAAAACGTCATATAATTCTTTCTGCGCTACAGCAAAATATCTTCTATTTATAGTTCATGAAGGTTCACTTCCACATGTAGATTCAGCTGCATATTATTATGTTATTTTTTTGTCAATACATAGTTTATTTGTTTTTTGGCGACAGCGGTTCCCATAGTAAATTAGTTGTATTGCATTTCCACTTGATTTTTATTCCGTGGAAATAAGAATGTGTGGGTCAATGACCTCTTAACTGTCAAAGCTCGTTTAAAAAAGTAGGGAAAAATAATAATTGCTTAGCTTTTTTTTTCACCCATCATCAACTACGTCAAGCGTCTCGTTAATGTGTAGTAGGGCATGCAATATCGGAAGGTTCTCAATTCCAGAACTGAGTATCAATACAGGTGTTCTGATTCCTTTAGATTGTAATTGATTTTTTCCAACGTCAAATTTCATTTCTAGAATTTGTCCGTGATTACCATACATTTCATAAAGGTCAAAGATTAAAGTCTTTAGTATGTGGTTGACACGACGCCATAGTTGTTTACCTTTATAATCAAGTCGAAATAAATAAACAGTAGGTCTTCGGTCCACCGTGTAAAGTATCTGCCCACCCTCCCGTTTCCGGTACGCGGTTGTGGCGCTTGACACCATGTATTTTTTCTTACAATGAATTATGTAGGGTAGTAAGATATTTTTTTTTAATTCTTTTTTCAAAAAGTTTTTTGAATATAGTTTGTAAGTTACATTATGTAATTCTAATATTATAATAAAAGTAATTGATTAATTATTTTTGTGTTTTATTTATTTTTAAACTAGTTTCCGCCCGCGGCTTCGCCCGCGTGGTGTTTTGATAAAAAGTAACTTAGGTGCTTTTTTAGATTTTAGACTATCCATATACATTTTTGTAACAAATTGTTGCCTAAGAAATTTTTACGACACCAACTCAATAAGATCGGTTTCTGATTTTATTTTTAGTTACTTTTTCATCACTTTACTGTCGTACAAGGTGACTTAGTTCATTTCATTATTAAAATCCTCCAGGATTAAAGGAGGATTAAAAGTATTTATAAGACATAACGGAAAAACAGCTCGACGAAGCCTTGCTTCGCGGGTTTCCTACTCTTTGTTGGTTTAAAGAATAAACCTAACCTACTTACCTAATCGGATTGCCCTAAGTCTTTCAGTTTAACCTTGATTAAATTACGGCAAGTAAATATTACGGCTGAGGACGATTATGGAAAACAATATTAGTATCCTCCCGGGATACTCTTGCCGGTCTTCCCTCGGGCACCTATTCCCGAAATTCCCACGGGATACAATTCCCACGGGAACCTCTTCCTGAAATTCTCTCGGGATCTTATTCCCGGTCTTCCTTCGGGAAGCTATTCCCAGTCTTCCGGAATTCCCTCGGGAACTTCATCCCGGAATTCCCTCAGGAAAGTCTTTCCGAAATTCCCTCGGGAACCTGTACCCGGTGTTCCCGAAATTCCCTCGGGCACCTCTTCCCGGTATTCCTTCGGGAACCTCTTCCCGAAATTCCCACTGGTTACTACTCCCGGATAACCTTTGGGAACCTGTTCCTATTCTTCCCCCGGGATCCTGCTCCAGGAATTCCCTCGGGAACCTATTCCCGGTGTTCCTGAAATTCCCTAGGGAACATCTTCAAAGGTTCCCGAGGGAATCGCGGGAAGCATCCCGAGGGAACACCGGGTACAGGTTCCCGAGGGAAGAGCTTCTCTCGGTATCCGTAAGCTATCCCTTGGGAATTTCGGGAAGACTTTCCTGAGGAAATTCCGGGCGCAGATTCACGGTGGTATAACCTCTTCCCGTATTTTAATCGGGATTTTCTTCCCGGAATTTCCCTCAGGAACCTCTTCCCGGGATTCCTTAGGGAGCCTCTTCCCGAAATTCCCACTGGTTACTAACCCTGATTACCTTCGGGAACCTGTTCCTATTCTTCCCCCGGGAACTTGCTCCAGTAATTCCCTCGGGAACCTATTCCCGGTTTTCCCGAAATTTAATAGGGAACATCTTCAGAGGTTCCCGTGGGAATTCCCGGAATAGGATGCCAAAGAGAATTCCGGGAACAGGTTCCCGGGGGAAAAATAGTAACACGTTCCGGGAAAACCGGGAATAGTGTCCCGAGGGAATTCCTGGAGCAAGTTCCCGGGGGAAGAATTTGAACAGGTTCCCGAAACCAGTGGGAATTTCGGGAAGAGGTTCCCGAAGGAATCCCGCGAAGAGGTTCCCGATGGAATTTCGGGAATAGTTTCCCGAGGGAATTTCGGGAACACCGGGTACAGGTTCCCTAATTAATTCCGGGAATAGTATCCCGTTGGAAGAGCAGGAAGAGTTTTTCTCGGGGAACACGTGGGAATTTCGGATAAACGTTCCTGGGAGAATTTCGGGAAGAAGTTCCCGAGGGAATAGGTTCCCGAAGCAATTCCGGGAAGACGCGGTATTCCGGGCGCAGGTTCCCGGGGGAAGATCAGGAAGACGTTCCTGGGGAATTCCGGGAAGAGTTTCCCGAGGGAATTGCGGGAAGATGTACCCTAGGGTATTTCGTGAACACCGGGAGTAGGTTCCCGAGGGAGTTCCGGGAACAGTATCCCGTGGGAATTCCGGAAATAGTGTCGAAAGGGGATTCCGGCAAGACATTCCTGAGGGAATTTCTCCATCCAGCGTCTCCTAGGGTCCCTTATCCGACTCCTCCAGGGTAGGCGTGGTAGTGTGCAGGAGGGCGGAGGCGTGTCCAATTGGGCGGGGGCGTATCCTGGAGGGTGGAGGGGCGTGTCCAGATGTGCGGTAGGATGTGTCCAGGAGGGCGGGGGGCGTGTTCAGGGTGGCGGGATGCGCGTCCAGGAGGGCGGAGGGGCGTGCCCAGGTGTGCGAGGGCGGGCCCCCCACCCTCCTGGACGCTTACCTAGGCACGCCCCTCCACCCACCTGCACACAATTCTGGGAAGACCGGGTATAGAATCCCGAAGGAATTCCGGGAAGACCGAGAATAGGATCCCGAGATAATTTCAGGAAGGTTTCCGTGGGAAGTGCAGCAAGAGGTTCCCGTGGGAATTACGGGAATAGTATCCCGTGGGAATTCCGGGAATAGTATCCCGTGGGAATTCCGGGAATAGAATCCCGTGGGAATTCCGGGAATAGTATCCCGTGGGAATTCCGGGAAGATTTTCCCGAGGGAATTCCGGGACGAGTTACACGAGGGAGTTTGAGGGGATACGTGTCCAGGTGGGTGGGGGCGTATCGAAATGGGCGGGCATGTGTCCAAGAGGGCGGGATGCGTGTCCATGTGGATGGTGTGCGTGTCCACGAGGGCAAGGGGCGTGTGCAAGAGGGCGAGGGGGGCGGGTCCAGAAGAGCAAGGGGCGTGTCCAGGTGGGTGGAGGGCGTATCTTAATTGGCGAAGGGCGTGTCTAGGTGAGCTAGGGCGTGTCCAGGTGGGTGGGGGCGTATCAAAATGGGTGGGGGCGTGTCTTAGTGGGCGGGGGGCGTGTCCAGGTGGGCTGGGGCGTGTCTTAGAGGGCGGGGCGTGTTCAAGAGGGCGAAGGTGTGTCAAGGGTGGAAGAGGATTGAGGTGAGGAATTTAATGTTTGATGTGTAGCCTAGATGACGTTGTAGTGAAGAGAAAATTACGAGAGTTAATTACTCTAGAGTTAAGCAATGGACCCGAGAATATTCAACATTAACCCCCTTACTCATAAACGCCTCTTAAATTTTAGTCAATTGGTTAGCTTAAATTCTTACGGCTTTGTTTGGCATAAGGTTGGTTTTGCTAATTAAAATATTGCGAAACAGTGACTAATGAAATTTGTAAAAATATATATAATCAACAAACCAAAATGGATATCCAAAGGTATTAAACTTTGTAGTCAGAAAAAACGAAAACTTCTCTGGCAGTACCGTTTAAATCCGAATGCGACTAATAAAGCTAAACTCTCTAATTACTCGAAGCTATACAGAAAAATCATAAACTTAACTCAAAAGGCCCAAAATAACCATAAAATTAAGGAGTCAAAGAATAAATCTAAAACCACTTGGCAAATAATAAACCGTGCAAAACATAACTTACCACATCACAACATCAACAAAATTAAAGTGGAAAATGATTATTTGACAAACCCGAAGTACATATCTGAAGCCTTTAATAACTACTTTATCGATAAAATACAGACTACATTAGACACATCTTGTAAATCGTGTAAAAAAATTAATAGAAACATGAGATCTATGTTTTTTGCTCCTAGTACAGCTCCTGAGGTGTATAAAATAATTATGTCACTAAAAAATACCAACAGCGTCGGCTACGATGGTATAAATACAAAAATACTTAAACACGTATCTATGGAAATATGCGGGCACCTAAGTTACATAATTAATCTAAGCATCACCGCGGGAGTATATCCTGAAGCTTTAAAAACAACAATTGTGAAACCGCTTTTTAAAAAAGAAAATAGAGAGTTAATGGAATGTTACCGACCTATATCTCTAATCCCGGTAATATCAAAAATTTTTGAAAAATATATTTATAAGGAACTGTGTCAATATATTGAAAAAAATAATATTCTGTGCGATGAACAGAAAGGATTTCGACTTCATAAAACCATAAACATGGCCATATTTGACTTTTTGAATAATGTTATTATTAATGTCGATAAGTGTATACCTGTAAGTGGATTGTTCTGTGATATGACACAGGCTTTTGACCATTTGAATTTTAATATTTTACTAAGGAAACTTGAGTTATATGGATTTAGAGGCAATATCTTAAATTTAATTGAATCTTATTTAAAATACAGAAAACAGTCAACTGAGATCAGGCAAATTGATATTTTATCCAAACGAGAAGTGATACATAGATCATCAAACCGTGAGATAACTTCTGGGATTCCACAAGGATCTGTTCTGGGACCTTTATTATTTATTTTGTACATAAATGACCTGCCTCAATCTATTGAGCAACCGCTAACAATGTTTGCAGATGACAGCACAGTCACAATACCATGCAAAAATATTGAAACCTACGAAAATGACATAAATCAATCTCTGACTCACATTATAAACTGGCTAGACGATAATCATCTAAAGATTAACTTAAATAAAACTAAAATAATGCATTTTCGACAACAAAAACCTAGTACGACACTTCAAATACAGTACAACGATACAATTGTCGAAGCAGTTGAAACAACTAAATTCTTAGGAGTGACACTAGATAGACAACTAAATTGGAAGGCTCATATTGACAATTTATGTAAAAAAATCAATAAGTCCGCATATGCACTACACACACTATCATCTATTGTAAACACAGATGCACTTCTTACTGCCTATTATGGAATAGTAGAGTCCTATTTGCGTTACGGAGTTATATTTTGGGGGAACTCAACCAATAAAGACGTAATTTTTAAAGCACAAAAAAGTTGCATTAGGGCAATGTTTAAGCTCAATTTTACAGACAGTTGTCAACCGTTCTTTAGACAATATAAGATTATGACTTTACCTTGTTTATATATCTTAGAAATAGTTTCTTTCGTGATATCGAATCCAGGTCGTTTTGAACGTGTCGCAGACGTAGTCCCGCGTAATAGGCGTGATAACACTAAACTGTGCTTACAAACACACAAGACAACATTGATGCACAAAAGTGTCTACTGCATGGCTCCGGTCATATATAATAAGGTACCTAAAGTTTGGAAGACTTTGTCAACACCTCTTCTTAAAACTAAATTTAAAAAATTTTTACTAGAGAAGGCTTACTACAACATTAATGATTTTCTGAATGAAAGAGGTTTCTAGTAAATCCAGACAGTACGTGGTTAAAAATGATAATTTTTATAATTGTGTTTGTTTTTATTAATTTTTAAATTGTTATTATTAAAAATGTTACCTAATTGTTAATAAGGTTAAAAAATTTAATTATGTTTATTTCATTAAGTCTAAACTGTAATTAAGTTGATTATAATAAGATCTACGTGTAATTTTCGCATGCCTTGAGGTAAAATATGGCTGAACATTAATTTATTATTGTAACACCTTTGTACCCATTATTTGCGAAATAAAATATCTTTATCTTTATCTTTATCTTTATCTAAATTTAAGAGACGTTTATGAGTAAGGGGGTTATTTAATAAAGCGTGTAGGTAGGTTAATTGATCCTGAAAGGGAGATTTGTTGGATGTTTAAAAATATTATGTATTACTAGCTGATAAATCCTACTAGTATTATAAATGCGAAAAGTTTGAGAATGTATGGAATGGATGGATGTTTGTTACTCTTTAACGCAAAAACTACTAAACGGATTTTGATGACTGAACTTCATCTTTTGACATTAAAGCTGATTTACACAGGGTCAGTAACTGACTTCAAATTCGAGGCAAGTCAGTGCTGACTCGAAAAAAAGCCCGTGTAAACTGATTTGAAGTCAGTACAGTGGCTTGAAGTCAGCGCTGACTTGAATATTCGCACACGAATATTTTGAAGTCAGTTGGCGCCCCCCGCCACCCGCGCACCCCCGTGACAGCCAAATAAACCCCGTGTAAACAGACAAGTCATTGCGTGCTTGTCACTGCCGCTGCGTTGTAGAGTAACCACGTTTTTTTTTCAAAATGAAGCGGATTAGCGAAGGCGAAACCTTAAAATTGGTGCAATTATATAGCGAAAAAGATTGCCTTTGGGATATCAAATCCCTAAATTACCGCAATAAAGAAATGCGGTCAACAGCGTTGCAAAATATGGCTTAACAAATGCAAATCGAATGGCTCACTTCTACTGAAATAAAAAATAAAATGAAAGCCATAAGGGCTACATATTATTTAGAGCTCGACAAGATACGAAAATCCACCAGATCCAGTATCCAGTTATTTCCAGTTTAATTTTGGCTGGTAAAGCATCTCTCATGAATGTATCATGTCGTTGAATAGAGCTCGATATAATTGACAGCAATTCGTCAAAATTCTGTGGTGACATCCTCATAGCCAGTTTGTACTCCGCAGGATCTTCAAATCGCAATTGCTTCAGCAACAAAGCAGAGCCACCAGTTTCGTTTCTATTGTCAATCCATTTTCTTACCCATGGTCGTTTATTTTTAGTTATTTCATTTTCTACCATTTCTTTTAACTCATTAAACAGCAAAATTAATAAATTTTTCAACAAATAATTAAATCTTCGCTTCAGTTGTTTTCGCG
Source organism: Schrankia costaestrigalis (assembly GCA_905475405.1). Classification (NCBI taxonomy): domain Eukaryota; kingdom Metazoa; phylum Arthropoda; class Insecta; order Lepidoptera; family Erebidae; genus Schrankia; species Schrankia costaestrigalis. The sequence continues at coordinate 4,246,143 of FR997855.1, forward strand.
AATTCATTTTTCCCACTGACTTCACACACGTGTGCTCACCGTGAGAAACGCACCACTTCTACTTACTTCATGTAAACAGTTAAAGTCAGTCGCGGCGCCGACATTGGCGCTGCGACTGACTTGTCTACTGACCCTGTGTAAATCAGCCTTTAGAATGTAAAATTGTCCTTGATTCCTATAATCCTATTCAAGATAGCATGAGAAAAAGTATAAACATGTCAAATCTGTCAAACTGCCAAAATGCCGCGGTTTTCAAAAAAATTTCACTAAAAACATAACTAAACAATAAATAACTCTGTGTAAATATAAATAAGTGTATTCTACCTGGATAAGAAAATGTGAATTTAGTAAATAATGCTTGAAATAAGGCAATAAAAGTTTATTGAGAAGCAGAATAAATGAAACTTACGAATTAATAAATTGCTTTTTAAAAACACTTTTTTCAATTTCTATTAATCGGAAACTTCTAATTTAGATTCAGAAAAACTGTTCCCAGCTCCCAGCTTGTATTATAAATTAATTATCAAATTCTTCAATAATCCCATTAATTTGTAATATTATTGACTTGACTTGACTTCTTCGTGAATGGCCTCATGTGAAAATTGTAATATTATTCTTCTTCTGTTAAGACATATTAATGCGATACATGACATTTATGACATTGACAATTGTAGGCTCTTCATCATTGTCGTTCCGTTCGTATGTAATGTTATAAAAGGAAAAAAATAATAATTGATTACTTGGTGATCTTATTATAATATTTAAATTATTTAAACATATTATGTCATCCATCCGTCGAAATTCATGAGCCATAAATACGATGAGATGATTGCTAAAGTCGCGTCACTAGAAGCGGAAAGAAAACATAGTTTTGAGTATATAAAAACACTCGAAGCTAAAGTCGAGAGTCTTGAGCGCCACGCGAAATCTCCTAGCATCGATATTCGTAATGTTCCGAAGCAACCAGGCGAAACTAAAGAAAATCTTGTAGATCTAATAAAAACCTTAGGTGTTGCCTTGGATACTAAAATGGACACCCGGGACCTCAGGGATGTCTATCGCCTCAACAACTCTAAAAATACCCAGGCTGCCGGCCCGATAACCGTAGAATTCACGAGTATCATTACCAAGGACAAATTACTTGCTAGTGTCAAGAAATACAACCGCACAAATAAAACTAACAGACTTAATGTATCACATATTAATATGAAAGGCGATACCCCTATTTATATTTCTGAAAGTTTAACCACCAAGGCGAAGAAATTGTATTTCCAAGCTCGCCAGTTCACTAAAGCCCACAATTATGCCTACCACTGGACGTCCCACGGCAAAGTTTATATTAAGAAGAAGGAAGGAGACCCAGCAAAAAGAATTGAACACGAGTCAGACTTCGAATACCTCAGCCAGCAAGGGAAGTGACTATTACTTTTAACTTATTACCAATTTGCTTTTCTATCTATTTACTATCACTTATACTTTAAGGAATACGTTCATAACCTTTATCTCTATAAAATGTTACTATCATTGTCTATATGTAATTTACTATTTTTATATACTGTGACAAATAACACTATATACATACAATACTACGTTGTTAATAAATACTACACCAAATACCAACCAACACTACACAATATAAGCAACACTAACAAATACATACCCTACAAACAACACTACTATACTACATTTGTAAAAACAATATACTCAATCCAACACACACAACCAAATTTGTTAGTCAATATCATGTCTCAGTCTCAGCCTCGTAAGAATGCCTACAATTATACATATGCAATTTTAATGTATAAACACGAGCCATATATTTTACTGTACGACCAATTAATACACTCTACCTATTGGTCTTCACATAGCACCCCATCACTCAACACTCACAAGTGGATACTGTAATCAATAACATGAGCTGTATTGATCAGCTCTCTGTCTCCAAAACTTTAAGCTGTACACCTGAAAATTGTGCAAATCATGTGACTAACCCAAACAAACAATTAAAAATAATCACTCAGAATATTAGATCCATCAACTCAAACATTGACTCCTTTCTAGCTCTAATTTGTAGAATAAATCTAGATCTTGAAATTGTGGTACTTACCGAATGCTGGCTGAAACATAATAACTCAATTCCAACTATCGACAACTATTCTAATTTTCAAACGCAGAAACTTATGAATCAAAATGATGGTGTGGTGATCTATATAAAAAATTACAATATAGACACCTATACTGTCGAAGAACCAACTCTATCCGACGCTAGCTGCTTAATTATAAAAATTGGAACTACGAAAGCTATAATTTGTATCTACCGTTCCCCTTCAATAGCCGAAGTAAGCAATTTTTTGCAATCTCTCAACTTACTGCTTTCTGATCTTACCTCGTTTAAAAACATTGTTATTGTGGGAGATATTAACCTCGATATCGCCTCTTCTGCACCCACCCATCAAACCTCTGACTATCTCAACCTCATAGCGTTTCATGGCTTGTTGCCCGCTCATTATTTACCTACACGAGGGCTATCCTGTCTTGACCACATTATGTTGAAATCTAACATGTCAGCATTAACTCTAGTTATCGAATCTTCTGTAACAGACCATAAACCGGTACTCTTATGCTTAAAATTAAAAAAATATAGCAAATCAAATCTAACTACTGTCACCAAAACAAACTACGTATCCCTAGACTCTGATATGAGAACCTTCAACTTTCAGCCTATCTATGAGCTTACTAATGCCAATGTAGCTACCGAATACCTAATAAACAATCTGTCTAAACTTATAAGCTCTCATACATCCATAATAAAAGTCTCAAGCTCAAACCGTCTACTCAAACCTTGGATGACCATAGGCATGCTACGTTGCATGCGAAACAGAGACGCTATGCATATGAAGCTTAGACACTCTCCAAACAATCCTATATTAAGGTTGACTTACTCAAGGTATAGAAACTTTTGCACAAAAATTCTGAAAAAGCTTAAAAGAGACTTCGATCGTGCTGAATTAAGAGACGCGTCCAAAGACAATAAAAAGATGTGGAAAGTAATAAAGCGAGTTACTAATACAGATAAGCCTCTTACACTCAATACAGACTTACTCGCTTCCTCTCCTTCGCCTCAAAAATCGGTCGACATGGTGAATGAGTTCTTTGTTAACATAGGTAGGGACCTTGCTGGTGTAATTGTGCAACAGCAAGTGAGTCCATTATCATCAGAAAACTTCTTTCCTACGCCCAACACTTCCCAATCTTTTGTGATGTTACAGACTGATGATATGGAGGTTCAGGAAATATTAATGTCACTCAAATCAGATTCTGCTATTGGCTGGGACAACATCTCCACCAAATTCCTCAAGCGCTACCGTGACATTCTTATTCCTCTGTTTACTTATATTTTTAATCTCTGCTTAAACTCGGGCACGTTTCCTCTGTATTTTTAAAAGGCCATTATTCACCCAATACATAAGTCAGGCAGTAGAAATTGTGTAAATAATTGTCGGCCTATCGCTGTTTTGCCCTCAATTTCAAAAATATTAGAGCGCATACTAAACAAAAGGCTTATGAAATTTCTGGAGGATAAACGGTTTCTTTCTCCAAATCAGTTCGGTTTTAGGAAAAATTTATCCACATGCAATGCAGTGAATGATCTCATAGACCATGTTACCAGGGAAGTAGATAATAAAAGGAAAGTACTTACCATATTTCTCGACTTAAAAAAGGCTTTCGATACCGTATACATTCCTGACCTAATTTTGAAGCTCGAAACAATAGGGATTCGTAGCCAATCACTCAAAATCTTTCAAGACTATCTCTCAGACCGAACTCAACGCGTGAAAGTACAAAATTACCTGAGTACCGAAGTGGGGGTCAATTTTGGGGTTCCGCAGGGTAGTGTTATAGGTCCAACCTTATTTATCATTTATGTCAATAGCCTCTGTAATCTAAAACTCACAAACGGCAAAATCACAGCTTTTGCCGATGACGCCGCCCTCACCTTCTCTGGGATTGACTGGAACGATACTTTCTCTTCAGCTCAGAAAGGACTTAACTTGGTCACACAAATTCTCAACATGCACCGACTGACACTAAACACAGAGAAAACTAAAATTATCACCTACAATCTCCGTAGACTTAATCAACCACCAGACTCTTACACCTTATTGGCTCACTCTTGTCATCTACCAGGAACCACACCTTGCACCTGCCCTATGCTGGAACGAGTTAATATGATAAAATATCTCGGTGTGACTCTTGATAATAGATTGAGCTTTACACCACACGTTGAGCTGCTGTCAAAAAGAATCAGGAGGTTGATATTTGTTTTCAAGCATCTTCGTCATGTGGCAGATTCTCAAATTATCAGAACCACCTACTTTGCACTCTGTCAATCGCTACTTAGCTATTGCATTCCAGTTTGGGGAGGAGCACCCAAAACTGCCATGCTAAAACTTAAACGTGCACAAAGAGCAGTTCTGAAAGTCGCCACATTTCGTCCCATTCTTTTCCCTACAACTGTTTTGTATCAAAATTGTGTAGTACTAACGGTCAGACAATTGTTTATACTAAATGTAGTACTCCATCAACATCAAATAACACCCTTTCAAATACTTACCAAAAGACGCAAAGACAAAGCATGCCAACCCTATTTTAGTCGTTTCACTACAACACAAAGACTACCTTGTTTCCAAGGACCGCATCTTTACAATAAATTAAATAAAACTTTAAGTATTTACTCACTTTCGTATTCTGCGGTAAAACTTAAATTAAAAACATGGTTATTGACTATCGACTACAATGACACAGAAAAACTTTTACAAACGGTATAACATAACCTCACATAGTGTACACACACAAACACACGCAAATACATACACAAACTCACTCATCCACACACACACACACACACAAACTCACTCATCCACACACACACACACACAAACTCACTCATCCACACACACACACACACACACAAACTCACTCATTCACACACACACACACAAACTCACTCATACACACACACAAACACAGACACATATTCACACACTCTTTCACACATTTGTCACAAATAGGAAATTAAGCCTAACAGTTGATTTTATATAAACATCTGTACAAACTTTTGTTTCATAATTTATGTACAAAACAACGAAAAAATCACATTATTAGATAAAATAAAATATTTTTTTCTCCAAGGGTCGGGCCCAACACCTTTAATACAAGTTGCTGTTGCAACTTAGCAAGGGTTTTGGGAACAACACACAACTTGTTTACTTATGTTATAATAATTCTATGAGGTTGTTCTTAAAGTGTGTAAAAATTGTACATGTGTTTTGATAATAATAAATATTACATTTCATTTCATTTCATTATGTAATGAAATTTCTATTTTATTGTAAAGACGTTAAAATATTCATATTTTTTAATCATTTTCGAGTCTTCATCGTGGCCATAGATTATAATTATCTATAAATGAGTAATCGTGACAGTAAAAAGACCCATTTTTTTGTTTGTTTACCAAATTTCTCAAGCCCAGATGAATATGGTTATACTTTTTTCAGCTTAGTCTTTAGTCTGTGGTGAACACGACGCCATAATTGTTTACCTTTTAATTCAAGTCATAAAAATACGGTATAAGTGTTTGGTGCACGCCGATTTTTAGATGAAGGCCTAGTATACAATAGACCTATATCTCGGACTACGAATAATGCCTGTCTTTTTGCAGTCCTGAACCTTTTAAGACCAAAATTAAAAGTCTTTTTCCCAGAAAGAGTTGATTCAAATTAAACAAAACTTAATTAAATTATACTTAATTAATTTTTAATAAGTAAGTAATATCTCCGTGTGGTGACGGAATAAGAATACAATATGTCACCACCCCATCTCAACCCATGGGTGTCGTTAAAACTAACTAGGGGACTATCCGTGATTATTATCTTTACGAAGTAAAAAGAAGGAGAACTTGAAATAAACCAATCCGTCTGGCCAGCCTGGTATTAGGAGGCCAAGTATCCCTACGTCACGGGAGGATGCCCGTCCTTGCAGTGGGACATTAATGGGCTGTTATGATGATGTTAAGTTTCGAGTCTTCTTGATTCTATTTCGACGCCAAAGTTCAAATACATGGTTCTCCAGAACGCCGCTCTATCTGGTGTTAATGGTGCTACGTAGGTAGGCTCTAATGATATTGCCAATGTATTTGGATATGGATGCCATTCTCCTATCTCTTTATTCTTTAGTTCACTGGAAAATAAAATAAAAACACTTTATTCACATACGAAATCTATATCTAGGTTATACCTACTTCTATACAAATATTATAAAGAGTTAAAATTTGTGTGTTTGTGACGTTGTAGGGGGTAATCTCTGGATCTACTAAACAGATTTTAAAAGTTCTTTCTGTGTTGAAAAGTTCATTTATCGGGGAGTGTCATAGGCTATATAGTATCACGCTATGACTATTAGGAGTGGAGCAGTAATTAAAAAATGAACTCCAACGAAGTGGACACGGGTCAGCTAGTATGAAATATTTATGTCTAGCAGTGGTGGTTATTATTTGTTATTTTGCATAAAAACTAGGAAATAAATCGTGTACATCATAATGACGGGTGTACCGCAAAAACCCGTGCTTCCATACACATGAAAGTACAGTGCTAGTAGTGTGAGGAATGTGCGTAAAATTTAAAGTATTGTGCTTTTACAAATCTTGAATTATTTCAAAAAGTTAGTGAGCCGTCAACCTGGTTGCAGAATGACGGGTGTATTTTCAATCTGGCGAAACTACTTACTATCTAAGTATCAGAGCATTACCATAGCCCAGTACCGGCAATTTTTTCGAACGTACCAAAAGTAGAATCAGGTAGGTCAAAGGGTTTCATAGATATTTATAAAACATATTCTTGAACGCCTACTATTTTTATACTAGCAATCAGGACCTCTAGTCCTGATTGCCACTATAACAATAGTAGGCGTTCAAGAATATGTTTTATAAATATCTATGAAACCCTTTGACCTATACCATGCCGAACCAATCTATACTATTATATAAAGCTGAAGAGTTTGTTTGTTTGTTTGAACGCGCTAATCTCAGGAACTACTTCATCGAATTGAATTTAGTTTTCAGTTTTGGATAGACCATTGATCGAGGAAGGCTATAGGCTATATAACATCAAGCTATGACAAAAAAAGATTTTTTCAAATTTAGGGGGCCTAAGTGCCTACTCAGAAGGCTCATGGTCACTCAGAGGGCAATGGAGAGACCTATGTTGAAGCCTGACCTATGGACCTACTCAGAAGGCTTATGGTGTCTCAGAGGGCAATGGAGAGAGCTATGTTGTAGCTTGACCTATGGGCCAACTCAGAAGGCTTATGGTTTTTCAGATGGCAATGGAGAGAGCTACGTTGTAGCCTGATCTATGGGCCTACTCAGAAGGTTCATGGTCACTCCAGAGGGCAATGGAGAGAGCTATGTTGTAGCCTGACTTATGGGCCTACTCAGAAGGCTCATGGTCATTCAGGGGCACTGGAGAGAGCTTTGTTGGGAGTTTCCCTGCGTGATTAAAATGAAAAATGAGGAGATTCGCAAGAGAACCAAAGTAAACGACATAACCGGTTAAAGTAGCGACAAGCATACATTGCGCAGAGAACCAACAGCTGTTTGGGCAGAAAGATTCTGGAATGGCGACCGCGTACCGAAAAGCGCTGGTGTGGACGGCTGGAAGCCGATGGATGAGGGAGGCACAGGACCGCACAAGGTGACAATACTTGGAAAAGGCATATGTACAGCAGTTGACGTCGATTGGCTGATATGATGATGATGAATAAACTTTGTATGAATTATACAAGTTTTTTTTTATTTCATTTCAAATTTAATCGCGGACAAAGTCGCGTTTTACAGCTAGTAGCAGATAAGCAGAAAGGTTCTGGAATATGAACTAGAAATCGCGGAGTAGGTCCGTCAAGCGACGCCCTCGTCTGATTCAAGGCTTCGGAAAGCCGATGGATGACGGAACCACAACAAGCGTGTGTAAAAACACTTCAAGACGGCATAGTTTGTGAAAAAGTGAACATATTTTGACTGACATCATCATATCAGCCAATCGACGTCCACTGCTGGACATAGACCTCCTCCAAGTATTGCCACCTTGCGCGGTCCTGTGCCTCCCTCATTTATCGGCTACCCGCCGCCCTAACTAGGTCGTCAGTCTACCGTGTGAGGGGTCTCCCCACCCTGCGCTTTCCGGTACGCGGTCGCCATTCCAGAACCTTTCTGCCCCAACGGCTGTCGGTTCTCCGCTGATTTTGGTTTGACTGACATGATAATAATTAACGGATCACTCACCCATTTTTAGCAAACTCAGTCCACATAATCGTCATAAAATTGACAATTCTCGCATCAGCCTCATCCATAGGCAGATACAATCTTTCCAAATCGAATACATAGAACAATTCATCCAAATTTGTTGTGACAGCCAAAGATGATTTAGTCAGTATTCTACCTAAATTCCTATTACCAATATAATTAAATATATATTGATAAACATCGACAGTAGAACTGTTGAAATAGACTTCACTAAAAAGCGACATTGGTCCAACGTAGTAGAAATCTGTGTAAAAATTAACAAGTCCACCCAAAACTTGTTCTTCGTCTGTCGTATCAGAAAAGTATGTATCTTTTATAATAGATCTTATGTCGTATTCCTCCTCTTCATTTAACCAAAAGTTATTTATATTTAAACATGAAAAATCTCCATTCTTTATACTATTTAATTGGCTGCTAATAGTGTAAGAGTCAAGCAAGCTGGTGAGACCTTCGACAGTGTTTAACCCAATGATTGCCGGAACTGGATTGCAGTCATTTCTAGCGATGATATTATAAGGAGTGTCCGTCAAGAACGGGTCCCCATCTAAATACGTTTCCACAGATGGTAGAAACACGGATTTGGAATACATTTGAACCCCAATAGCTTCTTCTAAATGTGCAGTGGAGATTTGCGAATACATCGCAATAAGCTCTTCGACATCATTTGCCAACATGCCTAGAGTTTGCGCAACTTGGGATGCAGTTGCAATCGGATATGGGTCAAAAGATTTCGGACTAAACATGGTTCCGCTTTCCGATATTATTCTATGGAATAATCCTTCACATGATTTAGACATAGTCAGGTAAAATGCAGCGATACCTCCGCTGCCGTGACCAAAAACAGTAACATTTTCTTTATCACCATTAAAATATTCGATGTTTTCTTTAACCCATCTTAAAGCAGCTCTTATATCTTTCAAGCCAGCGTTTCCTGGTGCTTCTCTTATGCCCAGATTGAGGAAACCGAATGCGTTTAGCCTGAAGTTGACAGTAACAACGATAACTTCTAGGTTGACCAAGAACTTTGGGCTGTAGAAGTGAGGAGAGCTTCCGCCGATACCGAAGTCCCCGCCATGGAGAAACACCATGACTGGTAATAGTGTTACGCTGGTTTCTTTGGGTAAGTATACGTTAAGGAAGAGGCAGTCTTCCTCTTCACTTGCGTCGGCCAGGGGATCATTGAAGGGGAACTGTGGGCAGAGTATTGATCTCACATCTGCGTTGTATATACCTACGAAGACCATCGGTTCTTGCGGGGCCTGGGAAGTATAGAGATAGTTAAAATATTGTATTATAAATATTATGTACCTATGTATATATGTTTTGTTTTCCGTGTTATCCCTGTGGTGACGGAGTAAGAATACAATATGTCACCATCCCATCTCATCCCATGGGTGTCGTAGAATCCGACTAAGGGAATAACCGTAACTACTATCTTTACGAAATAAAAAGAAGGAAAACTTGAAAATAAACCCTATACCAATCCATCTGGCCAGCGTGGTATTAGTAGGCCAAGTATCCCTCCGTCACGGGAGGAGGCCCGTCCCTGCAGTGGGACATTAATGGGCTGTTATGATAATATGTGTTTTAAATCGACGGTAAAGTGCCAATAACTCCTAACATTTTCTGAGAAATTCACTTTTTTATCGATTTGAATTGAACGTCATTAATTGCATGTTTTAGTGAAATCTCGTACCTACATTTATTTTTGTTTTAACAGCATTTAATTTTCATGTGGAAATAACTTACAACTATATTAACGTAGTTACTTATTATGATCAAAACAAAACAAAAAAAAACAAAACTGTCACAAAAACATAATGTATAAGCATAGGCACATTAAGTAATATTATTCTAAATCAATTTCAAATATTGTGATTGATCGAAAATTAAATAAATTAATTACTTTTTTCGTTTTCTGTAAAATTTGGTCTGAGTTAGATAAAAGCTATTGGTACTTCGCCTTCGTTTGAGTTTTACAGACATGAAATTAAAGGGCACAAAATGAAATGTGTACGAGTATGAATAAGATGAAGTACATACATATACTTTTTTTTTCATCTGGCATAATCAATGTTCTTATCTTAGTTACATTTTAAAAACACCAAGCATAATCAATTCTCGTACCATAAAATCGTTAAAAATTCGGTTAAGTTAACTTTTAGTTGTCAAATTGTCACACAAAAAGGTAAGACAATTTGACAACTAAAAGTTAACTGAATTTTTAACCATTTTAGGGTAAGCACGAGAATTGACATGAAGAATAAAATACTTGTCAATCAATTTTAAAACTCAAAAGGAAATGTATTAAAAAATAATACTTATAGTTTATTTTACCTCATATCTTGACTTTAGAGTTGCATAACGAATTCCACAGAATTCATAATAATCTCTTGTTGCAGACACAAATCCTCTTATTTCTCCATAAATTGTAAATATCACTTTATCATCGACATCAAGCTGACCACGCACATAAAAAACTAATAATTCTAATACCACATAACCGAATAACCACATAGCCTTAGCCATAAAAGTATGTAACAAAAAAAAAACTTATTACAATATGGCGTCTTTTCTACATTAAAAATTTCGTAAATTTAATTGTGGCAATTTAACAATTTATATGTAATTTTTTTGTGATAGTTGTTTATGTAATTATTTATTTCAATTGCAATTTAATTTATTTTTAAATATGGTTTCGTAATTAAATAGAACTACGTCGTATAAACTGTGAATTAGAATTAAATATTATTGTTGTCTGAACTCATATGAACATTGAGATTGTTTATAACAATAAGAAATAATTAAATACATAGAAAACAAAACATTATTGTCGATAGCGACGAAAATATGCTAGATATTACAAAAATGTGGTATTATTACTGTAATAATTCGGTATGTAAAGATTTTTTTTGGTATTTTTTTTATAATTCTATTTTAAAGATTTATTAATTATAAAAACTAATTTGAGTATTTTTGTTTTTCTACTTACAGTTTATTTGTAATAAATATTTTAAATTTTACTTGTGATGACGTCATACATGCGGCCGAATTACTTGAGCAATGAAAGCAGAAACAAACTTCTGTTAAGCCGGGCAACATGACGTGATTATACGTCAAATGAAAGACAAAGTAATTTATGTATAATTGTAAACATAAACACAATCTTGCGGTTTTTTTGCGCTGAAAATATGATTTTATTCCTTACCGATCTAAAATCTCTAAATGGTTTTGGATTCGACATAAGTAAACTTTTACTTTACATACCGAATTACTTATAATTTTTAAGGCCTGGAGCTGATTTTCCACCAGAGGGGCGAAACCAGGCAAGGCGAGGCGATAATTGAAACTTGTGTGGTAAATTTTCAATTTAGTTAACTGACCCCTATACAATCACTGCAGATATGATAGTTATCAACATATTCATGGATAGATTGGGGTCAGCAATTTTGTATAAGGGGGTAAAGTCCGTGTTTTCTAATTCTATTTTAACTGCATCGTAGTCTACATGGGTGGCAATATACAGGGTGGCTCATTCAAATGGGTCAGTATGGGAAAGTCTTAAACTATAAGTCATTCGAAGATTTGTTCTTAAGCACCATGTCACCGATTTTGATAAAAAGAAAAACTGCATTCATACATTTGAAAAAGATACTGTACCCAGCTGGGGAATCGAACCCGATTGTTTTGCAATAATAAACTTATAGGTACTTTTTCTATTTAAATATCGATTCTGTAGGTCTTAAGCAGTAAATATCTCTATGAAAAATTATGTCTTAAATGAATAAAATGCATTTTTTTCACATAGTTTAATTTATTATAGTAGGTGTTCGAAGTGGCCACCGTTTTGTTCAATACAATATTTAACACGTGAAGATATGATAGTTATCAACATATTCATGGATAGATTGGGGTCAGCAATTTTGTATAAGGGGGTAAAGTCCGTGTTTTCTAATTCTATTTTAACTGCATCGTAGTCTACATGGGTGGCAATATACAGGGTGGCTCATTCAAATGGGTCAGTATGGGAAAGTCTTAAACTATAAGTCATTCGAAGATTTGTTCTTAGGAACTATGTCACCGATTTTGATAAAAAGAAAAATTGCATTCATACATTTGAAAAAGATACGGCACCCAGTCGGGAATCAAACCCGGTTGTTTTGCAAAAATAAAATTTTACTTTTTCTATTTAAATATCGATTCTGTAGGTTTTAAGCAATAAATGTCTCTAAGAAACATTATGTCTAAAATTAATAAAATGCATTGTTTTCATATACCTACTTTAATTTATCATAGTAGGTGTTCGAAGTGGCCACGTTTAGGTAACGATCTTGTTAGGTAAATTGCATTTTGTATTTTCATGTGGTGAGTTTGCGTAAAAATTTACTTTATGACTGACCTAAAACGTCTTCAACGTTATTATAGTTTGTTTTGCACATTTCATCCTTAACGTAACTCAACAAGAAATAGTCTAGAAACGTTAAGTGGGGTGACCTCGAACAACGGTGGCCACATGCATTTAATTCATTTTAGACATAATGTTTCATAGAGATATTTACTGCTTAAGACCTACAGAATCGATATTTAAATAGGAAAAATATAAGTTTACTTTTGCAAAACAACCGGGTTCAATTCCCCAGCTGGGTACAGTATCTTTTCCAAATGTATGAATGCAGTTTTTCTTTTTATCAAAATCGGTGACATAGTTCCTAAGAACAAATCTTCCTATGACTTATAGTTTAAGACTTTCCCATACTGACCCATTTGAATGAGCCACCCTGTATATTGCCACCCATGTAGATTACGATGCAGTTAAAATAGAATTAGAAAACACGGACTTTACCCCCTACAAAATTGCTGACCCCAATCTATCCATGAATATCGCGTGCTTCAAGCCAGAGCATACGCTGTACCCTTACTTTTCAGGAACAGTAAAAAACTTCATAACTTTTTTTCTAATGAATGTACCTGATAAAAAATTTAGATGTGTTTTATGAATTTTTTTTGTACTTATTTATTTTTTTGTGTAAGTATTTGAAAACTCGCAATATCGCACTTACGTCTTTTTAGCTCAACAATATTGCACAAACTCTGTGCCATATTTTTTCAGAAAATGCATATATTGGACGGACGTATATATCAAAACTTTTATACGTAATGCGATATTTAAAAAAGATGGTAACTTAGTATCACTATCTTAAAACGTCTTTTAAAATTATTTTTCCATGTAATTAAATCCACTACATGTACTATTTTTGGAGACTATACGTCTATTTGGCTTGTCAAAAATGTGTTAAAAGTTTTGTTCAGAGAACGGACGTATGTATTTATAATTGAATTAATTTCGATGATGTTCAAATAAAACAACAAATGATCAGTAAATTTTGTTAGTAATTTTATAAAAAAGGAACTTATTATTATATATTTGTTTTTATTGGTGACGAATCAGCATTGTCAAGCTAAGAAAAGTAGCATAAGTAGGTACATGAAAAATGGCATGCAGACTGCAAAAACCGCTATAGAAATAAACTTTTAACGGCATAATGAAACTCAAGTCCGAAGGTTTCATTAACCAACAGTAGGTTTAGACTGTAGGTTTAGAATTATGTTGTGTGCGTCAAGCAGCGGCGCCATTTCATCAGAGAAGAAATGTTAAGGGCAGTACGTATGCTCCCAGCTGCGGGCACTGAGCGGAGTATTGCTGAAGAGATTGGAACAAGACAAGACATGAAATCAAGGTTGTGGTCATGTTACCGTGCTACTGGTGAAGTGGCTGAAGTGAAGATACTATGGCAAAAAGTCCATCACCGCTCAACGAAATTATCGATATTGCAAGTTGCCGCGAAAAGACAGCCAAATGTTACTGCCATGCAACTGCCAACCAAACTGGTTTAGAGGCTCCAGAAAGAGCGCTACTGTCGTGTGGGTGACCAAACTGTCTGGAGAAGTTGGCATAAAGTCCACCTTTATGCTTGCATATTGCTTTGTACTCCAGCACTATGCCAAGCAAATCGAGGACGACTAGAGTGGGCTCATGAACATTTGCTCTGGAAAGATAACCTGTTATGATGAGTCCAGCTTCGGTTTCCACTCGGATTCACGTAGAAAACGTGTTTGGCGTGTTCCTGGTTGTAATAGCCATCTACAACATCCTCCGGAAATCTGTTCATACCACGAGGGAATAATTATTATTGAACAGGAATTCGTGATGGTCGAACAACAGACTACGTTTTGATCAAAAGCACCATGACGGCTGAAAAATAGCTTAACGAGGTGCTAGTTATAATAGTCTACCTCCGTAGACTACAATTGGGCCAATTTTTAAGCTCATGGACGATAACACCCGTCCGCATAAAGCGAGAGTGATGATGAGCTGGTTGCAGGAGCACGACGTATCGGTTTTAAGCTGAACCACTCAATCGCCTGAACTCAAAACAATTAAACACGCGTAAGACATGTTCCAAAGAATGCAAAAGATTGCGATGGAAGAGCAACATTTTTTGCATACAAGTCGGACCTGGAAGAATATACTGCACCAAAGCCTGAATAACTTAATCCAAGCATAAAAAATCGTTGCAGGACCGTTATTTACCGTTTTTTGGGTGTACTGACAACTGATTATTCACTTAACAATTAAAAACAGATTAATTTTTGCTAAAAATAAGCAAAAGCTTTTGCTTAAGAAACACATTAATTGTCTTATCTCTATTATTTCAAGTTATTTACTTATTTAAATAAAAAAATATTTACGCAAAAAAAATAGTTTAAACGGCCTTTATTGAAATATAATGTCGTGACTTTTGAGTACCTATATGTTAGTATTTTATATTTTCTTAAGTAATAAGCAAATATAAAATACCCCTAGACAGTGTTGATGTGTGTATTTTAATAATAAGTTAGTAAAAATAGATAGTTGTATGCACATACGTCTTTGTGGCAAAATACACATTTCGTCAGGCGTAGTTACGGCCGCTGTACGCCTGTCTGGTTCAATGATAATTACTGATCTTTAGCATACGTCTAAAAGTATTTTATTAAATATATTTTTAAATAATATAGCTAGAAATAAAAAAAATAAAAGAGGTTGTGTGTCGATAAAAGTACTAAAAATTGACGTAATAAAAAAAATTGCGTTTTTGTTCATACGCCCCTCTGGTTTGAAACACGCGATATGTTGATAACTATCATATCTTCAGTGATTGAAAAACACACCCACCAATCTAAAATCCCAAAGAAAAAGAGAATTATCAAACCATGGATAACCACTGGCCTTTTAAAGTGTAGGTATACAAAACCGGGACCGACTGCACAACAGATCAAGACAGGATCCCGATAATCTTACCCTGAAATACACCTATACGCGGTACCGGAACTTTTGTAACGACCTGCTCCGGAAACTAAAACAAGCTTATGAAAAGCGTGAATTTGAAAAATGCCGTAACTACCCTAAAGCCCTTTGGAAAACAATAAAACAAATCACGAATACCACAAAAAAGAAAACTAGTCCAGTAGAACTGTTGGAAATTGGTGATAATGCAACTTCATCCGTAAACGAAGTTTGTAGATTTTTTAGTGACATAGGCCCCAATTTGGCAGAAAAAATTATGTCTCAATCTCACCAACCTACAAACCCACCAGAGCGATCATATCAAAGCATTTCGTCCAGCCCCGTTAACTCTCTTGTGATACTTGAGATGACAAATTCGAAGTTGCGTCTCTTATCCTCCAACTGCGTAATGACCGCGCAATGGGTTGGGATGGCATATCCCCAATTGTACTAAAGAGCTGCTGCCACATCCTAACGCCACCTCTGACATATATTTTTAACTCTTGCCTTAAAAACGGCATCTTTCCTGATGCGCTAAAAAAAGCTATCATTCATCCAATTCATAAGGGAGGGAACAGAGATTGTGTCAACAATTACAGACCGATATCGGTCTTATCGGCACTTTCAAAAATACTGGAAAGGATCATAAATATCAATTTAAATAAATTTATTAACAAACATCAGCTCAAAGCTGATAATCAGTATGGCTTTCGTCCAGAAATATCTACTGAAGATGCGGTCCTTGAGCTAACACAATTGGCTGCTAGAAATCTTGACGCTAGAATTAAAAGCCTAGGGATCTTCTTGGACCTTTCTAAAGCATTTGACACAGTCTCTGTTCCCAAACTTATCTCTAAATTGGAATTCATGGGGGTGCGAGGAAATGCCCATGAAAAATTCAAAGATTACTTACGCAACCGGACCCAAAGAGTTAAAATTGGTGACCACTTGAGTGAAGAAGTATCGACAACTTATGGTGTACCTCAGATCAAGATCTTCGCATACGCAGACGACGCGGCAGTCATTGTTCACGGACCATCTTGGGACAGTGTTAAAGGTTACGCGGAAGCGGCAATGACAACAATAACGAAATGGCTAAACGTAAACTTACTAACCCTAAACTGCGAAAAATTATCGTACATTACTTTCGCTATCCAGCGTAACAACTTGTCTGACAAATCCTATTGCATAAAAGTGCACACCTGCCCCGAACAATCTCTAAAATGAACGTGTCCGTCACTTGTAAGAACTGATACCGTTAAATATCTGGGTGTCCAAATAGACGAAGGTTTACGATGGGACAAACAGGTTGACGCCACTGCTACTAGATGTTTGAAGCTCTTGCGCATTTTCAAATCGCTTAGAGACTCGGCTCCACCTGATACCCTGAGGATGGTGTACTATGCATTATGCCAATCCGTCATCAGGTATTGTGTTAGGTACAGTCTGGGGTGGTGCTTATAAAACCAGTTTTCTGAAGGTTGAGAGAGCGCAGAGAGCCGTACTGAAGGTGATGTTGCGCAAACCCTATCGATATCGCACTACTATTACCCCAAGAGCTGACAGGCATTTTTGAGTACATCCTTGAGGCACATTGAAAATATTATTGTTAATTAGTTGGGAATGTGTGGATGATGAAATGGCCGATCTGGCTGGGAGATTGCGGGGCGTTTATGAGCTATGAATTTTTTAATTCGCAATTTTTCTCATGCAGAAAATGTTCTTGAGGCACTTTGAATCTTACAGCATTTTAAAGTCTGATGTTTAATTAAACGATATATCATAATGCCAGACGATTTGGTTGGGATTTAAATAGCGACAGGCGATTTAAAGTTATATTTTTTTTTGCGCAAAAAATGTACTTGAGGCAAGCTGGGATCTATACACAATAATTGTTGTGTTAATAAGATGCCATATATCAAATGAGTTGCACCAACAGCTTTTAAGAGCTCAATATGTTACAAGTATCTGGAGAAATGCACATTTACGTTTTCCAAGTAACCTACAACCCACTGAACATGGATGGCAGCTGAAGGAGGATAAATTGGATTTTTATTTATTTATTTATGATCGGTACACAAACAGATTACAGTCCTTACATGAGATATTTAAGTGTGGCCTTATTATATTGACTAGACAGTAATCCTAAGGCAGTGTACACAACATGATAGTATTAACAACGAATACGCAATAAATAATAATAATAATAATTAAGAGATTGATACATTCCACGAAAGAGTGGGGGTCGTGGTTTTTTAAGTGCTAAGACCCTCCACAATCGTGAGGTGTACAATCTCAGAGAATATTTTCTCTCTGTGGACGCGGATATACATAGAGATGTTGTGTCAGTGGATGTCGGGCTTACTCCGCTTTGTTTGGGCAAAGAGAATTGGCGCAAACCTATAATACATACTATCGATGATCGTAAAGAAGTATGGAAAAGCAAGGAGTTGCATGGGCGTTTTTACCGGACCTTGAATGGGCCTGATGTTGACACATTAGCATCTGTGTCCTGGCTGCGATTCGGTGATCTCTTTGGAGAAACTGAAGGTTTTGTATTTGCAATTATGGACGAAGTCGTATTGACTAAGAATTATCGGAAATATATCCTGAAGGATGGTACAGTTGACATATGTCGGGCATGTCACTGTCCCGGAGAATCACTCAGACATATTGTTTCTGGTTGTTCTCGTCTTGCGAATGGTGAATACTTGCATAGACACAACCAAGTAGCCAGAATTGTCCACCAACAACTTGCTCTTAAATATCATCTTGTCGATGCAGAAGTACCGTATTATAAGTATGTACCCGACCCGGTTCTCGAAAATAGTAGTGTTACATTATATTGGGACCGATCTATCATCACTGACCGGACTATTGTTGCCAATAAGCCAGATATTGTGGTGATAGATCGGTCAGAACGCCGTGCAATGATAATCGATATCACCATTCCTCATGACGAGAACCTTGTTAAAGCAGAAAAAGACAAACAAACTAAATATTTGGACTTGGCTCACGAGGTTGTCGACATGTGGCATGTTGATTCGGCGATCATTGTTCCGATAGTACTTTCGGTCAATGGACTTATTCCAAAGAGTCTCTATCAACATCTACGGAGACTCTCGCTTGACAGTTGGATCATAGGTCTGATGCAGAAGGCAGTACTGCTTGACACGGCACGTATTGTGAGGAGGTTCCTCTCTCTGGAGCCCTAACCACCGGTAGCTTGGTCCCTGTACCCGATGCCGGTGGGTCTACCTTTTTTTTATATTTTTAAATGTTTTTATTTTTTACTAGCTGCTGTGCCCGCGACTTCGTTCGCGTGGCGGATGTTACTTACTTCGCAATTCGATTTAATACTGAAAAATCGTTTTTTAAACCTTATAACAAACAGATATACCTACACACGAATTGTAAAATTAACGAACGAACCAAAACCTTTTCAAAAACAGATCTTTACAAAGACAGATCTATGAAGACTTTGTCTAAACTTATACTGAAAGACATGAGCGAACGTCATTCTTTCAATTAAAATCTTAATACCGCGATACTGAAAATGACGTCACAGGCACAATGCCATCTGTTGTCAAATTTGATTCTGTTGAAAATTTCTGTTGAAAAATAAATGACATCGCTTTTTTCATCATAACAGCCCATTAATGTCCCACTGCAAGGACGCGCCTCCTCCCGTGACGGAGGGATACTTGGCCTACTAATACCACGTTGGCCAGTCGGATTGGTATAGGGTTTAATTTCAAGTTTTCCTTCATTTTTATTTCGTAAAGATAATATTCACCGATAGTTCCTTAGTCCGGTTCCGGTTTTACGCCACCCATGGGATGAGATGGGGAGGTGACATATTGTATTCTTGCTCCGTCACCACACGGATAATCGCTAATTAATTATGAATGAATACATTTGCACGCCACGTTATGGTGCGGCAGAATTACCTGCCTCGGTGGCGCGGCGGTCGCATTACATGGCTGGCGTGCATGAGGTCGCGGGTTCGATTCCCATGGAGGACAATTGTGATACACAAACTATTGTCCTTAGTCTGCATGTTCTGTGTGTCCGTTAAATTGATATTTTTAAAGGCTAGTCTGAAGACTTATAATAATTGATATTACACATAATTACGATTCATGGTTAATTTTATTAACATTTAAAAGGAATAACTTATTAATAGCACTTAATAATAAAATAGTTATATATTATTTAAAAACTCATTTATTTTATGATTACTACTGGTAACGCCATCTCGTGAACAAAAGAAACGAAATTTAAATTCATTCAAAAAAACAATCCATTTTTCATGACCCCTGATTTGTATTGGACTGTTCTAATAAAGAGATCTAGCGATATCTCGAGTATTACTTATCCGATTCCGATTGTTTAATTATAGTAGATAGATACCTACTTTAAACTTAATACCTAAAAACTACGTATCTATGTATTTTAATATCTAAAGCTCGCTTATTCCGAGAAGAGTCAATAAGAACCACGTCCGTTCGCATTAAGAGTCAATGTGAATGAAATTATATAGATGCACCGGTTGGCCGTTTCGGACGTTAAACAAAAATCAACCGTACTGCCGTACTCACACTGGCGCGGCGACATTTGGAAATTTTCTTTCATCTAAATCTTGTGTGTTTATAAACCGATTTCTATAATTTTTTTTTTATGAATAAGGTATTAAAGTGTACTTTTGAAATATGGGAGTTTGAAAAAGATATGTCTATGCAAATTACAATATATTTATGTATTTAATACACTTTGAAGAAAACCCTAACGATTAAACAGGTTATTGTGACTAATATATAAAAGATAGATATTACTATTCAGGACTTTTTTGTTCATCGTTTGAAGACCATTATTTTTGTAATACATATTTTTGGCGTATGATCAACGTATGCGATGATAAAAGCTCGAACGCGCTTTTTTTCAACCGACTTGCTTCAAATTTTTTGCCACTGCTCAGCTCCTATGTGTCTTAGCGTTATGTTATACAGCCTATAACCTGCCCGGGAGTATGGACTACAATTGTACCAAGTTTGGTTAAAATGCCTTCAGTAGTTTTTGACCCATGCGTGCACATACAGACAGACAGACAGACAGACAGACAGACAGACAGACAGACAGACAGACAAAAAATTTATTGATTGCATTTTTGGCATTAGTATCGATCACCATTCATCCTCCAATATTAATTTTTAACATATATTCAACTAGCTGACCCGTGCCCACTTCGTTGGGCGAAAAAAAAAATTGAAATTAAACCCTATACCAATCCGTCTGCAAGCGTGGTATTAGTAGGCCAAGTATCCCTTCGTCAAGGAAGGAGGCCCGTCCCTGTAGTGGGACATTAATGGGCTGTTATGATGAAATAAGTTGACAATTACGATTTTAAGCTCTCTAGATATATCAGACCCACAGCTAAAAAACCGGTCAAGTGCGAGTCTGACTCGCGCACCGAGGGTCCTGTACAAACCTATTTATTTTCCCGCCAAATTGTGATAACGTCAGGATTCAGCTGTTTAAATACTATTTTTCCCGCCAAAATTTAATGACGTCACGACTTAGCTGTCAAAATATATTTTCTTGCCAAAATTCTGTGACGTCACGACTCATCTGTCAAAAATTCTATGACGTCACGCCTATCTGTCAAAATTGACAGCTGTCAAAAGTGACAGAGGTATAAAATATTTTCCCGCCAAAATAATATGACGTCACAAATCATCTGTCAAAAATTCTGTGACGTCACGACTCATCTGTCAAAAATTCAATGACGTCACGACTCAACTGTCAAAAAATATTTTCCCGCCAAAATTCTGTGACGTCACGACTCATCTGTCAAAATTCTATGACGTCACGGGTCACGTGACCTATGACGTCACGGGTCACGTGACCTATGACGTCACAGGTCACGTGACCTATGACGTCACAGGTCACGTGACACAGCTTTCCCGCCAAAATTCTATGAAATCAAAATATAATATGATTGCTAATAAAAAGTAGCCTATGTTCTTTCTCAGGGTCTAAAGATTGTCTGTACCAAATTTCATCGAAATCCGTTCAGCCGTTTAGGCGTGAAAGAGTAACAGACAGACAGACAGACAGACAGACAGATAGACAGACAGACAGACAGACAGACAGACAGACAGACAGACAGACAGACAGAGTTACTTTCGCATTTATATATTAGTATAGATGTACAGAATTGATCTCTCTACAGTTTTATTATAAGTATATAGATATATAGATATCTATATTTAAAAATGTAATTAAATGTGATTAATGTAAATAAAGATAATAATTAAAATAATAAGCCCGCAGGGGCAGCTTGTGGCGAGCTGTTGGTGAGTGGCGACACCACGGACCCTGATTCCTTGATGGCCTGGCTTACCTTCATTGGTCGGCCAGGACTGGAATACGCAAGAGCGGATCCTATGCTCCAAGCTGGAAGTGTAAAATGTCATAACGCCGGGGGCCCTTGAACGGTTGACCGGAATTTGGCGCCCCGCAGACTCACCTCTCCGCAGCTTCTAGCCTCTCTACGAGATGTTGCTCCATTGTCGCACTGTACGTGCGGCCGTTTTGTGGGGCCCACTCAACGAGGTGGCAAGTCACTACCTGTCTTTTTATAATATAGAGACTGATTATCACGACAGGTATCCGGTAGTCTCCTTCCATAGCCCAATAACTTATCCACCGAACATACTCATCCATAGACTATTATTTAAATTTCCATCGCATCCTTAGAGATGCACTACAATAGTTTTTGCACTCGGCAGGGACCATCTCTGGATGTATCATATTGTGCGTTCAGAGATGGTATCTGCCCTGTGTATCCATTACCAGATTAAATATCTCTTAAAGGGCCTCTTCGTCTTGGCTTCGGCCCGATGTATGCCTTCCAAAGAACCGGGTCTCCAATAGACCCGAGTATTATGGAAAAGGGAAAATAATAATAATTTTCAAGCGTGTAGACTAATAAAGTAAAACAAAATTACAACTACATATACTTTCACGCACAACAGAGAATCATGGAATATAATGAAATATAATGACTATGGTTGAAAATTACTCGGGAACTTCTGAGAATTGAGTGCATCTGTAATGATCTTTTTGTATCTTGCAAATTTGACATTAAAAACATCGACCTCTGCATTCAAGCGTGCAATACCATTATACGATCTGCACATTCTAACAATCGGATTATAAAATGATGTATTGTTCTTGTATACTTGAATTGCAAATACATTAGGATTACGCGTTCTATGTGAGATATTGAAGTTGAGACTAGATAGTAAAGCAGGTGTATCAATAGTTGAGTGAACTAACTTATGTAAATATAGTAAATCATATCTCTGACGGCGAGCCTGCAAAGATATAACCTTGAATTTGCTTAGTCTCTCGGAGTAATCCAAACGTCCATAATTAAATTTACGACAAAGGAACCTAAGACATCT
The DNA here is from genome assembly GCA_905475405.1 of Schrankia costaestrigalis. Classification (NCBI taxonomy): domain Eukaryota; kingdom Metazoa; phylum Arthropoda; class Insecta; order Lepidoptera; family Erebidae; genus Schrankia; species Schrankia costaestrigalis. The sequence goes on from FR997855.1 coordinate 4,269,298, forward strand.
TCTTTGTACTCGCTCTATGTTGTTTATGTGGATTTGATAGTAAGGAGACCATTATTGGTTTGATGGGGATTGCATGCCGCAATTAGTTATCGATGCAATTGATCCTGGAACATTTGAACACTCTGATGAAAATGCTACAGGTATGTAATAATAATTTGTTAAATACTCGCACTATTGATTGTATTTCACATTTGTTAAAAAAAAATATTTATTTTCAGACGATGAAGAAGAGTTCATAGAACTCAACTCTATGGACGAGTTTACAAGCGAGGAGATTCCATCAGATATCGATGAATAAAAAAAATTACATAAAAAGAATATCAATTTCTTTTGTAAAAATTTATTTTTTAATAATAAAAATAATTAATAATTTATTTTTTTATAATTTATTTTATTATACACAAATTCAAATCACGCGTCGTTGCTATGCTATGAATGTAAACTTACTCTAATACTAGCAACAGATGTACGTTAACGGCTATTGAGTCACGGCACGCTCCACTCAGTCGACTGCAGATATACACTCACAGGCAACTATTATTATCACCTGGCAAGATTAAATAACCGCCAGAACGGCCTGTAATTTGATATATGGCATCTTATCAACACAACAATTATTGTGTAGGTATAGATCCCAGCTTGCCTCAAGTACATTTTTTGCGCAAAAAAAAATATAACTTTAAATCGCCTGTCACCATTTAAATCCCAACCAAATCGCCTGGCATTATGATAATATCGTTTAATTAAACATCAGACTTTAAAATGCTGTAAGATTCAAAGTGCCTCAAGAACATTTTCTGCATGAGAAAAATTGCGAATTAAAAAATTCATAGCTCATAAACGCCCCGCAACCTCCCAGCCAGATCGGGCATTTCATCATCCACACATTCGCAACTAATCAACAATAATATTTTCAATGTGCCTCAAGGATGTACTCAAAAATGCCTGTCAGCTCTCCGGCTATACGCAACTATACGTCGATTCTAAAGTACTTTCGGTGCGTCAGATTTTTGTTTTGCAGTCTACTCTTAGGAAACATGCCAGCGTTTCCCCAACTGACCCTGAAGAAAAGGAAAAAACTTCCCTTAAGTACACCCCACAAAACAACCTTCGCAAAACACCAATACAACACATATGTACCTACAGTGTGGACAAGACGAGAATTGAAATATTTGCTTGTGTAAAAATGACTGTATTGATATAGTAATAGAGTATAAATTAACTTTGTAAGAGAAGCACGCTTCTCGCGATAGAGTTACTGTTGTTTGTTGCTACTTAATATTTGTTTGTTTAAAATTAACCGTATTGCTTTCGATATAGAGTATAAAATAAATTGACAAGAAACACGCATCTCGCAATGTCAATTTTTGGTAGAAAATCACCAGAGTTATTGTCAATTCGTCGCCGATATCTTATTGTAATACTCAAGAGCAGTAAAATAAAAAAAAATAGATTAATTTAATTTTTAATAAATAATTGTAGTGTTTTTTTCTATTTATTCTAAGTTTCGAATCTTCTTGATTCTATTTCGACGCCAAAGTTCAAATACATGGTTCTCCAGAACGCCGCTCTATCTGGTGTTAATGGTGCTACGTAGGTAGGCTCTAATGATATCGCCAATGTATTTGGATAAGGATGCCATTCTCCTATCTCTTTATTCTTTAATTCACTGGAAAATAATAAAATAGAAAACTTTAGTAAGTAATATTTGATTAAACAAAGAACCAAAGGGCATAGCGCTCATGATTTTCAACCAGTGTCTTTGACCATCGAGGGCTATGTACGGAATTGATTGGACTGGAAGATACCGTGTGGTGACGGAGTAAGAATACAGTGTGTCCCCATCTCATCCCATGGGTGTCGTAAGAACCGACTAAGGGGCTATCCGTGAATATTATCTTTACGTAATAAAAAGAAAGAATACTTAAAATTAAACCCTATACCAACGCGTTTGGCCAGAGAGGTATTAGTGGGCCAAGTATTCTTCCGTCATGGAAGGAGACCCGTCCCTGCAGTGGGACATTAATGGGCTGTTATTATTATGATAGAAAGTATCGCTCATGCAGAGTATAAATCATAGAGTATTATGAAACTAATCCAGCTTACGGGATACTGGCGAATAAGGAATGAAAAGTCGAGGCACTTAGCAAAAGGCCTTTTTTTGTTATCGCTGGAGTTAAATGCCTACGCATCCCCTTCCGTTAGGGGACGGGAGGGGTATGTGGGGCTCCCAGGGGGTTAGGCAACCCACCAGTGTAACCACTAAAAGTCCCCAGCAGCACTCCTTCATCACCTACTTGGAGGGGGCCAGCAGAGCCTTTGCGTCCAGTCCCCCTCCGGCGAAATTAGCAAAAGGCCTATGTTAAGCAGTGATCTTTTTGCTGATATGTATATGCTGATGATATTGAACGAATATTTTTTTCAGCCCAATAATGTCCTTCTCCAGGGACGGATCTCCTCTAATAACGGAGGGAAACTTCGGTAGACAGCGGTACAGCTTTGCACTGGGATTGCTGACGTCTATGAACAAAGGTTACCACCTACCGTCATGTTATACTTTGTCTGCCTACTCGTATTCTTACTCCATAACCATATTAAAGAACACTCACCCAGTTTTAGCAAACTCAGTCCACATAATCGTCATAAAATTGACAATTCTCGCGTCATCCTCGGTCATAGGGAGATCCATTCTCTCCAAATCGAAAACATAGAACAAATCATCTAAATGCGTTGTCACAGCCAAAGATGAATTAGTCAGTATCCTCCCTAAATTCCTGTTACCAATGTAATTAAAAATATATTGGTAAACATCCGATGAGGAACGGTTGAAATAGACTTCACTAAAATACGACATTGGTCCAACGTAGTAGAAATCCGTATAAAAATTAACAAGTCCACCCAAAACTTGTTCTTCGTCTGTGAAGTTAGAAAAGTATGTATCTTTGATAATTGTTCTTATGTCGTCTTTCTCCTCTTCATTTAGCCTAAAGTTATTTATATTTAAACATGAAAAATCATCATTAATTATCCTATTTAACTGACTGCTAATAGTATAATAATCCAGCATACTGGTTAGACCTTCGACAGTGTTTAACCCAATGATTGCCGGTACAGGATTCCAGTCATTTCTAGCGATGATATTATAAGGAGTGTCCGTCAAGAACGGATCCTCATCCAAATATGTTTCCACAGATGGTAAAAACACGGATTTGGAGAACATTTGAACCCCAATAGCTTCTTCTAAATGTCCAACAGAGATTTGCGAATACATCGCAATAAGCTCTTCGACATCATTTGTCAACATGCCTAGAGTTTTCGCAACTTGCGAAGCTGTTTGTATCGGATGAGGGTCAAAAGATTTCGGACTAAACATCGTTCCGCTCTCCGATATTATTCTATGGAATAATCCTTCGCATGATTTAGACATAGTCAGATAAAAAGCAGCGATACCTCCGCTGCCGTGACCAAAAACAGTAACATTTTCTTTATCACCATTAAAATATTCGATGTTTTCTTTAACCCATCTTAAAGCAGCTCTTATATCTTTCAAGCCAGCGTTTCCTGGTGCTTCTCTTATGCCCAGATTGAGGAAACCGAATGCGTTTAGCCTGAAGTTGACGGTAACAACAATTACATCTTGGTTGACTAAGAATTTTGGGCAGTAGAAGTGAGGAGAGCTTCCGCCGATTCCGAAGTCCCCGCCATGGAGAAACACCATGACTGGTAATGGTGGTTCGGTGGTCACTTCTCTAGGTACATATATGTTGAGGAAGAGGCAGTCTTCTTCTTCACTTGCGGCAGCTAGAGGATCATTGTAGGGGAACTGTGGGCAGAGAACTGCTCTCAAATCTGCGTTGTATATACCGTCGAAGCTCAGTGGTTCCTGCGGGGCCTGTGGAAGGGAGAGATAATTAAAATAGTGTTGACTATTAGCTGCTAGCGACTCGCCCGGTCTTCGCACTGGTGCAAAGCTTATGGTGTACAATATTACGAATGTATAATACCTACTTAAAAACCTTTCTCTTGAATTACTCTTTTTATTAAAAATGCCGCTTGAAAATCCATTGTGTAGTTTTTAACAATTTAGGCATACCTACATAGGCACACAGACTTAATTTTATACTATCTAGTAGTAGGTAATGTTGATTATTAGATAGTTTTATTTTTTAATAGACAACTTCTCCACCAAGAAGCAAGCTCTGTATTGCTGGGACAGACATGAAATTAGCGGAGACAACAACCATCTAGACCTAAGAAAATAATTTCTTCCTATTGTTCTGAGTGTGAATATTCTTCGCGTTAGTAAATTGATGTTTATTTATTCAAGAAAAAGAACCTAGAGATACCAGTAAGAAAACAAAATAATTGAAAACTTTACTCAAAACTATATGGTAATTCGTTTTGGAAGGGACCTTCCATGCAAATTAATACCAATTTTAATCCTTCACAGGAGGAAACTCATGCATGCAGTTGCAGTTATACATTCACACAGCGCCATCTAGTTTAAACTATGCAAAGCTTTTTTGAGTTTTTAACGACCTTTGTGGTGTAGTGTTCAAAATTAAGAACTTGCATGACTCTGCGCCATATTGAGACGTCATAAGTGTCAAATCGGAAGAAATTGGTAAGCTCAGTACATTGAGGTAATGTACACTCAAGGAATTTAATTGTTTAGCAATTTGCTTAATTTTGAAATCGGTCAGGTTACTATTTACCGACTACAGACGACGGATGACGAACCCCGACGTCTTGGGAGTCGTAAAATTAATTAGACAAGGTATATATACCTAGCCTTGTCTATCTATGACAGACAGGTATTTTGTGTTAAAATAAAATTCTTCAATTTTATATTGTTGACAGACCAAAGTTAAGTCAAACTAAACTAGACCTTATCTACCATCTCCATCAAACAGTATCCTTAGTCCGAGTTTGTGTCACTATTAACAATAAAGTATATCAAGTAGCATTCGCTGTTCTGATTGGTTCAATGCATTGTATTGATAATACTGTCAAAATTTTATTTTTTACTCTTTGGACAGAATGGTGGAAGTTTGTAAACAAAGAAGTTTGAAGTGCAATTCATACTTATTGGTTATATTTTATATTAAGTATGTCAATTTTGAGGTGTAATATCTTTCAAATTCGCTAGGATTATTTTGGTATATAATACGACTAAATTACGTAGGTTGTGTACCTGCTAAACAATTAAATTCCTTGACCGTACATATTACCTCAATGGCTCAGTAAAAGAAGAATTATTGATATTATTTATGAAATTTGATGTTCAGAAAGATTATAATGACTATATTGTTATATATGTTTTTAACGAAATTATAATACTTAAGTAAAATTATTATCGTCTTTTTTTTAACTCTATTTGCCGGTATACATTACGAGATTATGCATCTCGGTAGTAAAGTACAGTAGGAACCCGTATACGGGCAATGTAGGTATACCATGGTCGATTTCTCATTATTGGAAAAAATAAAAAAAAGCTACTTAATTAAGCAAATAATTTATTTAAACGTCCGTATTTTTTAAACTAGCTTTGACAGATGGGAACATTGACGCGTCCATTCATGTTTCAAATAAGTATTTATTTGAAACATGGTATAACATAACAAATAGGTAAGTATTTATTTAAACGAAAGTTCGTTAGTTAAATTTGTCACACGGAAAATGTTTTTGTGCACTTCGCCCGCATTGATCCCAACCAGTTCGAAATATCATGTGTGACCGTTGTCTGTCACAAGATTCACATAACTATCTATCTCTGCTTAGACTGTAAATGTACGAACACAGACCTTTATTTTAATGAATATTCTTATCTTAGTTATGATTTAAACATAAGATAAAAACAGACGTGATATTTGTCCATCAATCATAAAAATAATTTATTAAATAATAGTTAATTTTACCTCATATCTTGACGTAAGTGTTGCATAACGTATTCCACAGAATTCATAATAATCTCTTGTTTCGGATACATATCCTCTTACTTTCCCATAAATTGTGTTTATCACTTTAACATCGGCTTCTAGCTGACCACGCACATAAAAAACGAATAATTCCAATACCACAAAACCGAATAACCACATAGCCTTAGCTATAAGAGTATGTCACAAAAAAAGCAATGTTTTTACAAAATGGCGCCTTTTATACAATAAAAATTTCGTAAATATTTTAATTGTGACATTTTAACAATAAATTTGTTTATTTTGTAATAGTTGTTTAAGTAATTAGTTATGTCAATTGTAATTTAATTTATTTTTCAATATGGTTCCGTGATTAAAGAGAAGTTGCTAAATTGTGAAATAATTAATATTGTTGTCTGAACTTTTATGATAACCGATTGTTTATAACAATAACAGGAAAGAATTACATACTTACTTTTAAAACAAAACATCATTGTCAACCAAATATTCGAAAATATGTTTAATATTACAAAAATGTGTTATTATGACATAATAATTCGTTTTTTTAATAAACGTGGGAATAATATAGGTACTTCTTCGTAGGTACAAATCGCGTGTTTTTTTTGTCCGGTCCATCCATGGCACTGACTGACCACGGCCGGCGGCAGCGATCGGGTTATTCCTCCTCGTGCCACCAACTCGTACCACCAGGGGCACGAGAAGGAATTGACGTTCCTCGTCGTACCACTGATCGCTACCTACTTTATAAATCGAATTATCATCTGAGTCCTAAGGCCATATCATTGCTCTATATCTCTCTCGCTTGCACTTACGGGTATTCTATTCTTATATAATCTTCTATCTCTTTTTGGACTACTCAGATAATAACTTGTTTTTTTTAATAAGGTGAGGGCACGACGCGACTCATCTCAAGCTATACTTCCTGCAAGCGTTACGGTCTCCCTTCTCTGTACATAATGCCTGCCAAAGCAGCCATGTCCGTTGCAAAAACGACAGGGAGCCGTACCTCCTTGCTCCAGGTTGTGAACAATGGCCAGATCACTAGGTCTTTTCATATTCCTGTAGTAGTTGATGAAAGATAGTGCATTTTATCAATGTATCCTCTTAATTGTGGCGAGGCCCGATAACCAAAAAGTTATACAATGCATTGTCTGCAAGTGTACGTTCGCCCCGGGCCCGCCTCCTACGAGTTAATGTATTCAAGTAATAGTCCTTTTACAAAATGGAAAAGTAGGTGCACGGGATTCTTGAAATACCTACCTAGTTTAAAATCGGTTTCTACGACACCCTGGGGTTAATATGGCTCTAATTAAAGTCCCTTAGTCTTGTAAGATACTCTAGAGACGTAATGAAATGATAAATTAGCAAGGATTATAAACAGTAATTACTGAACCCTAATTAAAAAACAAAAATGAAACGTGATTACTGTCAATTAATTTAATATATTATCTGTCATTATGTAACAAATATGTTATCTGTAAATATCTAGATTAAAAAAATAATTAAGTGTCTGTGATGAAAATTTTATTATTTTATTTTGAAGAGGCAAGTCCCTCACTAGGGATTGTCCTCTATCTCGAAGACTTTACAAACATCAATTTAACAGACACTAAAAACACACAAACTCTGGACAATAATTTGTGGATCGCACAAATAAAATAATATTTTAGAAACCTCGATATAATTTTTGAAGACCTACCTATCTATACCAGACACGTAAGGGTTTAATGAAAAAAAAGTTATTACTTTCAGCTCTAAAAAAAAAAAAAATATTCGGGGCTCAATATTTTTTTTTTTTGCATCACATACCAAGTTTCAACAGCTCTTATAGTTTTGGAAAAAAATGGCTGTGACATACGGACGGACAGTCATCTAGTCATGTCGAATCTATAAGGGTTCCGTTTTTTGCCATTTGGCTACGGAACCCTAAAAAAAGAAATACAATCCTCCTCCTTTTTTGAAGTCGATGAAAAGTTCGTGTGGTTAAACCCCAAACTCAAACCACTGGACCTTTGGTTTTACTTCAAAAAAGGAGGAGGTTCTTAATTGATTTCCAAAAGATGGTAGGTAAGAAAATGAAAATCTTAACATACCAAATTACCAAAGTGTCTGGTTTTTTTGTTGAGGAGGAGTAGGTAGTTGGTCGCCTGGGACCATTACTACTTTACACGGGCTGTGGTGGGGCGGATGGCCCTCAACCAAAGACATTTAAGTCACCCTCTATGGGCTGTGAAGTATGAACCTCGATCTGTCACTGACTAACAGGAAGTGCGGAAGGCACGCCCTCTAGGAGGAACCGCGGACGTTGGCTTCGCGAGCCGTGTATGCTCTCCGTTGAGCGATCGTGAACCAATCACCCGGCTTTTCGAGAGCATGTTTAGGTCTTTGAATCTTTGATATAATCTGGAGGGGACCAATGTGTCTGGCTAACGTGGTATTAGTAGGCCTAATTCCCTCTCCCTGGGTACCTTAATTTATATTTATTTTACGACTTGCTGACATACATAACTAAAAAGCCGCTCGACTTGGTTTTTAACACAATGTACCTAGTCACATTGCGTGGATTTCATAATTAAAAGTGAGTAAATGGAAATCCGTTTCCTTAAATAGCGACAAGTAGATATAACGTGTTTCTTCCTACTGAAAAGCCTTGTCTTGCCGGTTGTATGTCCTGCCTTTAGCCACAAATTGTAACACACAATAGCAAAACAATTGTCTTGTTTCATATATGACACACAAGACAGGAAAACGGTTATGGTACCGTTGACTCTGCACCTATTTTTAAATCCTAACAGACCATTAATGTCCCACTGCAGGGACGGACCTCCTTCCGTGACGGAAGGATACACTTGGCCTACTAATAGGTACCACGCTGGCCAGACGGATTGGTATAGAGTTTAATTTCAAGTTTTCCTTCTTTTTATTTCGTAAAGATAATATTAACGGATAGTCCCTTAGTCGGTTTTTACGACACGCATGGGATGAGATGGGGTGGTGATGGTGACATATTGTATTCTTACTCCGTCACCCTCACCACACGGATAATACACATATTATTTTTAAATAATATGTGCCAAATTCAGGTATAAAGTAAGTACCTACAGTCTACAGTACGATTGTGATAATGTTATTAAGTATCTTGTATTAGGAAAGGGAAATATTATTGATAAGAGTTAATTGTCGCTATAAAATGTCGATGAACTATGTATGTGTGGACTGAGGGCCCATTTTTTTTTCTGCGGCCTTTTTGTAGATTAATCAACAAAAGTGCATAGTTAAAGTTGTTAAAGAGTTTGTTAAACGATTATCAGAGTTTGTTAAGACTTCATTCAAAAGATATATCGCTTTAAGTGGGTCCCTCAGTTCAAACACAAAATCTCCCATAATTAGATAGGTAATGATTTAAACAACAATTTTTTGGTAAAAATCCTTAGTTAAACATGTATAAAAGTATAAAAAGCATTGAAAAGCCTAATATGAGTAGCTAATTAAAAATAACAAACGTTTTAAAAGGTCCCTGAGGGCCCACTTGAATTTATCTCATAATTAATCAATTATAGCATGAACATTAAATATTCCTAAGCCAACCATTTGTTAAAAGGGCAAGGATAAATTTAAAATCAAAGAAAGATCACAAACAGTGATAATTATTGTTATTTTTAAGTTTTTAAGTGGTCCCTCAGTCCACACACTATGCAAATGCTAATTGTTAAATATATAATTAAATACAACAATTACGAAAATGGGGAGCCTTTCAGTGCATAGTTAATTTTGTATATTATCGATCTGTATTTATCTTATCACTGGTTTTATAATTCTTTTACGAAAAATTTACAAAATATGTTTTTCGTACAAGTAGAGTGTCCATGCAGTCAAGAGATAATCAAGAACCATTACATACATTAATGATGTTACATTACGTTTTAAAGTTTCTGCATAGTCATAAAGTGTGAGATAAAAGTAAATAGTTGTAATTGTGTTGGGCTGTATGCGGACCGAATTGAGTGCTATTTGATGCAAACGTAAACAAACAATAAAAAAATACATGTTCCTGTTAAATTAATGATTTAAAAAAATATATATTACGAAGTACCTAATCTTTAAATTTTCCAAAATTATGAATTAGAATTCTTATGGTCCCGTATTGCAGTTAATAATAAATTAATAAAAATGTTAAAAAACATAATAATTTAGTCTACATAACTTTTGAAATATTTTTTTTATTTTACTTTCACTCTGACCTCTTATAATAGCAGTAGATATTGACAGTTTTATTCTATATTATTTATTTATATAGTAACTCTCAAATCCATAAAAACAAGAACCATATAAAAGAAAGTAGAACTCTCAAATCTGTGGTAAACTGTCAGTTTGTTGATTATCGTGAATTCGTTCAGTTACGAGTATTAATTTTAAATTAAAATAAAATAAAATTGTATTGTTATTCTACCCATATTATTATTTATTTTTGCGCCAGAATGCGATGACTTCACGACTCATCTTTTAAAAATTTTACGACGTGACTTAGCTGTCAAAAATTATTTTTCCAATATAAAATAAATAACCCTTAAATATTTATTTTATTTTGTTTTTAGTATTTGTTGCTATAACTGCAACTAAAATACATAATCTGTGAAAGTTTCAACTTTCTAACTGCCATGGTTCATGAGATACAGCCTCGTGACATACAGATGCACGGACGGACAGCGGAGCTTTAGTAATTGGGGTTCCGTTTTTACCCTTTGAGTACGGAACCTTAAAAACTGTGGATTTCGTGTTACAAACAGACACTCCAATTTTATTTATATGTATAGACATACAGATATGCATTACGATTGTAGCTAATTAATAATATAACCTGTCACTTGTCTAAAACTTAAAATTTTATTACATTTTAATTTTACTGTATTGCAAATTTTATTGTTTTATTTTTTACATTTAAAAAATGATTGCAATTTAGATTTAATTGATTAATATTAATATTGTGTAATGTTTTGCTTGCCGTGGCAACTTGTAATGGAATCAGCACTGTTGCTTGAGCTACTTAAATATGGTATTATTTCTGATTGACTTTGTGTATGTTTCGTGGGTTATCCTAATTATAAATAAATAAATATCTAAATTAATAATAAATGACATTAAAAACAAATATACAGCCGTTTTCTTAAAACGTGGACACCCCGCACCAGACTTAGTATGAAAATTAATAAAACAGTTAAAATAACAAAAAGTATAAATAAACCAGACACAAGATAAATACAGATCGATAAAATACAAAATTAACTATGCACTGAAAGGCTCCCCATTTTCGTAATTGTTGTATTTAATTATATATTTAACAATTAGCATTTGCATAGTGTGTGGACTGAGGGACCACTTAAAAACTTAAAAATAACAATAATTATCACTGTTTGTGATCTTTCTTTGATTTTAAATTTATCCTTGCCCTTTTAACAAATGGTTGGCTTAGGAATATTTAATGTTCATGCTATAATTGATTAATTATGAGATAAATTCAAGTGGGCCCTCAGGGACCTTTTAAAACGTTTGTTATTTTTTATTAGCTACTCATATTAGGCTTTTCAATGCTTTTTATACTTTTATACATGTTTAACTAAGGATTTTTACCAAAAAATTGTTGTTTAAATCATTACCTATCTAATTATGGGAGATTTTGTGTTTGAACTGAGGGACCCACTTAAAGCGATATATCTTTTGAATGAAGTCTTAACAAACTCTGATAATCGTTTAACAAACTCTTTAACAACTTTAACTATGCACTTTTGTTGATTAATCTGCAAAAAACCGCAAAAAAAAAAATGGGCCCTCAGTCCACACATACATGATGAACTTAGATTTGTTTAACGACGATATCATATTTTCTTTGTTTATTTTTGCTCATTGATGACCTTTGGTAGCGTCAAAAATAATCCTCATTTTGTCCAAACAAAACAAGCCAAAATGAACTTAATAAACATAGATTCGAAACCTTTAATCTCTGGATTTACTTTAATAAGTAATGATAAGTAATTTAAATTTATTTTATTCTATTGTTATTATCAAAGCATTACTATTCTATTCTTTAAATTTTCTGCATTTTCTTTACAAAATTATGAATAAACGTTCAGATTTTATAATATTTTATGTTCCGATTAAAGTGAAAGTTGTACATTTACAAGCTTCGGAACGCATTCCAAACTTGTGATTGATGTGATTTCGATTTGACAGCCAAATGTGAGCTCCACTGAAATCTAGCTAATAATAAAAAGAAAAAACTGAAATATTAATTAGTGTCGGTTAATTTACATGTAAAAAGAACAATAGTTACTTAAAATTGAATTTGATAAAAGATTTTTCTGAGAACATTAAAGTTGTGGAAGTGTTAAAACGAGAAGTACATTGCCTACGTGTTGCTTTCGATTACTAATTGTATTTATATAAGTGTAAAAAACGTATTAATTATGAATAAAAAGCCTATGAGAACTGGTCCACGGATCAGGATAACAAGACCAGCGTTAAAAGTGAGGAAACCAGACGAAGCAACGAGTATAATTGACGACAGAAAATATATTTATTCATGTCAGTATTGTAGATTGAAGTTTACACAAAACAGCCATTATTTTCGTCATATGACATCAAATCATGAAACACAGCAAAGGGCAGCTACATTTGAGTGTAATGATTGTCAAATCGTGTTTAATAAGAAGAGTAATTTGGATATGCACTGCCAGATACACCAACAAATAAAGAGTAAATCGCGATGTGACTCCTGCTCTGTTACTTTTAAATCAAGGTATTGTTTACGTCGCCACTTGAAATTAAAGCAGCTTCTGCTTGAAAATTCATGTTTTAAGTGTCAAAAAAAGTTTACGACGAAAGAGGGTTTAGCTAAGCATATAAAAAATAAGCATACATTTAAAAATGTAACTTTTCAATGCGATTTCTGTTCTCTTAAGTTTAAAGTGGAAGAATCGTTACGAAGTCATTTAACTCGTATACATACAAAGTTATGATTTGGTGGTATTATATTTAATTTAAATAAAAAGTGGACTTTTTAGTTGCATAAGTATTTTGTATACTTTATTCATTGTAAATTAATTGTCAGAAACAAGAATAATATATTATTCTTGTTTTTTATTGTTTATTTTGTCACAAGTGTCTGCTAGCAGTTTAGCCCCTTTACTCTTAAACGCGTCTTAAATTTAATCACTGATTAGGGAGATATTAGTTAGTAAAACCAACCTTATACTAAACAAAAATGTAAGAATTTAAGCTAATCAATTGACTAAAATTTAAAAGGTGTTTATGAGTAAGGGGTGTGTTAATTATTAGCTATATTTGTAAATATACAAACTTAATTGCTAGGTATTTTTCTAACAATTTAGTTTAAAATGTTGTCTACATATATATTTTGAATGTAATTCATGATCCTAAGGCTTTTAAGGCCATTAAAAGGGACTCCACATGGTTGTTTAGGCTTGTTGTAACTTAATTAAGTCTGTAAACCGCTGCCGTCATCTTTGTAAGATTCAATAACTAATTCATCATTATAACAGCTCATTAATGTCACACTGCAGGGACGGACCTCCTCCCGTGATGGAGGGATATTTGGTCTACTCATACCATGCTGGCCATACGGATTGGTACAGGGTTTAATTTCAAGTTTTCCTTCTTTTTATTTTATTAAGATGATAGTCCCTTAATCGGTGTTTACGACACCCATGGGATGAGATGGGGTGGTGACATATTGTATTCTTACTCCGTCACCATACGGAGACTTGCAGCTTAATGTTAAGACTGTCATTTTGAAAAGACTTCTTGTTAAACAACATATTTGCTATCATCAGAAGTGTTTTAAAACTATTTTTAACCGTGTATTAGAAGAATTTGTTAATTTAATTATGTACCTAAATAAACTTAAATTAAATAGCCTAATTTCAAGCAAGGTATAAATTGAAATTTAGATAAATTTTAAAATGAAATCCTGAATAAATTGTTTTGCAAATTTTTCTTAAGCAATGTTTATAAATATTTGTTTGCAAATATGTTTAACTGTTTGCACCAGGAGTGGAGCACTCAAAAAGAATTTATCTACCCTAAAAGAAGGTAGTGTGAAATAAATACATACATACATACATAAACTCACGCCTTATCCCATTCGGGGTAGGCAGAGACGACAGAACGCCACTTATCACGATCCTGGGAAACAGCTAAAATATAGTGTGTGAAATAAATAAATGTTTAAAATAATAAATAAAAATTTTTTAATACCATTATGCATATACATGTAGGCTATGGGCCAGCTTATGTCTACGAAAAACTTGACCACACATACCAAACATGGTATAAGGATCTAAGTTTTTATTTCTTCTGTTCCCATAGAAATAATATCTGTCCCTTAGTTGGCTTTTAAGCCACCCATTGTATGTAATGGTAAAGAAACCATAGGATGAGAATTGTAAATAGGTATATAAATATTGTGACTGCGAAAGGCGCAGTAGTTAAACGTACGCCTATATGTTATGGGTACGATTCCCATGTGGTACAAAAAAATTATGTGATCCACATATATTTGTACTGGGTCTGGGTGTTCAATAGTTTGAATGTATGTTAAGTATCACATAGGAATTTAACTCCGTGTGGTTATCTTTTATAAAAGATAAAAAAAAAATATTTTGGTAAAAAAAAAAGTTAATAATTTTTAAGAATGTTAGGTAGGTACTTAAGTTTTTTTTTTAAATTAGTTAATGTATTTTTTATTTATTTTAAAGACCGGTCACCATAGTTTATACTTACACTTTTTCTCTAAAAACCTTATTTGCTTTTCATCTACATAGGTCCAGATCTTCAAAATGGAGATTTTATTATTTAAAAATTCTTCAGATTTTTCAATTTTATTTCTGCTAGACTGAATGCGTATGTTCTTTACATGTCATGCCTTTAAAAATAGTATTATAAACTCTATTAATAACTCTAATAATTGGGCAACTAACAAAGATAATAAAAAGAAGATTCCGCCGAATAGATAAACATTTCCTTTTTGTAGTTATAAAAAAATGATAATTCTAAGTCTATGATTTTGGTGGTCGGTCTTTAAGTTACACAACTCAATAGACATTAAAATATAGTTATTATGTTTACCAACGCAGTACATAACAAATTGTATATAAAATTACATTTAAGTATTTAATTTTAGATTAAACACATAATAAAATGTCATTTTAAAATTGTTTTGTTTTCTTACAAACCTTACTACTTATGCCATCTAGTAAATTTAAATGAAACTTGAGCTAGAATATTTTTTTTAACTACTAGTTAATATTCTCTTGCTGCTGTAATGGGCGGGTTTGATACTGAATCTCAACAATCACAATATCTACAATTAAAACCTCAACACCGTAAGACCAACAGTTCAAAATCTCAACACTTCACAATCTCAACAGCTTAGTAGGTCAATAGTTTACAAGATCAAACTTTAAAATCTCAACATGGAAAAATTTTGGTTGCTGCTTCTTGAAAGTAATCATCATAACAGCCCATTAATGTCACACTGCAGGGACACCTTCTGTGACGGAGGGATACTTGGCCTACTAAAACCACGCTGGCCAGACGGATTGGTATAGGGTTTAATTTCAAGGAATTAATTTGGAAGTAATACCCATCATCATATCAGCCAACAGAGATCCACTGCTGGACGTAGGCCTCCTTCAAAAATTGCCATTTTGTGCAGTCCTGTGCCTCCCTCATCTATCGGCTGAAGGGTCTTCACACCGTCCTGAAGGGCCCGGAGGGCCCGAGGGACGCGTGGGACATGATCGGGGCTGTGTGCCCCTGCATGTGGATGGCTACCGCGTAGCCACACTAGGCTACGGTCGATGGGTGCGCGTATAGCTTTTTGTTATTCTTGTTTTTTTTTTTTTGGCCGCTGGCGAGTCCGCCCGCCGGGTGGGACCCCGATGGGGGAGGCCCAGCGAGCGACTTCAAGCACAGCGGCGTGGGTCAGTCCGGTGGTGCGGGTCGCGAGCGAGGTCAGCCCTTGCGAGCCTCCGTCGAGCTGGCGGCCGAGTCTTCTTTTGTGAGTTGCGCGACGAGGGGGGCGCGACGGGGACACAGCGCGGAGAACCGACAGCCGTTGGGGCAGAAAGGTTCTGCAATGGCGACCGCATACCGGGTGGCTACGCAGGGTGGGGAGACCTCTCACACAATGGACCGACGACCTAGTTAGGACGGCAGGAAGCCGATAGATAAGGGAGGCACAGGACCGCGCAAAGGGGCAATTTTTGGAGGAGGTAGGCCTCCTCCAAAAATTGCCAGCAGTGGATCTCTGTTGGCTGATATGATGATCGGAATTACTTCCAAATTAATTCCTTGAAATTAAACCCTATACCAATCCGTCTGGCCAGCGTGGTGTTAGTAGGCCAAGTATCCCTCCGTCACAGGAGGAGGCCCGTCCCTGCAGTGTGACATTAATGGGCTGTAATGATGATTACTTTCAAGAAGCAGCAACCAAAATTTTTCCATGTTGAGATTTTAAAGTTTGATCTTGTAAACTATTGACCTACTAAGCTGTTGAGATTGTGAAGTGTTGAGATTTTGAACTGTTGGTCTTACGGTGTTGAGGTTTTAATTGTAGATATTATGATTGTTGAGATTCAGTATCAAACCCGTAATGGGCCTCTGGCTGGAAACTTTGTCTACTAATATTAGTCTGTTATGTAACATCGGCCTTATTACAAAATACGGTCTAAATGAAAAACACGATTTAATCTATACTAATATTATAAAGAGGTAAAGTTTGTGTGTTTGTGACGTTGTAGGGGGTAATCTCTGAATCTACTGAACCGATTTAAAAAATTCTTACTGTGTCGAAGACCATTTATCGGGAAGTGTCATAGGCTATATAGTATAACGCTATGTCTAATAGGAGAGAAGCAGTAATGAAATATGTTTAAAATAGGGACGCGTTATTTTCGCCGCTCAACGAAGTGGACACGGCTCAGCTAGTACGTAATAATACCACTGTTTATGAAATTTGTTATTACAAAATCAGTCTCAACACTTCAGTATTAAAACAGTGGTTTTATAACAAAATCCAGCAGTAGAATGTATTTGGCTGAGAAAATGATGTGAGTAAATATTACTTTCCATAAAAGGTAAAAATAAAAAAAACTATTTTATAATAAATACTTTATTGGTTGACTCAGTACCTAATTCATAAAATTAAAACATTCCTTTGCTTCAATCAACATTTCAAAAGAGGTACAGTACCCGGTGATAAATCATCATAACAGCCCCATTAATGTCCCACTGCAGGGACGGGCATCTCCCGTGACGGAGGGATACTTGGCCTACTAATATCACGCTGGCCAGACGGATTGGTTTTAGGGTTTAATTTCAAGTTTTTTATTTCGTAAAGATAATATTGACGGATAGTCCCTTAGTTGGTTTGTACGACCCATGGGATGAGATGGGGTGGTGACATATTGTATTCTTACTCAGCACCACACGGCGATAAATATTACACATCAACCTTTGGAATGAGACAATCGGTTAATTTCGACTTCGTAAAGTGTTAAGTATCTCTGTCGCACGAAATACAATGCAGCAAATAATAATGTTTTAACAGCTCCTAAGGCCCTGCGCAGACGGCACACTTTTTGTGCGATCGAGTCTGCGGCGCACAAAAAGTCTGCCATACATGGCATATGTTTGAGTCTTTTGTGCGTCGGACTTTTTGAGCGTCCTGTGCGTTACTGCATAAAATTGCATAGGTTCTATTTTCACAGACTAAAAAGTGTGTCACGGATAGTCTGTAGTCTGCGCAGGGCCTAATAGATACCGGACTGTTTGTATTTCGTGCGACAGAGATAACGCTCTACGAAGCTGAAATTAGCCGATTGTCTCTTTCCAAAGTTAGATGTCCAATATTTATCGGTACTGTACCTACTTGTACAGATCAGGTATGTATTTATTTACAGTTTACGTATTGGCCCTCAAAAAGTAAAAACAGAACAGAAGCGAAAAATAAAAACGAATAATATTATATTTTCGCACTGAGACTGCAGGGAGAACATATTCATGAAAATAACATTCGCACTGCTCCCAACAGTCCTAACCGTTCCGAAATAATGTGTATATATATGTCGCAGGTAAATGAGGAAACCAGGGATTTCACGAAATCACTAGGGATATCACGAAATCCCGGTAAATGTCGAAAATGCCTTGCAGCATTATAGTCACAGTTCTAACCTAACCTACAGAAGTTGGAATTCTTGTGTTATTTAACCTACAAACAAAAATATGAGCATTTCTTTTCTGGTACAAATGGGATTTCGTCATATCCCTAGGGATTTCGTGAAGTCGCTGGTTTCCTCATTTCCCTACGACATATACATTTAGCATAGGTATACATCCACTGGTTTACCTTGTCGTATCTCTAAAATTATATAAACAAGTTACCTTTACATATTTATGCCAATAGTATAATATAAGCAAAAAAATCTTTAAAAAATAAATATACTTAATGTAGATTTTAATTTACAATCAGATTCAGTCTATAACAAAAACTCAGACACACGGTAAAATTTGAATAATTTCTTAAAAATATACATAGTAAGATCACAGATAATGTGAAAAAAAAAACAATATATTTTTTTATTACGAACAGCAAAATTACTGCAATAAGTATAATTATATGTACAATAAGAATTCAGATTTTTTCCTCACTCAGCAAGCCTATCACACAAGAACGCAGAGCGGCACGGTTCAAATTATTTTTCTCTACTGTTCTTCTTACACTATTACACTGTAAAACTTTGCACATAAACACTTGATTAAACAAATATAATACAAAGATACAAATATTCTTCACTTAGACATTTATTGTTTTTGAAACGACAACTCCCGCACTATGGATCAAGTCCAGTGAGGCAGTGTCTTCTACAAACATCAATTTTACGTACACAAAGAACATCCAGACTCAGGACAATAATTCGGACAATTTATATACCTACACATATTATTATTGTAAACAACTCCTAACCCCGCCGACAAACCGCTCTGCAGTTTGGTGGGATTATTTATAATTTATCATGTGTATTATTTAAATAAACTTCTTATCTATCTATCGTGGATTGCAAAAATAATTGTCCTGCGTGGAATCGATCCTGTGACCTCCTGTATGGCAGTCACTTGGGCTACCGTTGCGCCACCGAAGCAGTTAATTGTCTTATTATCTTCAAACTAACTCCCACAAGGAACAAGCCCTGTATCACGAAGACTTGCAAACATCATAGTCACTATCTGTAGCATAGGGGAAAAGTTATTGAACCCATTAATTTGAATTGTCCTGTTTTCTTAATTAAATAATATTTGTGAAGTGATCATAAAAAGAGTGATAGGAACCCAGCAGAGTTTCTTGTGGGTGTCTTCTCTGACATGGTCGTGTTCCAAACCCTCAGTAAACTTAGCCGTTAAGTTAGATGTGCATATGTGATCACTATAAAAACGCAGACATTTCATAAGTAAAGTGTCTTATATGAAATAAATATTTTTTTTTTCATTGTTTATTCTGCTGATAATTTCTAGATACTTACACTGAATTGAATCATTTAGGAAATATTTAAAAACTTCTTTATATGACTGCAATGAATAAATAAGCCTCAAATATAATGGTTTATGGAGATTGCCTGTAGTTATTTTCTTCACACTTTACAGTCAAATCAAATCTTTTTTAACTGACTTCAAAAAAAGGAGGAGGTTCTCAATTCAGTTGTATTTTTTGTTATTTTTTTAACTTAGTGATGACAAGAAATGAATGTTAACTGCTTACAGAACCAAACCACATATTTTATATCTTCCATGTAAGCCTGTTCTTACAAAGCTTCGGTTTTAAGATTAAACATCTTTAGGGCATTTTGCTTGTCAAGCTTTTCTAAATACATAGAATCTTCACTGCAGCTTATAGCTTGTTAAAAATAAAGGCAAACTAGGTACCTTAAGCCCCATACCTATTTAACAGCCATCAATTCATCTGATGTAACGAGCATTCCATTAACAAGACCCATTCTATGTTTCTCTCTGACATGTCGAACCAAATGGTCCTTTCTTTTGTAATTCTGTTTACAAATCGGACAACTGAAAAACTGATTAAGATGATGCGACTTTACGTGTCGTAACATATGATCACGCCTTTTGAAAGTTCTTTCGCAATGCAGACAGTTATGTCTGTCAATTACAGAGTGTTTAACTTCATGTTGATCTAGTAAAGCTAAAGAATTACACTGAAAATCGCATTCTCTACAATGAAAAACTTCCGATTCCGATGTTGTCGAGTGTATTCTTTTAATGTGTTGTTGTAATACGTCTTGTCGTCCGTAATCTTTATTGCATACAGGACATATAGTGTATTTTTGGTTGTGTAAAGTCTGAATATGCCTCTTTAAGTGATCCTGTCGCTTAAATGTAGCGTCGCAGAGTTCACAGCATATTAACTTTTTGCCATGCATTTCGCCGTTGTGGTGTTCGTATTCGTTGTTGTCGATGAATGTTAGGTCGCAGTGAGCGCATGTTATAACTGTTTTATCGCTTTCATTAATTTTGGACTCATTTTGTACTTGTTTATTGATAGCTTCGTATGGATTTACAGCGTATTTAATCGCGTCATTGATTTGGAATACAGGTGTGTGGTAGTAATTTGCTTTGTCTACCATTGTTTATGTTTATTTTGTCCAAAAAACACACGTTTACGGTTAGAAAACTGTTTTTAATTCATTAATGCAAACAAAATATTATTTTGGTTAATGCACAGAGTAAAGTAATGGAAGGGTTAGTGCTATGATTTGAAGTGTGTTTGTTGCATCCCAAACATAATAAAAACTTGACATTTTTTTACTGAATGTTTATGTTTTGACGTTTACGAAGTGTTTGATAAAATTTGTTGCAGGTAAGGAACGCACCTAGCCAAACCAATGAACATAAAATACATGGAATGCTTACAGTCAGACGGCCAGCAGAGTATAGCTACTGCTTTTATTTATTTTGTTTTGAACAGCAATGAGTCTTTCGCAGGATGTATGTTAATTAATGCAGTAGTTCTACAAAACATGAAAATTAATTACAAATACATTATTTTATCAACAAGAATATGTAAAAGTTACAATATTTCAATCTCGATCTGACGACCAATTTAAAAATAATACTAAAGCTCCAAGCTCCTCGATTTTAATTCACAATATTAAAAGTATTTATGGTATTTCAAGGAAATAGATTAATGATATAATATATATTTTTCTAAAATAGAAGATACTTTTGCAAATTATATTAGGGTATGTATATCTTGCCTCAGGCCTCTAAGTAGACTAGATAGATAGATAGATAAAATTTATTTAAAGGTCCACTTAGATCTAGTTACATATTGCAGTGAGAGCCACACTAGGCGCAGCCTAGACTACTACTAGACTAGTAGTAGTACCTACTAATAAAAGTACTTTAGGTTCAGATCTCAGGCCCTTAGCTTCCCTGGCCCTTTATTAGACTGATTACTTTTATGTCGATCTGACGTAAACGTGACGGTTCGCAAAATGACGTATTCACACATTGTCACATCAGCATTATGACCAGGTAAGTACAAACCTGTGCTGTGTGACCTAAGACTAGCCTAGGTCAGATAGTACAGCAGGCTGGGATCATCATAGCAGACCATTAATGTCCCACTGCAGGGACGGGCCACCTCCCGTGACGGAGGGATACTTGGCCTACTAATACCACGCTGGCCAGACGTATTGGTATAGGGTTTAATTTCAAGTTTTCCTTCTTTTTACTTCGTAAAGATAATATTTACGGTTAGTTCCTTAGTCGGTTTTTACGACACCCATGGGATGAGATAGGGTGGTGACATATTGTATTCTTACTCCGTCACTACACGGACAAGGATGGGATGTTCCAATTAAATTCCTGAAAGATGCTCGTGATTTTAAAGACCCAGTTATTTTTATCTTGTCACCCTGTCTGCTAACAGTGGGTCTATTAATGATTCACTTAGCATTTGTCATTTTTAGATTTATAGTAACGTGGGCTTAAAATAAGTAAAGAGTAATACGATAATCGACACGAACTTTAAACATCCTATGTGAATAGCGCGTCGCAAACCACTTGTCTTTATGCATCACGATTCACTACTTTTTTTGTGTTTCCCTGCGTGATTGTATTAGAAATGAGAAGTTTCGCAGGAAAACCAAAGTGATCGACATAAACATAAACGAATGGACAGAGTATAGTTAGGACGGCGGGAAGCCAATGGATGAGGGAGGCACAAGACCGGGCAGGGTGGAAACGTTTGGAGGAAGCCTATGTCTAGCAGTGTACGTCCATAGCCTGATATCGAAGGAATTAAGGTACCTATTTATACAAAACTAGCTGACCCGTGCCCACTTCGTTGGGGCAAAAAAGGGCGTCCCTTTTTTAAACATATTTCATTACTGCTCCACTCCTATTAGTCATAGCGTGATACTATATAGCCTATGACACTCCCCGATAAATAGACTATTCAACACAGAAAGAACGTGACGTTGTAGGGGGTAATCTCTGGATCTACTGAACCGATTTAAAAAATTCTTTCTGTGTTGAATAGACCATTTATTGAGGAGTGTCATAGGCTATATAATATCACGCTATGACTAATAGGAGTGGAGCAGTAATGAAATATGTCATATAATATCACGCTATGACTAATAGGAGTGGAGCAGTAAAGATCAATGTTTAAACAAGGAACGCGTTTTTTTCGCCGCGCAATGAAGTGGGGACGGGTCAGCTAGTTTTAGATAAAAGAGGTCCTTGACATAGACATCCTTTAACCTCTGGTATGCGTAACGTCTTCTTTTTGTTCCTGCATTATCCATCCGTCTGTGTGACGGAGTAAGAATACAATATGTCACCACCCCATCTCATCCCATGGGTGTCGTAGAAACCGACTAAGGGACTATCTGTGAATATTACCTTTACATAGAAAGAAGGGAAACTTGAAATTATACCCTTTACCAATCCGTCTGGCCAGCGTGGTATTAGTAGGCCAAGTATCCCTCCGTCACGGGAGGAGGCCCGTCCCTGCAGTGGGACATTTATGGGCTGTTATGTTTATCCATCGTTTTCCGCAACATTTTCCAAATCGTAAGGGTTCACCTAATTGGTAGGGGTTGTAGCAATTCCATTTTTCTAGAATAATACCCCGAATGAATTTTGTAAAGTAACAGTCATAAATATTATATAAACGGGATATTAACGCGCATTTTATTTACCTTTATTTTACTTGACGTTTCGGCACAGGTTGCACTGGCAGTGGTCGCAAGCTGACTGGTCAAACGTCAAGTAAAATAATGGTCAATAAAATGCGCGTTAATATCCCGTTTAAATATAATATTTATAATAATGAAACGCGATAGTTTAAAAGATATAGTAACAGTCAGTCGCTGCACTCAAGGTGAAGTTAAAGGAGACAGTCTTTTATCTTTTCTCTTCTTTTTTAACAGACAACTTCCTTATTAGGAATCATGTCCTGGGTTGCGGGGACTTTACAAAAACCAACACTTTTGACGACCTCTGTGGCGTAGTGGTTATATAACATGACTGTTACGCAGATGTCTCGGGTTCGATTCCCGCTCAATGCAAATCTTCGTGTGCATGAACATGATTGCTTGCATTGATCTGGGTGTTTTTTATGTATAATATGTATGTATTTACAGAAAAAAGTATTTAAGTATGTTTAGCCGTTGTCTAGTACCCATAGTACAAGCTTAGCTTAGTTTGGGACTAGATGTCGTTGTCAAATCCAATCAAAAAATCATTTATTTCTCTCAAAAGGTTACAATGGTGAAGGTTTCAGTACATTAGTTGTGTGAATGTGTGAGGATTATTTATTATTATTTATTTATTTAATTAAACGGAAACAGACTTAGAAGGACAATAATTTGTGGATCTCACAAAGAATCCTGCGTGGGGATCGAACCCGCGATCTCGTGCACGGCAACCTCTACCGCGGCCGTCGTGCTACAGAGGCAGTTAACAAAATAAAATCAACAGGACTGAGCTGATTTTTTTACAAAAACTGATTATGGGTCTTAGCACGTAAATCAAAAAGTAAAGGGATCGGTTCAGTATTATTTGTATGAAACTCCTTACTGCAACGCACACTAATTGGGAATCGTAACATACTCAGATTTTTGACGTTTGACACCGAATAAAAAGGCAAGGCGGTGCCGATCCGTTTACGTTTTGATATAATGTGTGCTACGACCCTTAGTCTGTCTCAATTAGCTCTATCGGAGCAGTTATCTATAAAGGGAAAACCATTATTGTTAAAATTATCTGCCAGGATAGTTCTACGGATAATATTACAGAGGGCGACACTATTCAATTTTAAGTGTCACTAACTAATGATTGCTTGTTTACCTCTTTATTAAGACGTTTTCGTTGGCAGAATCATCGATAAACGATGGAGCCATAACTAAAAAAAAAGATGTTGGTATTCTTATGGCAACCACGTCAAGCGATTAGTACTCGCGCTAATCGCTGATTTAATCAAGCGCTAGTGTGTTGGGAGCTCAGTTCCCTAGTTTTACTTGTATAAAATGGTGTGACTTCGAGTCTGTAGTTAGATAGGTAGGTACACACAGCAACTAATCAAGCTAGACACTCATGTAGCTTAATACTTGGAAATAAGACACAATTTCAAATGAAAATGTTTAACTTGATGTGTTGCTGTGTGTACCACTTTGCGTTTTGTTCATTCTGATCCGAAGGGACTGACGACAGATGTAGCATCTCTTTTCGCATGTTGGGATCGCAGAAATAAAACAAACATGTAAAGATTTAATATTGGACTAATATTTAGTAAAATACCATATTATATTAATAAAATTCATATAAAAATTCAAGTATTTCAGTTTTTAAACAATACCTACAAACTTATTGAGATATCAAGGGTTTAATGTAATCAATTTACATCAAAAATATTATTTTTAATATATCGACAGGGTGCTATTAGCACGCTCATACATTTTATACAAACATAGATATTTAAGTACTTATATAATATTACTGCCAATACATAAAATAAACTACACGAAAATACACATAATATACAAACTAACTACATACATAACTTTCTTGTCCATTTATATAAAAACAAATACATTAAAACTTTAGGAACATTTTCTATCGCACAAATACATAGCAATGTCGACATATTAAAAAAATATTTCATTTACCTTTTTAATTCTCAATAAGCATAACACTAAGTAATACTTATCAAACGTCAAAATTAAATAAAAAAAAAACCACTCTTAAAATAACGAAAAACACAGGTAAATCCAAAACTACTTATCTACAATTATTTAGTTTTTACATAAATACAAATATATAAAAAATCGTAATACATTTTAATTGTAATAGAAAAACAGAAAAAAAATTATAATGCTCCGTTTTTTTTTAAGAAATTTGAATCTAATTTGCGATAGGTAGTTCAAACAGATTTTTTTACATTTTTTTTTCTATTTATTTTTTCAAGTTTTAAATATATATATATATCAATATACCTTATTTTACGGCCAACGTGCAAAAACTTTTATATTCGCTGAAAGCTTATTACTAATCTGTGTAAAATTACCATTAATAAAAAATAAAAAAAATACTGAAAAAATTAACACTATATTCTACTAGTGAATAAAAACTACTAAATTGATAAAAAAGTTATACAAAAATTGGTAAAAAATAAATAAAGATAATAACATTAAAAATACATCAAAACAAGCGGGTGATGAAAAAATATGTTTATAAAAAAAGTGATTTCGAAATTAAGTATTAATAGGAATCAAAATATGTCTTTTTGGTAGGTAACTTTGGGCCGCATGACACTGTCTTTGGTCAAAAATAAAGGACGATGCTTTAAAAATGTAGGTACTTAAAAAATTAAATCTGTCACACTGGAGAGCTTACAGTAGATACCTAGCTTGCAATTCAATGTCAATGTTTTATTTATCTGGTGTAAAAAATATTTTTACGTATGGCAATTCAAAAGCGCGTTTTTGCCAAATGGCTAGTCTATAAATGAATATAAGACGCAATTGGACAGCACTGCTTAGATTTATGATATCGTGTATTAAGTCTAGTGCTAAAGTGCTTTTTATTAGTAATAATCATTCTGCATAGACACTGAAGTGCAAGCCACTACTACGTAGGGCTCCCGTAACAAAATGGCAACAATTGCACTACCCCAAAAGCAAACTACAATAACAAACACATGGCGAAAGTTTCAAATTCATTTTAATATCTCATAAATAGTAAACTAATTCACGGGCGTGAACAAGACATGACCGATATCGGCAGGACTCGGCTTTACGGAGTTAGGGCTTATGTGCCATGATCGTGAACAGGAATACCCAAACATATTTATTGAATTTTTACTGTTTTAATATCAACTGAGTATAACACTGGATCTAACATGGCCATTGAGTCACCGTGGCCATAGAGTCACCGTGGCCATAGAGTCACCGTGGCCATAGAGTCACCGTGGCCATAGAGTCACCGTGGCCATAGAGTCACCGTGGCCATAGAGTCACCGTGGCCATAGAGTCAACGTGGCCATAGAGTCACCGTGGCCATAGAGTCACCGTGGCCATAGAGTCACCGTGGCCACAGTGTCACCGTGGCCACAGAGTCACCGTGGCCACAGTGTCACCGTGGCCACAGAGTCACCATGGCCACAGAGTCACCATAGAGTTGCAATTAAGTAACAAAGATAAAACTTGACATACAAAAAGACTTTTTTAAAACGTGTTGGTTTTCCAGCTTTACAATCATCGCACATTCAAGTTAATGCACTTAATGCTAAAAAGAAAGCTTAGAAATTAATCTTAATTATTTCTCACTAAAGCTGTCACTAGGGGTATCAGAACGCTCGAGAAACTACAGCCCTAACAACGTAGCCTCATCACTAGTTAAAAAAAACATGGTAGTCAATTTCATTTTAGTTTCAACAAAATTGATTTTATATAACAATGATTGAAACAACTGCATATAAAAATATATAAATCTTATTTCAAATCAATTTAAATTATAATATGGACTATATGCTGAGGTCGAGTGAGTGCGATTCAAAAACGTTAAGAAATACTAATTTGGTAGCTTTGTTTACTGGTGGTAACACTAGGCAATACTAAACTTTTTTGAAGCACATACACAAAGTTAAAACAGTCTAACAGTTCGAAAACAAGTTTATTTAACGTTTAGAAATGTTAGCTTGTTTTGACATTTAACATGACACCTGAACAAGAGTCCAATGAAAGTCGAAAAATCTATTTTAAAAAAATAAATTTAGATTCACCGCAACAAGTATAGTTCAAATGATACAAACAGTGAAAAAACACTTTAAGGTAAAACGGTGCAATCATTCTTTTTATATTTTAATAAAAAACACAATAATATTGTCCTAGCAACGGTACAAGATATTAGGTACATTATTTAGACTCAACTAGGTTATTTAAATTGCGCTACTCTTTGCTATTTTAATTTCACTAAAAATTCTAGCACAAGAATTTACAAAAATCGCCCGGGCAACACGGGCGACGCTAAGACGAAAAAATTTTTACTAACTCCATTCCGCCACCGACATAATCGTAAAAAACTTTTCTTTTTTTGCGGATTTTTAAAAATTTTGTTTTCCTAACTCCTATTTACATGCATTGTGAAGTGCAAACTCACTCGAGAGTAACGTGGGGGACGATACACCGATCAACAACAACAATTCATTTATAAAGATACAAATTTCACGTCAAAAAATGTATAAGAACGACACCGCGACGCCCCCCGCCTGTGACCGCACGCAGTGATATGCAAACGACTAAAGTACGATCTAAAATTAATGAGAACAGCACACCCGTCCATAGAAAAAACAGACAACGTACAAACGTGAACGAGGGCCGCTTAGCGACGGCGCCAACAAAACAACCTACAAACTAGCGACTAAACGTACGTGCGAGATAATACGGTCGCCCCGCCTCAATAAACTAAATACACCTCCAAATCAACAACAAAATATATTCAAACGCTACATACCATCAAAACGTAGACGAGCCCCGTGGCCATTTTGCCGCAACGACGCGGGGTACAAGCACCGAAAGCACAGCTTATCATAGACCATAGTTTAAATATTTAGTCATCAATCGCCGCATCATTGCCGCAAAGTGCCACAGAATAAGAAACAGAACGATTGTCTAAACTTAAATAATGCGAGGCGACATTAAGAACAACAAACAAGCGAAAACAGGTTACAAAACCTAAAGGGAAAAAATAAGAAAAATCAAGAGGACGAATTGAAACTTCCCCGCGCGATATATTAACTAATTAGCAAAATTACTAGAAATCTTTCGCCACCAACCATTACCATAATGGTAGAAAAGCTTCACGCTGGTCACACTAAATAAAGACATTGTAAACTGTACATTCCTCCACAGCTACGCATGGTTGATAAAAGGGTTCCTACGAAATTAAATAAACAAAGAGGTACAATACCAATTACCATTGAATTAAGGGTAAATTTAACTAACTTTTGGTAAGTACACACTTCAAGATATTGCAACAGTTTACAACATCTCCCAGCATTAAAACGACAGTACAAATTCTCATACAAAGCCCTAGGCATAGTGCAAATCTAGCCCACTGCTCGTAGCAGACCACATATCCCAAACACACCTCGGCATTTTAATCTAACACCAATTATTATTCTTTTTTAACCGCTGGGTTAAACAGACCTTCAAGATAAACAATGGTTATACTTTTAATTATCAAACTGTCCGATATTTCTTTTCGTATTTTTATATAGCAATTAAATTTATAATACTGATCGTTTTTATTATATTTCGGTATTGCTACCATAACCAATTAGATTAATTAAAGAGCTTGAAGATCTGTTGTAATTTTATAAAAAGTTTTCACCCAAGCGTCACTACAACGTTGCGCGTAAAGTAAAAAAATCACATCCGAATTCACATCATTACGTTTTTTTTTATTATAAAAATACAAAAATACAAAATGGGACAGTGCGACCATACATTCAACTATCGCCCGCCATACTAATTTCAACTAGGGGGAGTAGGGAGTACTAAACAATTTACAAAAACTCATTGAGCAATTTCATGAAAAGAACCACCAAAAACACGAACGAGTGTACGAAATTCACAAACAAAACGTAAAAATAAATTTTATATTAAAACAACTTGGTTGCATCGACGCAGAAACAATACGGCGCTACAAATAAAATTTTCCTTCGAAAGTGTAGCCTTGTAAATAATTGAAAAACTACCAAATTTGAAAATGCAGTAGAAAAAAACAAATCAATAATAAAATGAATATAGGTACATAGTGCGCAAGTGATAATGGTTCCTATATAATGGTGTTCGGGGCGATCAAGGCGTGTGTTTTTAAAAATATTCTTCTAGGAAACTTCTATTAGTTAGAGAAATTTTATTCACTTTTGCTATTTATTATTATATTACTGAAACTATTAATTTACTAAGCGATCCGATGGTTACTAGAAGTTATTAACAAACCAGCTTATTGAACAACTAACTCTAATGCATTCCATAAGAGATCTAAATGACTTAAGATATTTAATATAAATTGCATTAACAAACGTTACTGTGGCTGGTTCATTCCAACTTCTAGTTAGTAATATAAATAACGCGTCGGATCGTCAAGAGCTTCACTCAGCTTCCTGTGCACATCGCGAGACCCTCTCCCCGTCAAATACTATAAATACATATCTAAATACTAAGAAAAATATAATATTATTATTATTATTCACTTCAATATTTTGTCTACATTAATTGATTAATACTTGAACGTTTTTTACTGGCGGGTAGAGTCCCACGACGCGCGATGGCAAATTTTACTAAAATGCTTCTACTATTAATACAAATTGTACCTACTTATAGTTTAGTATATAGATCAATTAAACCCCGCCATAATGAAGATTAAAAATAGGGTATATTTTGGGGTAAAACTGATTATAATGTAATGTATCGTGAGCCAAATGTGACAAAACAAACACCAGCTCATTACGAGGAGCAGTGAAACGACCCATTCAGTAGAGTTCTGATCAGACCTCCGCATTATATTCGAGCTACGTAAGGAGGGGTACACCAACTCATTCGCCACGACAAGGCACTATCAAGCCTCATGATAATTTTTCGAAAAAAGGTACCACACAACACGAAAAAACCGTATCGAAATCATGAAAAAAATTATCAAAAAATCCGCGCAAGTCTTTTTTTTTACTACAGTCTCTATTTTATTTCCGTGGTCTTTCGGGATACGCCATCTAACTCCACACAGTGTGTATCCGTTGTTATTTATATACGAGAGATTTAAGTACAAGATACAATATTATACAATTTATTAAGAAACGTTTTCAATACATAACAGACTGACATATACGCTGAAATTTAGTGCTACTCACGTACATTGGAGTATATTAAATACAGCACAAAATAGTCCTAATTTTGAAAATAATTTTACCGAATAGATTCGGGTCAAATTTCTCGTAAGTAGTCGTGAATTAACAATTGTCGAACCAAAAAATCGCGCAAGTTGAACCAGAGAAATTAGATACTGAAACGATAATGTGTATCGCGTAAGAGCGTTTACTATTTCAACCAAAATGTGAGTCTAGTACAAGAAACTAAGCAGGCAGGACCCATGAAATAAACACGCCTACATGAAGTAAACATGCCTATTCAGGCTGGTGAGTCTTTTTGACGATTCAAATAGGATACAAGGTAGGGTCCCCTCGACAGAGGTTCTGTACCCTGAGGATTCAGACTAACTGCTAGATGGATACCTAAACAAACAGCTGCTGCTTTGCTGACAAACCTTTCAATAAATAGCAAACGCTCCCTTCCACTACAGTTCAATCATTTCAATCCCAAGTGAAAATAGCACAAACGCTCAATTGTGAAACCTTCTCCTATATATATATATATAAGATTAATTTTATCTTAATTTTACTGAACACACTAATAATAACCCAAAGTATCCGAGGGGGACTATTAGTGCGCCCCTAAGTTAGATACTATACTACCGTCTATTGCACTACCCCGGCAAATTCAAAAAAATAGTTTTTAATATATTACTTTTTTATTTTTCTAAAATTAAATCGTATGGGGATGCTTTGCTTGGACTTGAAACACTTAGGGTAAGTTTCAGGCGGTCACATTTTGGTCTGATATTAGAAAATATTAAGCAGACCAATTGTCAAAAGATTCAGTTAAAAATATTCGAGCATTTTCAATCCACAATACCAAATGAAGCAAGATGTCATAATCGGTAGAGTTCGGGTCCCCAATTCAATTTATGCTGTTTAGAACAATAAAGCAATTTGCTAGACTACTTTAACGGCTCTTAAAATCTGCAATTTTCTGCCCACACGTATACAACCTAACATATTAATCCCTAATTAAATAAAATTGTCTACTATGACTACGCTACATTGAGTATACGGGACCATACAGTAAAAGTCAAGTCTGAAAGATTTTAGTCATTGCAAACTTTGAGGAATAAAAGTCAATCTTTACTCGGATGTTTACTACTGAATATTTGACCTTAGATCTTTGACGCATCACGAACCAAGTGTCCAAAACCAATTGCTTAACATCCCCAACTTGCAGAATTAAACTACAGCCGAATTGGTAACACTTTGTACTAAAACCTTTTCCCTACCACCTCCCATGTCGAAATCTCAACGAGCCCAATAGTTTTAAACCCTTCTTTCGATAAAGGATGTCATCAAGATGCTGCGCGAGTTACTCGGGATACAGCACCGTCAACGTATGAGGAAAAGATCCGTATATTGTGCGCGTTCGCGGCAACATTCATTGCGAGAGTAACCAAAGCTGGTTCAAGACCAATCTTATACTGTTGTCGGATAAAACTGACTATCGTATAGCCCTATCGTATTGAAACAAATGCAGATCTTAAATATTCGATGTATTCGGAAATACTCATAATCAAATTTAGACGAACTCCCGATATAGTACTTTTTGGAGCTTTTTGAAGCTCTCGTAAAAAACTACCCGAGCATTTGGCCAAGATGGAGACGTAGGAAGATATTTCCTGACAATCAGTCCAGCAAAAGCTAACATAGTAACTGAACCGTTTTCGCGCCTTCTGTGTTGATATTTATAAGGGTTACGTCAAACATAGAAACAAGCTTAAATTACCCTCGCATTGTCGCAAGTTTCATTTAAAACAAATAAAAAAATAGGACTCAAGGAATGATTGGTAGGTTGCACATGAAACTCGATGCTCGCGAACGCGACAAAACAACCACAACAGTAACCATTCTATACATGCAAAAACCGGTTATTTACGCGCTTAGAAAACGCGATAACGTCTCTAGTCAACGGGTTTCGGGTATTTTCGTTACAATCAAATCATCACTTAGGACAAGACTTTTAAAGTATTTAAAAAACGTTTAGTTAAAAATTGACACCCGAAAAAACCGCATTTTGACTAGATTTTTCGTTCAAATAACCGGTTTTAGTGCAGCAATAATACATTCTTAATAAAGGAAATTAAACAGGAAATTGTCTCTAGCTACACAGGTACAATTATGTTTTGAAAAATCAGACATTCCACTTATGTCTTACGCTTAGTCTCCTACGTTAAGTGAACCATGTACAGCGCGTTAAGTCGCAGTAACATGACACAAGTAGACTTATACTATCCACCAACGGACAACCGACAAGCCTTGGGTATACAAATTTGCTTAAATCGAACCTATTGTTGTAAATGAATGTACTTGTAAAAACTACCATTACCGTTTTTGTTTGGCAACACAGCAATATTAAAATCACGGATCTTTATATTAAATTTTATTTTTGAAAGACAAAACAACTTTGGTTATTATTCATATTACAAGTAACGTACTGTGAAACAAGTGGTAGCGCAAAAGTTGCCATCGATCAAAACAATTACGGTGAAGTTGCCAGCTTCAAAAACAGTAATAGAATTAGTAGTTTTTAAAAGACAGTCCATTTTTTCGACGTCTTGTACTTTTAAAGTCTATGAATGCACTGAATATTGTTACAATTCTTATCAATAAACGCCAACGCGTCGATAGACATTTTCTGTATAAAACTAGCGGCCATCATGTCAAGCCATGCGTTAAGGCGCAAGTCGTAACCTTACTCGCAAATCTCTATCATTTTTGAATAATTTTGAGATGAATAAGTATAGTTTTTTACTCTCTGCCACGCTTTTTCTTTTAAGAGTTGGTGTCGTGTTCAAGGCGGCAAATACCTCTAAGGAAAAGTCAAGGCCCTGGACGCGTAAAGTCCGGAGACGCGGGTTTGAGTCCTGCTTTAACTCCTTTTTTGACTAACGACTATGTCACTACACACGACACCCGAGAGATATTGATACCCTTTAACCGGTAGAGATGATTATATTGCCACCTAATTAGCAACTTTAATAACCTTGCAATAAAGGTCAAAACCAATTAAAAACGAAGTTACTTGTACCAGTTAAAGGGTTAAGATGGTACTAGTCTTCTAATAATTTAAGTACCCGATAGAGTTTTAGTCGGGATAGATGTTATGTTCCGAAGACATAGACATGACATGAAGGCCACAGCTTACAAGTCAAAGTTAAGCATAATTACTAAGTCATAAAGTAACTTCTTACATAAAAGTAATTATTTATATTTCATAAACGCAACATTATATAAAAAAAATTGCGTTTTGTAGTCATTGCAACATAGATTCATCAATCGTTTTAGCTCAATCCTGTTGGCAACACTGGCCGGTTGATTCAAAACCAGTCTAAATATCATTTCTTCACGACAATCTCGTTTAAAAGGGGTAGTTATATAAGTGGCCCTATACTAAGAGATACACCACTCATTTTAATTCATTATTTAGAAATGTATTTTACTAGAGAAATATTTGACTAATTTCTACCAAATCGACGCGAGGTTTCGTCAAGAAATTCTGACTTGAGTGTTGCCAGCATTTAAACTAGCTTTGCTACTATCCTTTCTTATAAGTCCGATGTGTGTATTGGGCAGTTATTTCCTTTAAAGTTGGGAGGTAAAAGCTACCACTGTAGCACTTGGGTAGTAGTTATGGAGAAAATGGGTACCCAGTAAATTTTCGGGTAGTAGTTACTACCGAAGAATTGACCCGATTAAAATTTAGTTTCTACCCATACAGACTACCCTAGTGCTAAGCTAATTAGGTACTACCCAATATCGCGAAGTAGACGGTAACGCGAGGGGCACGGGGGTGAAGTAGAGGGGTAAGCTTACAGTTACCCTATACGAGTTTAGGGGGGTAATCTAATACCTTTGCTAAAGCCTGGGGTAAGGAGAGGCAAAGGTTGAGTCAATTTAAGAGAGTGTCTTATATCCCCCCTCCCAAAGCCCAAGGGTAAGTCATGTTTAACGATTACCCCGAAAGAGTTTCTTGAGCCAGTCCGCCCCCCTACTTTAAAGAGACTATGTTAAGACAGCCTTCCCCAGTGACCCTAGTGTTTTCGCGGTGGTGGTGAGTGGTGAGTGGTCGCCACTAACACCAGCGGAAGGGCACGGCGCGCGGACGGTCGGCACCCTCCTTCACGAGAGGCTTGTGGAACTCGCGGCCTGGCCTGGAGTGGATCGTCGCCCAGCAGTGCTCGCAGTAATACTGGAATAAATGTACGTAATTACGTTATGTTAATACTGTAATCTATTATTTGTTAATCAATTTAAAACTTAACACGTTCCTAGTGTACCATATGTGGTACACGTGCATTGTTTTACTATTGTGTCTGCTGGGGGCACTGTGAAAGGGTTAAATCACTGTAGTTAAGTCAAAATTCAGATTTAAAAATAGTGTAGATACTTAATCTTAATGAATAATTGACTGATTTTTTAAAATAGAAGTCATTCATATTTCAGTTTCACAGATTCTAATTCATGTGGTCCCAAAAAATTTGGAAGTTAGTAATTATTTTGAAAACCACAGACTACTTATTCAAAAATTGTCTTTTTCAGACATGGTATCCTAGGTTATCATTTTTGGCAAACTAATATTTTACAAGCCTAAATATAATAAAAAATAGACCATATTTACGAATCAGACAAAGAATGCAATTTTTTTAGCCTTGTGTTATGTTATTTTGTTAATGTTATATGTTAAATTATTATGTTATGTTATTGTGTTATGTCATGTTTTGTTATTATGTCATGTTTTGTTATTATGTCATGTCATGTTAAGTTATGTTGTCATGTCATGTTTATGTATAAATAAAGTAGTCATGTATGTGTAGAGTGTAGTTACCTGCAGACACGTGACGTTGGCGCAGAAGAAGGGCGCGAACTTGGAGCCGCAGCGCGCGCCGGCGCACTCGTCACACATCTGGTCGTCCAGCACGTACGGCTTCACCTGCCCACACACACACACCCATACATACATACATACATGCATAGTCCAAAGCCCAAAATGCCCAGGTTCCCAATATTGTCCATATCCCAAAACGTCCAAAAGTTGTAAAACGTCCATATCCCAGAATGTCCACAATTATCCGTACCCCAAAACGTCCATGATGATATGGACGTTGTGCAACCTCTGGACATCTTGGGATTTGGACAGAAGTCTACAATTACAATTAATGTTCAGATATATAGGGTAACTTGTAGTGTATAGAACTTATTGCCATTTCCAAAAGTTTAGAAATATTTGGTCACTTTGTCTGTTACGAAATATTTCAGGGTGACTGTACGATCATTGAAAGTCTAGAACAAGACTTTATCGTGAGACCATTCGACTCATCCGTAGAACAAAGTTCGATCGACATTTTGATTTTTTGACATGGTATGTCATAACAAGACACCAAAAAATCAAAATACTAGGTCTCATAGTTCTAGAATAACACTAGTCAACAACTTCTCTAGCTTCTAATGAAAACTAGCAATCCTGTAGATCGAACTTTGTTCTACGGATGTGTTCTCGGCAGTTTTTGAGTCTTGAACAATATTAAGATATTGTTCAAGACTCAAGTGTTTTGTTGAAATGAATAATAGTTATTAGTACGTTACCTCGACACGCTTGTCAATGTCTCCGTGCTGTAGTTGGACAAAGCGCGCAGAAATGGCGGCGATGTAAGACTGCTGGTTAGAGAATGCCACGCGACCTGCTCCCTGCAATGTTCAGTGATACGTTATAGTACTCAATATTTTCATGTAAGGTCAGGCGCTAACGGGCCACCCACCACAGCCACTGGTGGCCAGCGACAGCCACTTAAACTTCTTTTTTACTAACTCAATCTCAAGTCCTAACTCATTGGTTAGGACTTGAGATTGAGTTAGGATAAATAAATAAATAATAAAATTTATTCAATAAAATTTAACCTACTGTACAATTACGGCTCACTTATGGCTAATGTTATACATTGATTTCTAATCATAAATAAAAATAAAAAATCTTATATTATAACAATTAATTACATATATTTTTAAGCTATTATATTGGTATTATGGTATTTGTTTTATTATAATTCCTGAACTAGGTTAGAAACCTGTGTTTCAGGGTTTAGATAGGGCTTTGAAGTAAAATACTTATCTTATAATATATATTAACAGCGGTATTATCTATTTATTTGTATGTAAATGACAAATGTCACATAAACATTGCACCAGTTAAAGCTAATATTAAATGGTAAAAAATTTAAATTAAAAGACTTAAGCTATAACTGTAAGTAAAGATTCTGTATCTGAATAGTTAAGGTAAGTAAGTAGTCTGTCTAAGTAGTTTTAGGTATTGTGTTAATTTAATTTTACATTGGTTATAATTTAAAATATATATGTTATAGTCAAAACTCATAACCGGTCAAAACCACTTTTGACCGAAAAAATCAGTCAATAGTGGTTTTGACCGACGTGCTTAGTCAAAACCCTTATTGACTGTTTTTTGCAGTCAAAAGTGGTTTTGACCATCGATGTTAGTCAAAACTCATTGAAAATTGATCTTTCATACATATTAAGGTAAAAGTCCGAAACAGTTGGTTAGGTTAGGTTAGTATGGTGACCAAAGGACGCACGAGCCGAGCGAGCGAAGCGAGCGTGCCGTGGTAGCGGCTGGCGAGTGCTAGAATATAATAATACTATATTCCAGTTTTACATTAAAAAAAATGTTTCAAGCACTCGCCAAAAAACAGTCAATAAGGGTTTTGACTAAGCACGTCGGTCAAAACCACTATTGACTGTTTTATGCAGTTAAAAAGGGTTTTGACCGGCAATGAGTTTTGACTGTAACATATAATATATTTAATATCTTATTAAGTACATTGTATAAGTAAGGTCCTAAAAATAAAAATTAGGATATTAAATTAATATAATCACGAGGCACAAGATCGCACAAGGTGGCAATACTTGGAGGAGGCCTATGTCCAGCAGGGGACGTCGATTGGCTGATATGATGATGATGATGAATTACGAGAATTACTCTCAGGTGTCTACTTATCGCCACCGAGTTATAGTTTCCCATTTAACTCGACAGAGTAACTTAGGCAGTAAATGTAAAGGGTATTGCTCCTTACTTGATTTACTTTGTAAACAAACACCACATATTGCAAATTCACTAGTTTTTACATCAATCGCACACTTTGGATATGGGTAAAAATTTCTGGAAAGTAGCATTAAACGTGCAAAAGAAAACACGTAAATTACTTTGATTTAACCACTATCTTTCTTAAATTTTAAATAAATGTAATTTTTTCCAATGTCAAATATCACAGATTAAATTTAATTTCACCATTTGACATTTGTAGATTATAGAATTTTGTCCTTGACACGACGCCATAGTTGTTTACCTTTATAAGCAAGTAAGGATAAATACATAAACATGTTAGGCAGTTGTAATTACCTTAGGATATTTGAGTTCAGGATCAGTGTCGATGCCGGCGTAACACACCCCGCCATACAACCGGTCCATTATCATCGCCAACTCCACTGAAATTAAATACCACTACATTAGCAACTTCTCCGCGTGGTGACGGAGTAAGAATACAATGTCACCACCCCAGCTCATCCCATGGGTGTCGTAAAAACCGACTAAGGGACTATGCGTGAATATTATCTTTACGAAATAAAAAGAAGGAAAACTTGAAATTAAATACTATACCAATCCGTTTGGCCAGCGTGGTATTAGTAGGCCAAGTATCCCTCCGTCACTGGAGGAGGCCCGTCCCTGCAGTGGGACATTAATGGGCTGTTATGATGACATTAGCAACTTGCTGAGGAGGCGACTAACATGACCCTGATTCTGCAGAGAACATTTCTGGGTCCTCTTTTTTTGGGTTTCCGAATTATGGACTTCTCCAGTGAACATTTGGGTTTGGTCCTTTTTAGAATTTTGTTTCCAATTTTCGGGGCTCTTGGGGCATATACTTGTGCTAAAACTTATTTTTAGATATTGGCTACTCTCAAAACATAAGATCTAGCCTAACGGTTTGAAACGAACAATAGGTCGATAATTTCTGGATATTGCGTAAAATCAAACGACACACTGTGCATGTCAGGCAATTTTTTTACCATTTTCACAAAAGCGAAACCAATAATTTGTGGATCTCACAAATTATTGTCCTGCGTGGGGATCGAACCCACAACCTCTTGCACGTCACGCTGGATCGTTTGGTGTGGATCCGGCTATTGGGCGTTTTCTTACCAGCTTTCAGTGGACGCGGCACACCCCCGACAAAGACAGTCTTCCTGGGGTCCAGCGGCATGCTGGCGTCGAGCACAAAGTCAGCATCAGCGAGCCTCCAAGGTCGGATCTGTACCGGCTTGTCGCGTATTGTCGGCGAAGACACGCATAGATACAGCTTGTCATCGTCCGTTATGCAAGCTTCCATTAGAGCAGCCACTGAGCTCTCGTCCTGAAATTAATAAATAAATATTATAAATGCGAAAGTTTGTGTGGATGTATAGCTGGAAATATGAAATTTTATCAAAATCCGATCAGTAGTTCTTGTGTGAAAGAGTTACAAACATCCATCTATCCATTCATCCATCCTCACAAACTTTCGCATTTATAATATTAGTAGGATGGACGGATGCTTGTTACTCTTTCACGCAAGAACTACAGAATGGATTTTGATGAAATTTGGTAGTTTAGGGTGTAGAATTATATTTAAGCTACTTATAAACGCGGGTGAAGCCGCGGGCATCAGGTAGTAAATAAATAAATATCTCTCATACATTCACACAACGCCATCTAGTCCCAAACTAAGCAGATCTCTTACTATGGGTACTAAGCAATCGATAAGCATACTTAAATACATTTTTTTATACATAGAAAACACCCAGACCAATGCAAACAATCATGTTCAAGCACACAAATTTGCATTGAGCGGGAATTGAACCCAAAACTAGCAGCCATGTAATATAATTCCGTTCTCTATCACGCGATGGACCCGGCACCCACCCGCACGGAGAATCCATGGAATGCTAAGATTAGGTCCTATTTTATCTCTTTTTGGAGTACTCAGATAATAAGGGCTTGAGTCTTTTTCTCACCTGAAATAGTAGGAAGGCATATCCCTTGGGCGGAAAATAACTCTTGCTCTCAGCTTTGTGTGGCCAGTCCACGACGAGCGGCCCAAACCGACGGAAGGACGACGTTATTTCGTCTGAAAATAAAAAATTTAGTTAAATAGGTAACTATTTTAAAACAACGTTTCAATAAAATAAATAAATATTAATGGACATCTCTACATAGCGCCATCTGTTCCCAAAGTAAGCTAGGCTTAACCTGCTTGTGTTATAGGTAACAGAGCAACGAATAACGTTTTTTTTGTAAATACATACATATTATACATAGAAACACTCAGACCAATGCAAATAATCATGTTCATGCACACAAAGATTTGCATTGAGCGGGAATACTACTCGTGATCCTCAAACATTGTCAAATTCACCTGTTATTAATAGACAAGAAGAATGTATTTCCACAAAAGAGGTACCTGAAGGGACTAAAAATGAATACTCACAGGAAATATGTCCAAGTGTAATAGATACTTCTCAAAGTTTACCTCATGAGTTGACATCTCCAAAGGTTAATCACCCAACCAATACACCCACAACGAACTCTAAAAAAGTGGTAATTCTTGCTGATGATCAAGGACGAAACATTAGGTACCTACTCCAACAATTACTAGGCAACGAGTATCAAGTTCAATGCTACTGGAAGCCAGGCGCAACTCTGGGAGTAGTTTTGCAATCGTATGAATGGAACAATCTCACCAAAGAAGATTATATAATTGTATTAGCTGGAACTAATGACAGGAATCCATTGGAGTTTCATGCAAACTTAAGTAAATGGCTTAGAAATGTAACAAATACGAATGTAATTTTGTCAGAGATACCATACAATTATCATTTGAATGAAAAAAAGTTAAACTACTTATTACGACATATTTGTATCAATTATAAAGGTATTTTTGTTAATATGGGATATGAACAATTTATTCCTGTAAAATATCGTAACAACTTTCTAAATAATATTTGTAGAAATCTATTAAGGGAAATATTGCGTATTAACTACAATAAAAAATTTAATGACTATGTATTGCAAAAACAAAGGTGTATAGTAAAAATTGACCAATGTACACAAACTTATGACAACCATGGTGAGTCTGTTAGTATTAATCCGAACCAAATTGGTGAAATATGTAATTTACCTGGTGCCTTAAACTCTAATCTATCATCTCCAGTTATATTAAATAAGGAAAAAGAAAACTGTAATTTTTTTCGTGTACAATAGAATACATATTCTTCACCAAAATATAAACGGTCTAATTACTAAGTCGGATTCACTTACGTTATGTTTAGAGGAAATGCTTAACAAAGAAAAATATATGGATGTTTTATGTATTACTGAGCATAATATGAAAGAGGGAGACTATTTACAAT
Source organism: Schrankia costaestrigalis (assembly GCA_905475405.1). Lineage (NCBI taxonomy): Eukaryota > Metazoa > Arthropoda > Insecta > Lepidoptera > Erebidae > Schrankia > Schrankia costaestrigalis. The sequence goes on from FR997855.1 coordinate 4,310,230, forward strand.
TGAACATTCCAAATTATGTTATAGCAACGTACTCAATGAGGGATACAAGGAACGGAGGTTCATGCATTCTGATTCGTCGGTCACATAAATACACAATAATTGACTTATCGAAATTTAACATACCTAACCTTATAGAGTGTTGTGCTGTAGAGTTAGAAAAACATAAACTAATTATTATTTGTATTTACAGGCCTCCTAAGTCGGATAAGTGTGCCTTAGACGTATTTTTCAACAAATTACAAGGCATATTAAGGATGAATAGCTTAAAGAATAACAAAAAAATGGTGTTGTGTGGGGATTTCAATATTGATACCTTAGCAACAACAGCCATGTCTAATACATTTCAATCTCTACTTCTAGGTTATAACTTGAAAACAGGTATAAGACAGCCTACGCGCTTAGCAAGTGGGAAATGTATAGACAATATAGTACATAACATTAGGGGTAGTAAATGTGAAGTACTTGATTTAGCTTTGTCTGATCACACAGCTCAGATTATTAGTTGTCCGGTAAAGAAAACATTTATTATCAAACACTGGTATATCCTAAGACGTGACTATTGTGTTGATAACTTAACTAAATTTTATGACTCTATATGTAAGCTTAGTTTTAGTGACGTGTATCAATGCTCTGACCCTGAAAAAGCTTTTAACCATTTTGATGACTTATTTAAACTTTTCTATGACCTCTGTTTCCCTAAGCTAAAGATTAAGATTAATGTACAAAAAAACCAAGGTGGATAACTAAGGGCATTCGGTTGTGTAGTAGACGTAAAAGAGAAATTTTATGGCAATATAGACAGAGACCTAATTTGCAAAATAAACATTTGTTGAACCAGTATACAGCTAGACTTAGAAAAATTATAAAATTAACCCAAAAATCACAAAATGACCAATTCATAAAAGAATCGAAAAATAAATGTAAAGCATCTTGGAAAATTATAAATAAAAACAAGCAAAATCAACCTCGTGAATCTTTGCCTTCTAGTATTCTTGTTAACAACATTACGATTAGTAATCCTCAAGCCATGGCTGAGACATTCAATGACTATTTTATAGATACTGTTAAGGTAACCAATAGCTCTAATAAACCATCGTACAAAAATGTTGATACTAACATAAATTCTATTTTTATTCCCCCAACTACTCAGTCAGACATAATAACAATAATAAAGTCTTTGAGTACCACAAACAGTCATGGATATGACGAGATTATTGCAAGTGTTGTTAAACATGTAGCAATATTAATTGCACCTGTTATTAGCTATATAATTAATCTATGTATAGAGCAAGGTATTTTTCCTCAGAGATTAAAAATCACGGTTATCAAACCTATATTAAAAAATAATGACCGACAAACCATAGAAAACTATAGGCCCATAGCATTAATACCCATATTTGCAAAAATATTTGAAAGGGCTATATACAATACTTTTTATTTATTTTTTGAAAAACAACATATTTTAGCTAGTGAACAGTTTGGATATAGGAAAGGTAGATCCATTAACAGGGCAGTGTACAAAGTTATGAGTGAGATTCTTCCATGTATTGATAGTCGAACTTGTGTGGTGGCACTCTACATGGACATGTCCAGGGCGTTTGATTATGTGGATCATGAAATACTAATAAATAAATTGGAGCGGTATGGGATAAGGGGAAATGCATTACAACTCGTGCAATCATACCTATCTGATCGTGAACAAATAACTTATGTAAATAAACTATGTCCCCATACGAAATTAGACACCACATACCAGTCTAGACCTCGGCAGGTCCTTTATGGTGTGCCCCAAGGGAGCCTAATGGGTCCTTTACTCTTTAATATCTACATTAATGACATGCCTAAGATTACCAATTATCCAATGACCCTATTTGCCGATGACAGCACAGTTATATATTCAGGGAACGATGCAAAAACTCTAGAACAAGACATTAACAATGATATAAAATGTATTATTGAATGGTTACACTGTAATAATTTGAAAGTAAACCTGAACAAAACAAAAATAATGATATTTAGTCAGAGCCCTAATACGACACATAAATTAAGGATAGAATATGAAAATATAAATATCGATACAACACACTGTACAAAATTCTTGGGACTTCATCTAGACAGTCAACTGACATGGAAAATTCAAATAGAAGTACTTACAAAGAAACTTAGTCAATTTTCATATGCCCTATACAATCTTGCAAAAACAGTCAGCCGCTCTACTGTCCTAATTGCCTATAATGCCTATGTAGCGTCGAATCTTCGGTACGGTATTATATACTGGGGGAACTCAACAGACAGAGAAACTGTATTCATAGCACAAAAAAAATGCATAAGGTCGATGTGTGGTCTGCAACAAACGGAGAGCTGTAGGGAACTATTTGTTGAATTAAAAATACTTACTGTACCATCCTTATACATATACGAAATAGGTGTATTTGTTCAGGGCAATTTTAACTTATTTACTACTCGACGTCAAAAGTATATAATAAAATACCACTATATATTAGGAAAAAAGAATCGCTGCCTATTTTTAAGAAGTATTTATTTGAGTTTTTGGTACAAAAATGTTATTATTCGATTATAGATTTTTTTAATGATAAACATTTCCACTCTACACATTAATTAAATATAACTTACACTTAATTATGTACTGTATCTCTTGACATTTGTTTTTGTAGTTATGTGATTGTTTTTGTTTCTCATGTCATTTTTTTTTTTTTTTGTAGTCATGTGATTGTTTTTGTTTTTCCTTTGACATTATTATTATTATTCTTAAATTTGTATTTTTTTGTTATTGTAATTGTTATAATTATCTGACATGTTTTAATTGGGTACTAACATAACTTGATAACATCTTTACTTAAATTAATTCTGTCATTATATTGAATTTTGTATGCCGCATTAAGGCAAAGTGTAGCGAACTATAATTAATGTCCTGACATCTTACATGTTTGTTAAATATTACCTATGCTTACAAAATAAAGAATTTGTATTTGTATTTGTATTTGAATCAAACCGAGAGACCTCTGCGTAGCAGTCGATGTTTTATAACCACTGCGCCACAGAGGTCGTCAATATTACTTATACTAGACCCTATAAACGTTTTCTTAAGGTTTTTTTTTTCAAGCGGCTCATCTGATGGTTAATGTTAACCGCTAGCTCATGGGCGAATTATTCTAGAACACAGCCAAACCAATAGCTTAGAAATGTCACTAATTACTTGATATCCTTTTATCTAAACATAGTAGCATTGGCACTACTGCTTGACGGTCAAGTCTCTTGCGGCCGAATACTCAAACATATTTTAAAATTAAGCAGCGCTTAAACTGGACATTTGTATGAGAATTACTAGTTTAAGCGCCGCTTAATTTTAAGTCGTTTGGGTATTCGGCCGTTAGTCCAGTAGCTCTCACTCACGAGCGGTTATTCTGATCTGTTTCGCCCTACGGTAAATTCCGGGTAGGTAACGTTCTAAAATTTAGCTGGGTTAAATAAATTTAAAAGTCAAATTTTCAGTCGTAGGCCAGGCGAAAACGGGCTACCGACCACTGCCATATTTATATATAGCGTTTGCGCCTGGCCTTACAAACGCTTCTCAGAATTCAACCTGATATTTTTAGGGTATCAGATCGGAATAACCCCTCACGAACAAATATTTTCCCCAAAGCAAGTAAATCATGCCAGATCCTTTCTTAAATTTTACCTCACGCACACATACGCAGTTTGATTGATAGTATTGTTATCTGCGCATACAAATATTAGTTCCATACTATTGTAACACCCTCACACCTCCACGCAATAACTAGGTCATCGATCAGGCTGTGAACTAGGTATGTACTTTATTACAAAAAGTAGTTAGGTCTAGTTTGGTCATGGTAGCACGAAGTGGTAGTACTGTAAATGTCTTTAACAACAGCATATATACAATATACACACCGAGTTATGGCTTCTTTGACAGCACTTATAGCGTAGTGATTAAAATAAAGTGACCGAAATAACGCTCAGAATTGCTCACACTCGGCACATAGTGCGGAGAACTGATAGCCGTTAGGGCAGAAAAGTTGAAGAATGGCGACCGCACACCGGAAGGCGCAGGGTGGAGAGACCCTTCACACGGTGGACCGACGACTTGGTTAGGACGGCGAGAAGCCGATGGATGAGGGAGGCACAAGACCGAGCAGGGTGGAAATGTTTGGAGAAGGCCTATGTCACAGTACAACCAGTAGTCTATCTCGGCCGAATATTTATTATAAATGCCTACGGCTGCGCGGTACGTAAACATGCGATAGGGCTTGCCCACCTCTAGCTTTTTAATTACATTTGCCTAATTTCCCGTTCGTTACTGCGGCACAGTCGCGACTGTTCAATCCCCAAAGTTACCTCTATCGTAACTCGCGTTTCGTCAGTTTCTATAAAGTCGAAATACTGTATATATTTGTACTATGCCTATGTCGTCGTCAATTGGCTGATGTGATGATGATGAAGGCAACCTTAACTTAGTTGTGAAAATGTCTGAGGACTATTATTATAAAATCTACGTTGCATAACAAAATTCAATCAATATTTCACCATCAATAGTTGGTGCTATTTGTTTGAAAAGTTATTCAGGTCAATAACGAGTCTATATGGAACCTTGAGGCCAATGTTGCGGTGCAGCAGTCCTTGTTGATGGTAAGCGTTGCTTAGCAACCATATGCCTAGTTTGCAATCGCAGGTCTATGCGGCGAATTTTTTATGGGCTCGCATTTTATCGGTTTAGTTAAGGACGTATCTAGCAATAAATAAGTTTTCGCCTACATTGTCTTTCATGAAATTCACAAACAACAAAGATATAGGATAATAATTTGTGACGTCACACAAAGAATTGTTCAGCTTAGGATTTGAATCTGCAACCTATGCTTTGCAGTAGCGACCGCTGCGCTACAGAGACAAGAAAGACTGCGACGTTGCTTAACCAGCAGTATCGTTTATAATAAGCCGGCTGAATTGCCACAGGCAGATAATTCGAAAGAAGAAAGACAATGGACTACGCGTAAAGAGCTAATTCGAAAGAAGAAAGACAATGGAAAACATTAGTATGTAGGTATAGTCCAGAGACGCACGACTTCTGGCTAGGGTACCTATACCAATTCTTTTCGAAATTTTAGCACGTACACTGGTAGGACTGTTCCCCTTTCTTGGACACAGAAAATAAAGGTAGCCTATGTTACTCTCCATCCCTTTAACTATCTCCACTTAAAATCACGTCAAATCGTCGCTCCGTTTTTCCGTGAAAGAAAGAAAAACAGACACTTTCCCATTTATAATATTACTATGGATTTAGTAGGGAGATAATTCTAGAAGATATTTCCGGTGTCATTGTAGTGTAGGTACAAATCTAACAATGTTTTACCTCGACTCATTCACGACTAGTCGGGCGGGTTGACGACCGGATTCCCTTTGTGGTAAAGTAGGTCGCGTTATTTGATAGCGGAGCGAATTGTACTAGGTTCAGTTGTGAAGTCGACGTATAGATCCATTTTCTATTAAAATGACTGTATACAAATGTTACGATTTTCAATTTTGATATTGAAAATAGGTTGTTAAATAAAAGGTCTATTTTAAGACTCATAAGGGGAGGTTTACGATACGGGTTTTAAGTTGCAATAACATTTTGATACCTATAGATTTACGACAGAAATAAGATTTACTTATAAAAGTGAAATCGAACATCTTAGACTTAACACTAACCACCAACGACTGCTCCCTTCCCAAGAAAGCTAACTTTACCATACCAAGGGAAAAAGACAAAAAGGATAATTTTACCATTGTTACAATATTATAACATTAAAGTAAATTATCTCTCCCTCACGAGAGGAGGACCGTCCCTGCAGTGGGACATTAACTGGCTGTTATGATAAATGATAAGCAACTCACCCTCATCGATGTCCGGCGGCAATCCTCCAACGAACACCTTGCGGCTGAACCTCTCGCCGTGCTCCGAGCCAGCAGACACTGGCGACGAGCGAGCCGGCGAGCCCAGAGCGCTCACACACATCGACAACCCTGGAAAACACAAAAAGATTTAGAAAAAAATTTCAATTTTTTTTTCACACATTCACACAACGTCATCTAGTCCCAAACTAAGCAGAGCTTGTACTATGGGTACTAGACAACGGAAAAGCATACTTAAATACACATATTTTACATAGAAACACTCACACTAATGCAAACAATCATGTTCATGCACACAAAGATTAGCATTGAGCGGGAATCGAACCCGAGACCTCTGCGCAGCAGTCATGCTATATAACCACTACGCCACAGAGGTCGTCAAAGAATGGTAAAGATTGGTACTCGAGGCAGGACTCGAACCTGCCTTTTGCGGACTGTACGGGTCCAGCGCTTTGACTGCTATGCCACCGCTATTTAGCGGTCGAAGGGGTAAGAACGCTACCCGCTTTTGTTTCGGTTAGCCACCAGCATAGTCTCTAAAATGTCTGAAGGAAGGTAATGCGTCACATGATCACGTACGTGTGACGGTAAAAAAAAATAAAAAAAAGTGTTTATTGACACAGAAAATTTCACAATAAATTACGGTCTTACATAGTCACAGAGAAGTGTATGAAACATATGGTACTGAGACTATTTTCCAAACTAAGCCAGGGCTTGTACTTTGGGAGACAGTGTTCAGTCGTGGAATGTTAAGTACCTAGTTTAAGCTAACTCACGAATGTAGCGTCCACGCGGCCTGAGCACTCGCCAGAGAACGCTGACAGGAGGAATAATTTTCCTAAGCTAAGTACTATACCAGGCGATAAATATTGCACATCGATCTTTGGAATAGAGAATCGGCTAATTTCAGCTTCGTAGAGCGTTATGTCGCACGAAATACAATTCAAAATATACGAGTATACTGAAAGTTGTAAAACCCACAAACTTAATTTAAAAAAAATATCCAAAGAAGCAAATTGTAGGTAATTGTTTTAACAGCTCCTATTAGATACCAGTCCGTTTCTATTTCGTGCGACAGAGATACCGCTCTACGAAGCTGAAATAAGCCGATTGTCTCTTTCCTAAGGTCGACGTGTAAGGTATTGAATCTACTGACCCGCAGCAGAAAGCCTGGACACCACATCTTGGGCTTGTTCCGGTACAGAGGGCGAGCCGGCCCCGGCCGCGCCACCCGCTACTCCGGCCTCCTCCACGCCGGGGAAGAATGGCGACTTGCCTGTCAACAAACAAATTATACATTTAAAATTGTGAATAAATAGAAAGAAAGAGGAAAATATATTTATTTCTGCATGTTAAAAGTAAAATACAGGAAAAAACAGATACTAAAAAAATAAATATTACGAGAAAGCCTCATCAACATCTCTTTGCAGGAATTGACCCCCGTTCACAGCGCGGATTTTTCAACCTATTTTTATGCCTACCTAGGTAAATTACAAGAAGTATTTCACAAATCGTGAAGTGGTTTCGTATAATTATTTTTTAAGTTTAATTACGACCCCCTGTGGCGCAGTCGGTACATTACATGGCTGCTATAGAGGTCTCGGCTCACACATTCACACAACGCCTTCTATCCCGAAACCAAGCAGAGCTTGTGCTATGGGTACCTAGGTACTAGACAATGGATAAACATACTTAAATAAATTTTTCATTGTAAATACATAATACATATTATACATAGAAACACCCAGACCAATGCAAACAATCATGTTCATGCACATAAAGATTTGCATTGAGCGGGAATCGAACCCGAGACCTCTGCGTAGCAGCCATGTAATATGACCACTACGCCACAGAGGTCTAAGTAGCCCAAATGTTATTCTACAGACTACAGATTTCATCAAAATCCGTTTAGTAGTTTTTACGTGAAAGAGTAACAAACAGCTATCGATACATCCTTACAAACTTTCGCATTTATAATATTATTAGGATAGTAGGATTTATAATGTTGAAAGTTACGACATAGTAAAATTGTCATGACAGGGATTAAAACCCAAACCTGTAATAACACGGCAAGCCGCACACATCACTAACAATACATACAATTACATCTAATTATTTACCTATAAAGTTTAGGTAGATATAACTAGAAAAATGAACGCGTATAGTCCAGAGACCCGGGTTCGATTCTTGCCTTGAGAATCATTTTTTTCCATTGTCTTTCTTCTTTTCGAATACGTACAATAATTTAATTAATTAAAATAATACAAATTACCATATTAACAAGTTGACAAGGGGTCAAAAAAAGTCAACGACACGAAAATCTAGTCTACCACGCTTCTAGAGAGAACAATGACCTTTCCTTTTAAGTTTATTTAAACTTATAACTTTCCGTGTGGTGACGGAGTAAGAATACAATATGTCACCACCACATCTCATCCCATGTGTCGTAAAAACCGATTAAGGAACTATCCGTCAATATTATTTTTACGAAATAAAAAGCAGGAAAACTTGAAATCAAACCCTATATCAATCCGTCTGGCCAGCGTGGTATTAGTAGGCCAAGTATCCCTCCGTCACGGGAGGAGGCCCGTCTTTGCAGTAGGACATTATGGGCTGTTATGATGTGGTCTCTGGGTCGGACTGGATGCGGAAGGCGCAGGACCGAGTTCTGTGGCGCGTGTTGGGAGGGGCCCATGTCCAGTAGTGGACTGCAATATTACTAGTATAGTTTATAGAAGGCCTAGTTAAACTGCTGTGAACAGGTACAGGTCCCGTCCCTGCAGTAGGACGTTACATTTTATCATAACAGCCCATTAATGTCCCACTGCAGGGACGGGCCTCCTCCCGTGACTGAGGGATACTTGGCCTCATTGATTTACAAAAAACCAAAGATACACACTCCACTTCCCAAAAACGTCCGCAACAAATGGGCGCATTGTGCACTCTTTTCAAATTAGTATCGCGTTGTTCTACCGGCAAACGTCAATCATTAAATTTTATTGCTTTATGTGCATTACTTTTTAAATACAACTTTATGTCATGCGTGTAAGATTGAATTTGAAAAAAGAAATATGTTTACGATATTACTATACGTATTTATTGCGTATGTTTAATTTGGTGACACTTTTGGCTGTTAGTTTTGTTTGAAAATGTGCATCTAGGGTTTTTTATAAATCAATGCTTGGCCTACTAATACCACGCTAGTTAAACGGATTGGTAAAGGGTTTAATTTCAAGTTTTCTTCCTTTTATTTCGTAAAGATAATATTCACGGATAGTCCCTAAGTCGGTTTTTACGACACCCATAGGCTGAGATGGGGTTGTGACATATTGTATTCTTACTCCGTCACCACACGGAGTTGTAATATGGTAGTTAAATAATTGGAATAATTAATTAGTTTAGCAATGTCACCTAGTAATTAACTACAGAGGTCGTTATCGACGTAATCAGTGCTTTGCCAGATGCCAAATTAAAAAACCTTTGCCTAATACAAGACACTATAAGACCTAATGTTAGCATTCCATGGATTCTCCGTGCGAGTGCCGGGTCCATCGCGTGATAGACGACGGAACACTTGCATAACAGCGTCTGGGACTTACGACCCAGATGTAGATGTAGATATTATAAATGCGAAAGTTTGTGAGGATCGATGGATGTTTGTTACTCTTTCACGCAAAAACTACTGAATAGATTTTGATGAAATTTGGAATGTAGGTAGTTTAGGGTGTAGAATAACATTTAAGCTACGCGGGTGAAGCCGCGGGTATCAACTAGTGTAAAATATTAACGTCTCCAAAACAATTTTGTTTTAAAATTTATATTTCTTTATCGTTCAATGTGCAACATGGTATAGAGAGATGTTTAAGCCTCTGATCACAAAAAAAAATAGGATTTTACGCATTTTAAGGGATAAAAAATTTACCATTTACGCTACGCTATCTAGCCAGTCTACAATTATTACAAGTTTTATATGAATTTGAGTTTTTAAGTCTCATTTTAAGACAACGTGTGGATTACTTTCGGTTGCTTACTTTCTGAATTTTTTGTACCCGTGTGGGTAATGTGGGGAGACGCGGTTGTTATACAGATACTGTCGTAAAAAGGGACTAAAAACGACTATCTCTAACGTAAAATTTAGCACAAATATTCCATTAGTGTTCGTTTTTGTGTTTGGACAGTGTGGTATCTATCGGCAATTATTTTTTCCCTTACTTGGAGAATACCTTTCGCTGAACAGTTATAGTCAACTGTGGTTAAATTTATGTAAAGCGAATAAATTAAAACAGTCAAATATAATAATGAGATCGAGAAAAAAATCACAAAAACTAAAAAAGAGTAAAAATATTTAAAATAAAATTTTGGTTTCTACTTAAATGAAAATTTTTATCTTTTTAACACAATCATGTTTTCAATGAAATAAAAATCTATAAAAAAACATAGGATAATCATAAGAGCTGCCTTACCCAACCAGAAAATCCTGAAGAAATTATAATTAATATAAAAATAGTATAAAAACACTCACTCTTTCTATACGGGAATCTTGGGCCTCTAATAAAAGGTGTAACTAGAGGAATCGTATGAACCGACATAATATTTTAAACTTAATTATTGCCGAAAGATTCGCTTTAATTAAAAAATGTGTGAAACAGGATATTTTTATTAAAACTAAAAACGTGTGATATCCGTTGTGACGTACTACGCGAATGAAAAAAAAAAGTACAACATCTAACAATTTTCGAATTTCGAATTTTTTTTATTCATCATGCATTGTTATGCCAGCGGCATTTTATACGAGTTGCTATAATAAGCTCAAATTGATTATAAATAACGTTGTTATAGTTGCGTGAATTTATTTTAATTAGCTTTTGAAGGTTAAAGCATTTTTATTTCGGTGAAATTTAGGAGTGCTATTTATTTATTTCAGATATATTACTGTAAATTTTTTATTGTTTATTATTGTACAAAAAATACCATGTAAAATATTTTTTTTAATAAAACTGAAACCAAATTCATTGATAGAGTTACCCAAAAATGGTTTCCTATATGATTAAGATTATTATCTCACGCTCCTTCTATAAAAAAGAACTTATAGAGAATATGATATTGAAAAAAGCATTTAGCAGACCTTTTAAAAACACCTTTTTCTTTATAAAATAATTGCTGAACTAATTTCTTTATGTCTTTAATGATATTAATGTATTCAGGGAGCGAAAAGTAAGCACGCGTAAGCACTTACAAAGCGTCGTTTGTTTCAGGTGAAAAGTAAGTAGTAAAATAAAAATTCGCTTATTTTTTAATATGACATATCCAGAGTAGTCTTTTTGTTTAGGTATACATAAAAAAGTTGATTTTATTATGTGTCATTATTTTCTGCATTACTTACAACTTATTGATAACTTCCCAGTAAAGTGTTAATTCAAAATTATAGGTACATTATAATAATATATTTTAATTTTATGTTCGCGTTTTTTTTTAAATGTTCAAAAATATATTTTTTAATAAGCTTAAAACCTATCGATAAATAAAAAAATAATTTCCCATCTATTCCAATCGCCAACGAATAAAAAACAATACAATACAATTTCGACAAACGCTGTACGCTATATAGCTATAGCAAGCAACGTTATAACGCTAGTCCCAATCTGCAGTTACCTTGACACAGCGACCACACATATAGCACTATTCCAATGCCGTATTGCACCAGTACCTAAGCCAAGTGGCGCAATGCCGTTAAAATAATAATGGCGCGAATTTGATTATTCAATATGTCGTTTAATGTTTTTTTATTGATTTATTAGTTATTTACTAGATGTACTCGTATGTAACTTACAGATTTATGAAAGAAAGAAAGAAAGAGAAACAATTTATTTATAGTAAAGCTAGACAATAACACATTTACAAAAAGAAAAAAACACATACTTAATAACTTATAACTAACTTTACCGCAAAGAAGTCTCAAGTCAGCATGATGCTAGTTAAGAAACTAGCGCTCTGGTCTTCCCTTGAGACTGATTGGTAAGTGAACGTACATTGACATAACGTATTACATATTATTTATTATGCGACCTATAGTGCCCTTTTTCAACCGACTTCAAAAAGGAGGAGGTTCTCAATTCGGTTGTATTTTTTTTTTCGCAAGGAAAGGTTCTACATTTCCAAAAATATCTCATGCTTTCGTAAAAAAATGTTGTGTATGTCACTTTACAGAATCATTACGTATTTTTTTATTGCATTGAAGTGGTAGAGATCTCGTCGCACGAATACTTAAGTGTCCAACCTCCATTTGCAACATTTTACACCAGAGACGTTTTATTGATTAGTTTAAGCAAATAATATGATTTTATATAAGTTTTATATTAAAAAAATAGTTAACGTGTTTATGAAATGATATATTACAAATAATCATTAAAATTTCAAACAGTTATGTTTATTTTCACAATCTTTTATGGAGGTTGAGCAAATAAACACAAAACAAATTATGCAATTGGAGATAGACTACTACTGGAGTGGAGGTTGAGCATTTTGCATTCGAATATATTTAGTACTTAAGTGCCCTATAACCAAATACAGTGTGTTTGGGTATCGTGGTAAAAAAAAATAACTAGTTAACTGGCTATTTATCATTAAAAAAAACACAGAATTAAAAAAAAACACTGTTTGATATATATGTTACGGTAAATGTGATTAATTGAAAATTATTATATTAATATTACCGGTAAATATGATTAATCGATCGAAATTTATTACTTTTAGTAGTAATTATTAATAGTTCACGACACATATTGGTAAAAGTGCTAAAATAAATAAAAACCCAACGTTTTTTGACCAGTAGATATTTTTTTTTGTACCGATACAAGATCGTTTACTTCGCCTGGTATTGTTTATGTTGTCTGATCCTGTCAAAACCTTTTTAATTAGAGATTCCATACAGGCTTTGTCGTCAGCTTTCATATATTTGTAGGTACTCGTACTTCTAATATATTTTATTTTCTTTTCGGTTAGTGTCTGATTTGAATTAGTCCTTATTCGTCGTATTCTTCTTTCGTCGGATTCTTGATTCATCGTACGTAATGTCAACATAAAATAGAACTATGGTATTACCGTGACTCCACTTCTTCATTTCAATATGTACAATAAAAACGACATAAATTGAAAATAAAACTGTGATAAGATCATACCTATACGTATAAAAAATAATTAATATACTGAGACTATTTAAACAATTTAGAATGGATTTTTTTAAAAATAAAATTAACCCTTTTTTGACGATTCTTTATGTTTTCATAAGGAATTCTTTAGTGTATGGGCTATTCATCCCTCAACGGCGTAATTAGTTCTGAATTTCTCATCCAAAATAGGGAAGAAAATGCAAAGCAACGGACATAATAAAAATAGATGTACAATGTGAGCAATGGATCTGTGGCGAGTAAAAAATAGTATTAATCTTCTTATCTAGCATCTAACATCATTGCGAACACAAAGCGTAGGTATATGTAAACTACCCATTTAATGCTAAGAAATTTACCCATTTAACAATTAGCAAACATGCAAGTAGCAGGTATATTTTGACAGTCACCGCACAAAAGCAATATTTTTTATTATTATACTAGTTATATTTTACAACCTTACGAAAAGTTCGGAACAATCTGTTCATTTATAGATACGTCACAATTTCAATTATTTTTTTAATTTCACAATTAAATTTAAACATCCTGTACTATAAGTTAACGATACGCAGTGATAATCTGCAAAGAAATGTTAACAAAAATACAAGTTAACGACTCTTTTTTATAGTTGTGACTATATTTTCCGATTTATATTTCGTCACGGACATTTCGGGTACTGTTTTCTATTAAAATTAATACTTTTTTCTATATTTCGCGTTAGTTTTTACTCAAATGCGTGCGAGCACCAGCTTCGTCACAAAATAAATTAATAATGGCGGCGTATTGCGTCATCAAAATGCGATGTCGTGATTGGTTACCTGTGAGGAGATTGAATACTTAAGCACGCAATCGATGCTCGGATGCACGTTTGGTGTTTCTCTATGGACTTTGAGCAATTAAGCATGAAGTTTTAATTCTCTTGTGTTAGTTTTCAAAAACTTAAATTCCTTATAAATAATGTATTTTAAGTCCAAACAGCAAGTATTATATACCAATCGAACCGCAATTTGATCCTTAATAAAATTGCATTAAAAAGTGAAATTCGTCAAAATGGTCGGTTGAGCAAATAAGCATTCAGGCGACGATCTGTCGGCCCATAATGTAACACAGCCAGGCCGCTGTCCGCTTTGACATTAATGCACACTTTAAACCTCGTTTGAAGATGGACTCTTTATACTGTTAACCACTCCACATAACAGACCAGAGACAATCATAATAAAAAAAAATACTACACGAATTGTGAAGAGGTTCCTATGTCTTGAGCCCTAATCACCAGTAGCTTGGTCTTTGTACCGGATGCTGGTGGGTCTACCTTTTTTATATTTTTAAATGTTTTTTTAAGTACTTAAATTTAAAAACATGATAAATTGTAAAAAATGTAAATAAAGAAAATAATAAATATATATTTTTCACACATTCACAAAACGCCATCTAGACCCAAACTAAGAAGAGCTTGTACTATGGATACTGGACAACCGATAAACATACATAAATACTTTTCTTTTTGTAAATACATACATAGAAAACACCAAACAATCACGTTCATGCACACAAAAATTGCTTTGAGGGCGAATCGAACCCCACGAAGGACAAAATTCTTACGACCTAAAAGAAAAGTTCGGTAATATTATCTTCTCTAACTAAATTTATTGTTCCGCCATAGTGGTCTCCTTGACTAGAGGAAGCATTTTTTAACATTTAGTCATTAATATCCTACTAATATTATAAATGCGAAAGTTTGTGAGGATGGATGGAGTAACAATCATCTATCTATCCATCCATACATCCTCACACACTTTCGCATTTATAATATTAGTAGGATTTATAAAAAAAAAGGATTTTGGTGTTCTTATCCGTTGTACCCATAGTACAAGCTCTATTTAGTTTGGGACTAGATGGCGTTGTGTGAATGTGTGACAAATATCTATTTATTCATTTAAATTGCGGGGTGAAACCGCATATTGTTAGTCCGTCACCTTAAGACTACTAACTTAGCTAGTGATATAGTTCTATTCTGTCTTATTTTTTTTATTTCTATTGAGTTTAGCTGCAACAGCTCCCACCACTTATGTAGTCACCATTTCATTTATTTAATTTCATTTTCATTTCACACACAAAATGTTACAAACTCTGATCAATTAAAATTAAAAAGTAATAAAAAAATAAGCCACATCCATCCTGCTATTTATTTAATTAAACTGCTATATAGCAACTTATAAACGTTATATTTAATAGCTATATTAAATAACGTAAATTCACGTAGGCTATGGTAATTCATGGGAAAGTATTCCGTGGTATAAATGGCCGCCTACTTGGTAACAAAAACAGGTGTTTGGGATCTCATGACCGACTATGGGTTAAAACCCACGGTGTTGTCATATTCATCACAAATACTTAATAATAAATAAATTCATCACAGCCCACAAATGTTCCAGTGCAGGGACGGGCCTCCTCCAGTGATGGAGGGATAGTTGGCCTACATATACCTACTACGTTGGCCAGACGGGTTGGCATATAATATACTTCGAGTTTTCCGTCTCGTGTTTATCATGATATTTAAACATTGATTTCCCCTTAGTCGATTTTTACGACACCCCCGAGATGAGATGGAGTGGTGACTTATTGTATTCTTAATCCGTCACCACACGGACTAAATAAATATTCACGTACATCTCTAGACAGCGCCATCTATTCCCAAAGTAAGCTAGGGTTAACCTGCTTGTGCTAAGGGTAACAGAACAACGGATATTAATACTTATATACTTTTCTTTTGTAAATACGTACATATTATACATAGAAACACTCAGACCAATGAAAATAATCATGTTCATGCACACAAAGATTCCCATTGAGCGGGATTCCGACCGGAGACCTCTGCGTAGCAGTCACCTATCCTACCTATTTCCCACTAATCCTACTAATATTATAAATGCGAAAGTTTGTGAGGATGAATGGATGTTTGTTACTCTTTCACGCAAAAACTACTAAACGGATTTTGATGAAATGTAGAATAGGTATAGGTAGTTTAGGGTGTAGAATAACATTTAGGCTACCTATATCATGAGGGTGAAGCCGCGGGCATCTGCTAGTGTAATATAACGACTACACTCAAAGGGCGTCATAGTCAATTCTATTTAAAACTTAGTTTCCGAAGTGTTAACATACTCTTTTAACCAATAAAACACCAGCGATAACTCGTTTTAGGGTCATAGCACATTAACGTAACGTAAACGAATCGGCACCGACTCGCCTTTTTCCTCGGTGTCAAACGTCAAAAATCCGATTACGTTACGATTCCGATTAGTGTGCGTTGCAGTAAGGAGTTCCATGGAAATAATACGGATCGGCTCAAGTTGATACGGTGACGATCCGTTTACGTTACGTTATAAGTGCTATGAGCCTTAACCGGAACATACCAATTCTATACAGAATATTAAATATAGTTTACAACACAGTACCCTCTTTTAGGAAGTTGGTAAACAGCTGAGCGTTGCAGGAAGTTAACTATTATGATTTTGACCTCTATCACAACAGCCCATTAATGTCCCACTGCAGGGACGGGCCTCCTCCCGTCGTGTCGGAGGGATACTTGGCCTACTTATACCACGCTGGCCAGACGGATTGGTATAGGTTTAATTTCAAGTTTTCCTTCTTTTTATTTCGTACAGATAAGAGATTCACGGGTAGTCCCTTAGTCGGTATTGACGATACCCATGGGATGTGATGGGGTGGTGACATACTGTATTCTTACTCCGTCAACACAACAAATAGAGTGAATACAATACAAAATAAAAACAAAGAAAACTTGAAATTAAACCCTATACCAATCTGTCTGGCCATCGTCCGAGGCCCGTCCCTGCAGTGGGACATTAATGGACTGTTATGATGATGATTGGTATGTTTTTATTTTAATAAACAATACCTAGATTCAAGAGCAATCTTTTTGAAATCATATCGTTTGGAAACCTGCACAGGAAGTTGTTTATTAGAGATGACCTCCATAGCGTAAATGGCTCTACAATTGCAAATGTATCTATGATACTATTAAATAAAATATTATGACATTATTTTAGACTGTTGTTTTATTAGCATTATATTAAATACTAGCTAATGTCCGCGGCTTCACCCGCGTTATATAGGCAGCCTTATGTTATTCTACACCCTAAACTAACTACTTATATTCCAAATTTCATCAAAATCCATTCAGTAGTTTTTGCGTGAAAGAGTAACAAAAATGCATCCATACATCCTCACAAACTTTCGCATTTATAATATTAGTTGGAACCGCAGAGGTCTCGGGTTTGATTCCCGCTCAATGCAAATATTTGTGTGCATTTCAGCCCGGAAAAGATGCAGATAGATTCTGTTGCATGAACATGATTATTTGCATTGGTCTAAGTGTTTCTATATATAATATGTATGTATTTACAAAAGAAAGTACATAAGTATTAATATCCGTTGTTCTGTTACCCATAACACAAGCAGGTTAAGCCTAGCTTACTTTGGTAACAGATGGCGCTGTGTAGAGATGTTGGTAAAAGACTCAGGACAATAATTTGTGGATCACACAAGGAACTGTCCTGACTTTGAATCAAACCAGCGGTCAGCCGCTTACCACGACAGCTGCGCCACCTAGGCAGGAAATTACAGTATTTTTTTCACTTTCATCATCATAACAGTCCATTAATGTCCCACTGAAGGGACGGGCCTCTTCCCGTCGAGATACTTGGCCTACTAATACTAATACCACGCTAGCCAGACGGATTGGTATAGGCTTTAATTTCAAGTTTTCCTTCTTCTTATTTTGTATTGTATGCACTGTATTTGTCCATAATATGGTGACGGAGTAAGAATACAATATGTCACCACCCCCATCTCATCCCATGGGTGTCGTAAAAACCGACTAAGGGACTATCCGAGGATATTATATTTAAGAAATAAAAAGAAGGAAAACTTGAAATTAAACCTTATACCCATCCGTCTGGCCAGCGTGGTATTAGTAGGCCAAGTATCCCCCCGTCACGGGGAGAAGGCCCGCCCCTGCAGTGGGACATTAATGGGCTGTTATGATGTTTTTCATAAATTATCGACTTAATGGTTGTTAATAAATATTTAAATGAATAGTTTCTACCTTGTAGAGTTATGGGCAATCGCAATTTACTTTTTAATAATAAATACTTAGTTATTGATTTTGCTGTCACTGCTATGTAGGGCAAAATGTATTCAACACAAAGTAGGTTGATGGTTTTTTTGTTTATTAGTAGTATAGAAGCCGGTGGATGAGGGAGGCACAGGACCGTACAAGGTGGCAATACTTGGAGGAGGCCTATGTCCAGCAGGGGACGTCGACTGGCTGATATGATGATGATGAGTAGAACTATTATAGCTGATGTCTGCGGCTTCACCCGCATTGCTTATGTAGCTTAAATGTTATTCTACACCCTAAGCTACCTTTGTTTCAAGTTTCATTAAAATCCATTCAGGACTTTTTGTGTGAAAGAGTAACAAACATCCATCCATCCATTCATCCTCTCCAGGACTACGCATTATCATCTGAGTCTTAAAGCTAAAATATCATTTCTCTATATCTATCTCGCTTGCACTTACGGATCTTCTATTCCTATAATATCTTCCATCTCTTTTTGGAGTACTCAGATGATAATACGCTATAAATTAACTACACACCTGTTCAGAACTTACTTCCACTAACGCCATCTACATTTAAGTACCGTAACCTACTAACCTCTTTTATAACTCTATGTAAACAGGCGCCATGACACTTTGACTCGACACAATTGTAATCCATTTTGCACCATCTATTCTTGTACATTATCTTGTTTATTTGTTATGTAAGTTAATAGTAAGCTTAAAGGTAATGCGTTGTATTTATTTTGTTCTAAGAAAGTTAGTTTAAGCCGTACTTTGAGACCTTAATCTATACCTATAGAAAAATTTAAGTACAAATACTTTTTTCAACTTATCAAAATAGGTTACCACTACTTAATATCTATATATAGTAGTAGTATAAAATAAAGTCGCTTTTTCTGTCCCTTTGTATGCTTAAATCTTTAAAACTACGCAACGCATTTTCAAGCGGTTTGTTTAATAGATATACCCCCTTACTCATAAACGTCTCTTAAATTTAATCACTGTTTAGCGAGGTTTTTATTAGCAAAACCAACCTTATACCAAACAAAATCGTAAGAATTTAAGCTAATCAATTAATGAGTATTAAGTAAGAGTAGGTAAGGGGGTAAGTGATTCAAGAGGAAGGTTTAAAATGTATAATACATGCATAATATTATTGTAGAGTAAGCATGGCACTCGTGTAAACCAGGTCGCTTTTATTAATTTATTTAAGAATAACTAGGTCATCATAATATTATGTCAAAGTTAGCCGCAAAATTATTATCTTTATGAGACCCAATCTTAAAAACAAATACTTAGGTAAATTCTATTTTTAAAACAAGATAATTTTATTGCTTCTGTTACTTTTTTAAAAAAAGTTAAAGTTAATTATGGACAAGCTTAAGTCTGAAATAAAGATATTTTATTTTATTTTATTTATTTATTTAACTATTTTTGGCGCGAGTTTTATATGTCATTTTGAGCTTATATATTACATTTTCTTTCTTTTTTAAAACTTTAACTTTAAATTTGTAACATACCTAGATACAAATTGTCCTAAATCCAACTTTTTTCAAACCTACAGGGTACTTCCAGTAAACATGGAATCTTGAAAATTGGCATGAAGTAATGTTAGTAGGTACTTATGTATAAAGGAAAAAGCTTGCTTGGCATAGCTTAGTTTTCGATCTGCAACCGGCTGTACAATCTGGCTAGTTCTCGAAAATGTATGTATTATAATATTACTACATTTCGGTTAACTGCAAGTGACAACTCTACAGTCTATAATCAGCGTTTGGCGCTGTCTCATTGGTTAATAAAGTGTCAAATTTGACATAAGTGACATTTGAAATTGATTGTTACGGTTTTTAACAAATATGATTACGAGAATGACCCTGCTGGATGTTTAAGGACTTTCTTACAATGCGTTGGTCTTTATTTCCGTGTTCCCTTCTCTATAGTCGAGGAAATATTCTAAAATTATCGATCTGGACATATGCGCTAATAGAGAGCTTAAAAGCCTGATTTACACATCGACAAGTACAGTAGCGAGTTAAGTAGTAAGTTGTTGATTAAGTTGATTTGAATAGATCTTCATCTTATTAGCCAACGTTAGTCAGCGAGACGCGAGAGAGGGGGATACTTCGTACTTAACTCGCCAAAAAATAGGATGGAGATCTATTTAAATCAACTTAATCAACAACTTACTACTTAACTCGCCACTGTACTTGTCGATGTGTAAATCGGGCTTTACTGACCATTGCTCTACACCTGCTTGTTAGGTCTCCCAGTTGACATGTCTTTTGCTCTGAAGAATGGTTTTCCAAAAATCACTCGTAAATATTTCCACGACTTTTAAAGTAACTGTATAGAGCCGATTCTAGTAACCTCATTTTTTTCTGCAATTTTAATTACAAAATATTGGCAGAATCATCTGTCAAATACGCACTCGTGATCAAGGAACTTACACTCTAAGTGGGGTTCTTACGGTTAAAAAAATCCGTTCCTAATTTACAGCTGTATGAGTGGAGTGTGTCCCTCTCTCAGTTGCAAGAGATAAATGCAATCCCCCTTTGTCGTTGTCCTTGTCGGAGTATTTTTCCCTTTCATGTTATATAAACAAATATAAACCAGTTGTCAGTAGTAATACAATGTACGATTTAATTTGTCTAAATTTGCTTCGTAAGCATTCCAGTTAGAGTAAATATTCCTTGGTCGTGATTAAATCCATAGATTATAAATTCTATAATGACTTTGTTAAATCAACATGATAATAATTTAGTTTAAAGTTATTATATATTCACGGTTGCCTCCTTAGGGTATAAGCATAACCTATATCGACCCTGCAATGTAGTCTACAGTCCAAAACTGTCTAATACAGTACATTGAACTTCCACGTGGCAGTTTCACGCATGCGCGTTGGATTAACTCCTCCATTATTACCTAATTATTACGCATTTTTTTGATAAAAACGTGGTTTCTTTAGACTAGCTAATGCCCGAGATTTTGTCAACGGAACAATTTACACAATATGTGTATAAATTATAAGCCTATGTGTTATCGTGATGTATAATCACTACATCCGTGTGGTGACGGAGTAAGAATACAATGTCACCACCCCATCTAATCCCATGGGTGTCGTAAAAACCGACTAAGGGACTATCCGTGAATATTATCTTTACGTAATAAAAAGAAGGAAACCTTGAAATAAAACCCTATACCAATCCATCTGGCCAGTGTGGTATTAGTAGACGAAGTATCCCTCTGTCACGAAAGGAGGCCCGTCCCTGCAGTGGGACATTAATGGGCTGTTATGATGATAATCACTACATATTATACAAAGTCGTTGTCTGTCCGATCCAATCTTTAAAACTACGCAACGGATTTTGAAGCGGTTTTTTTAAATGTAGAGTGATTCAAGAAGAAGGTTAAATCTACAATGCATGCATAATATTGTAGAGTTTAATTATCATTGCACACGTGCGAAGCCGGGGCGGGTCGCTAGTAAGTTAAAATGTAAAGTTTTATTAAAATCTATTGAGCTGTTTTAACGTAAAAGAGTAACAAACATCCACTCATTTTTACAAACTTTCGACTTAATATAACTGCTGATGCCTGCTGCTTCACCAGCGTTGTATAGGTAGTTAAAATGTTATTTTACACCCTCATCACACCAGCGCATTAATGTCCCACTGCAGGGAGAGACCTCCTCCTGTTATAGAGGGATACTTGGCCTACTAATACCACGCTGATCAGACGGATTGGTATAGGGTTTAATTTCAAGTTTTCCTTCTTTTTATTACGTAAAGATAATATTAACGGATAGTCCCTTAGTCGGTTCCTAGGACACCCATGGGATGAGATGGGGTGGTGACATATTGTATTCTTACTCCGTCACCACACAGAGATAATAAATAAATAAATCCGTTCAGTAGGTTTTGCGTGAAAGAGTAACAAACATCTATCCATCCATACAGCCTCACAAACTTTCGCATTTATAATATAATACATATTAGTAGGACAAGTAGGCTAGTACGATAGCATATTTGCGAACTTTAACTTGTCATCTTCTACGATACTCCTGGAATGAACTAACTATATTGTTACTTTTGATAGATTCAACGAATACTAGGTATCTAAACTCATATAAAATTATTTCGGTAATTTTTATTTAAAATCATGTCTAAGTTAGTATTTAAATAAAAATTCATTATTTCCATATTTTCATTTCAAATCCCTAGGGGCAAAAATGTATACTTTTTAAATTGTACTTTTACATACTGTCTTCCATGTAATTGCCTTGTACAAAGACCGAGAAAATATAGGTATTTACTTACACCTTTCTATAATGTTACTATTATTATATACCTACCTACGTGATAAAGAAATGAAATAAAATCGTAATAAATAGTAAAATGAACAAGGATTTTACACAATTCATATTATTATAAATATTTCGTATATATAAAACAAAATAATCTTATTATAGAAAGAAAAAAATCAGACAAACTAAGTTATTAAATTTGCGCCAAAAATAGATTAAAAAATTGATTTTTACAAAAAAAAAAAACCGACTTCAAAAACACAAATTGCACTAAAAAGTAAAAAATAATTAGTTGTATTTCGGTTTTACAACATTAAATCAGCCATTCCTTCTACTGAATTTTAATCTAAAGAATAGGTTCTTTTAATTATTGTAAAAAGTATTGTTTAAGATATTTCTTGAAGAGTCTGTAAATATATTGATTTGTAGATTCTTTAAAAGATAATCAAATTATTACAAATAATGTAATATTATTGTTATTTTTGGAGTCGGTGTCAGCCACGATAGTTTATATACCTACCATTTTTTATTTCTGACTTAATATTTAAACAAACATTATGGCGTCATGTTACACACAGGCTAAAGACTAACAATTACTTAAAATTCGCATTAGAAAATGAAACGGCCGTTTTTGTTTTAAATGCAATATTTATCTAATTAAAAACCATTTAAAGTGATTCGAGTGTGTTAGAAAAGGCCATAAAGTTTTGTATAACTATATCATACTTATTGCGTTGGCTGACACCGACTCCAAAAATAACAATAATATTACATTATTTGTAATAATTTGATTATCTTTTAAAGAATCTACAAATCAATATATTTACAGACTCTTCAAGAAATATCTTAAACAATACTTTTTACAATAATTAAAAGAACCTATTCTTTAGATTAAAATTCAGTAGAAGGAATGGCTGATTTAATGTTGTAAAACCGAAATACAACTAATTATTTTTTACTTTTTAGTGCAATTTGTGTTTTTGAAGTCGGTTTTTTTTTTTTGTAAAAATCAATTTTATTTTCAAATTTTTAGTGAATACCAATTCTATAAATCCGTGTGGTGACGGAGTGAGAATGCATGTCACCACCTTATCTCAACCCATGGGTGTCGTAAAAACCAACTTAGGGACTATCCGTGAATATTATCTTTGAGAAATAAAAAGAAGGAAATCTTGAAATTAAACCCTATACCAATCCGTCTGGCCAGTGTGGTATTAGTAGGCTAAATATCCCTCCGTCAGTGGAGGAGGCCCGTCCCTGCAGTGGGACATTATTTTGTCTAAATATGGGTAGACCTACGAAACGCGCTGCTCATGAGACAGCGCTGATTGTATGAGACTGTAGAGGTG
The DNA here is from genome assembly GCA_905475405.1 of Schrankia costaestrigalis. Lineage (NCBI taxonomy): Eukaryota > Metazoa > Arthropoda > Insecta > Lepidoptera > Erebidae > Schrankia > Schrankia costaestrigalis. Next base: position 4,334,127 of record FR997855.1, read on the forward strand.
ATAAAGAAAACGTGACGGTTATTTACAAGACTATTTACTTAATGACACAGAATGAAAGAGAATACAGAGTTATTAAGTTAGTTAAGTTCACAGCACTGAAGTTAAGTTAAGTTATACAAGAATAAAAAACAAGATGTAGATTAGCTAGACGTAGCTTAGACTACGAGTATATAGGAGTAGAAAACAAGATGTAAATTAGAATCTAGAGATCGAGTTAATTGCGTACGCATGAAGTGCGGGCGAACGTGCATTCGCCGTCGGTCTACGTCTCGCACTGTCGCTCGCTTGCGACTGAGCGGTAGCGGGCGGACCGGTCACCGTCGTCGGGTCGCGGGGAGTGCAGCGCGGGCGCCGCCGCGGTATGTTCATTGGTGCGCGTCACAGGTCACAAGACTTGACGCGCCCGCCACGGGTTCGATTCGATGACAACCGATGAAAGGAAGAAACGCCATTCTCGAAGTAGGAAATCTACCTCCAATGCCATTTCAAAAGAGACTAGTGAACCAGCTTTCACAAAAAAGGACCTACATGAAAAACGTTTTAAATAGGGAGAACATCGAAAAGCGTAGCCAACCGTCTCTGCGTGGTTAATTAGTAATAAAAATTATTAATTTATTGTGCGACATGCACACTAAATTGATAATTTAAATAAATTGACATAAAAATAAATCAAATAAATACTTAGAATAGTTATTATTATCAATTTGTTGTACCTAAAGAATAAGTTTAAAATAAATGAAATGCAATTCAAAAATTTGTTTATAGTCTATTTATAATCCGGTATTAATTCCTATTTTAAATTCAAATAAGAACTTTATTATTAAGTCTTAAACCATACCTTCAATTACAGTCATAATGTTAGTGTAAAGTTTTCATCAATACGAATAAAATAAGCCCAAACACTAGGTAGCTGCTATTTACTATTAAAAAGTTCCCTTGACCCTCAATCTTCTTCATCATTAGATTATGTTTGTGAACAGTTGTGTAAAGCTTTTATCAATGCGAATAAAATAAGCCCAAACACTAGGTAGCTGCTATATACCGTTAAAAAGTTTCCTCGACCCTCAGTCTTCTTCATCATCAGATGATGTTTGTGTCAAGTTTTGTAAAGTTTTCATCAATACGAATAAAATAAGCCCAAACACTAGGTAGCTGCTATATACCGTTGAGGAGTTGCCTCGACCCTCAATCTTCTTCATCATCAGATCATGTTTGTGTAAAGTTTTGTAAAGTATTCATCAATACAATTAAAATAAGCCCAAACACAAGGTAGCTGCTATATGCCGTTAAGGTGTTCCCTCGACTCTCTCTGGTCTCCAAGATCTGACCAGTTCAAATTCTTGACTATTTGGTAGTGACGTCAAAGATGCACATGTATGACAAGATTTTACACAATGCGTCTGTACAATTTTAAAGAGATGCCCTCGATTTCTCTGGGATCCCCTCATCCAGATCCAGATCTGGTGACAATGGGACCAAATGGGAAGCATACCAATACGAACAAAAAAAAAATTTTTCAAATCGGTCTAGCCGTTTTCGAGAAATCAGGTAACAAACACAAAAAATAAAAAAAAAAATAAATAAAAAAAAAAAAAAAAATACAACCGAATTGAGAACCTCCTCCTTTTTGAAGTCGGTTGAAAATGACAGATACAACAAATTATCTCGACTTATTTGTTATAAAGATTGTATTTCATAAAGATAATAGTTTTGCAGGTAACTTTGGCTCATTTTTGATGACCTACTTTATAAAATACACCGCTGACCTAGTTACTTAAGAAAATATGACCGTATCAAGATTTTAATACGAAATTGTGACGAGATGAACAATTTTTTTTTATCACACACACACATCGCCACCTAGTCCCAAACTAAGCAAAGCTTGTACTATGGGTACTAGACAACGGATAAACAAACTTGAATACTTTTTTTTTTGTAAATACATGTAACATATTATAATTGAAAACACTCAGACCAATGCAAACAATCATGTTCATGCACACAAAGATTTGCATTGTGTGGGAATCGAACCCGAGACCTCTGCGTAGCAGCCATGTAATATACCGACTGCGCCAAAGAGGTCGTCATTCGCTTGCCTGTAAGTTTTACGCTAGCCCGTACTAACTACAGTTCAACAAATCTAAAAGATACAGTATGACGTTTCATATTTTTCAAACTGAAACAACTTTGTTCATGCGTACATTATTCGGTTTAGAAAACCTTTTTCGTAAAACCATGAATTTAGAAAGATTTTATTATTGTATCTAAAAATGTACAATTCTTAATATATAAATTTAATTGAAAACTTTCAAACAAAGCAAAATAACACATATTTACATAGTAAATAATATTTAATAGTTCTATTCTTGACCTCATTGCAAAGTCACGTAGTTAGGTTACTGCTCATAGTGTTGCGACTCTTCGGATACACTTGTATGCAAAAAAATCGTTTACATATACGAAAAATCGTTATTATCGTTAGACACGTAACTAACTATTACTCGACGTGGTCAAAGGTGACGGGAGGCAACTTATTAAAAAAAAAATCCTAAACATTACTTTTATTTAATTAATTATAATTAAAATAAAAGTTATGTTTGGATTTTTTTTTATTCGCAGATTAGAGAATTTGCAATATGTGGTGTTTTTTTACAAAAGGTTCTACCCTTTACTAATAATGAAATTAATTATTAAAGTGTCTTAAAAACCGGATATTATCGTAATCGATCTCTTAAATTTCGGATATTATAGTAATCGATTTTTTTATCCCAACCTTATTATTCAATTTGTCAGAACTGTCATACCGTACCTATTAGATTTGTTGGACTTTATATGCAGAAAACTCTGTTGTTTACAAAAATAAGTCACCAAGTTGTGGTTCTGCAATGCGCTCATCACTGACACAAGCTATATATAGCCCTGTAATATTATCACTATTTCAATTTAAATTCGTTTATTTGGTTAAACATAGGTTACATAGGTGTTACGGTGTTACATTTGTATAAAGACAGTTCTACTATATCTTTCACATAATCACGTGACGTTGCATATTAGTGCTTGGAGGTGTATTAAGTTCTTAAGAGATACTACTGATTAGAGGTTTATTATGCGGGCACAGCGGTGCGTGGTACAAATAAAAACTTTTTACAAAAAAGCTGCGCAATTAAATTACTTTGTAATCATATTAGCTATCATCATAACAGCCCATTAATGTCCCACTGCAGGGACGGGCCTCCTCCCGTGACGGAGGAATACTTGGCCTACTAATACCACGCTGGCCAGACGGATTGGTATAGGCGGTTTAATTTCAAGTTTTCTTTCTTTTTATTTCGTAAAGATAATATTGACGGATAGTCCCTTAGTCGGTTTTTACGACACCCATGGGATGAGATGGGGTGGTGACATATTGTATTCTTACTCCGTCATCACATGGAAATGTGTGTGACGGAGTGATGTTTGCATATTAGTGCTTGGAGGTGTATTAAGTTCTCCTAGCTCTATAATGTTACTAGCTAATAACTGTATAGTAGCACACTACTAATTAGAGGTTTATTAGGCGGGCACAGCGGTGGTACAAATAAAAACTTTTTGGTAAAAAGCTGTGCAATAAAATTACCTTGTAATCATATTAGCTATAAGAGCATTGAACGTGAATTTATAGAGTAAAGACTCTGCCACATATACTTGGGTATTAGGTACTACCTGATGCCCGCGGCTTCACTCGCGTGGTATAGGTAGCTTAAATGTTATTCTACACCCTAAACTACCTATATTTCAAATTTCATCAAAATCCGTTCAGTAGGTTTGGCGTGAAAGAGTATCAAACATCCATACAACCTCACAAACTTTCGCATTTATAATATTAAGTAGGAAGACCACTGCCTCATATAAATATCACTTTCTCACAAGTGGTAACCGCCGCTCATGGACTCTCCAGCAATGCCAGGGCACAGTCAGTCCGCTGCTTATCTTTCCCAGGACCTTTGCATTCTCTCTACCTTCCCCAAGAATAAAGAGGAGAGGATGTGAAAAGTATAGTTGGGATTGGGACTCCGGTACTTTACACTCACCGAAAAAGATGTGAGTTTATATTATATTCACGTCTACACTGCTAATAGGGTGTGATCTTGTATGTTTAACGCCATAATTATCATATTACTATAGAAACATCAACCTACGAAGCTTTAAAATCGCCATAACTATGTGACTCTACTCATCAAGCAAATAAATAAAAAAAAAACAAACGTACATAGAACCAGCCCAAGTCGATATTAAATCAAGGGGTAGTATTCGACCCGGCTCATTCCAAGGCATTAAGTACTCTTAAACACACACTCGAAAAGTAGGTCACACAAGAAAATTCACAATCGATTACAAATAAATCGATTTTAATTCAAGCCTAGAACTCAGCTGACAACAAAAAAAAACAATACGACACGCCTTCATCAGTGGTTTGTCGCGCATGCGCGGTTACTATGGCAACAAAATGGCGGCGGTTTCCATGGTGCATTATATAGGGCAGAACTTCCCAGGTTGACCTAAATAAAGCTTTGCCTTGCGTATTGATGTTGAGTTTGGTTATTTTACCCTATAAAAATGAAAGATGGGTGCCTTCATTGACCGGTGTGACGTAAGAGGTAGGTTTGTAAGGAAAATGTATGTCTAATAGAAAAAAAATATTGAGAAAATGCGCGCTATTGTCAATTGTTTTCGGCATTTTGGGCGATGTTAACTAAAAAAATTAGGTAATAAGATTATAGTAAGATACTAGGTCCTATTTAAGGACATTTTTGTGGGTTTTAGTCAGTAGGTACAGCGTTCTTCAATCTTGTTGGGATTCCGAAACACTTAGGTACCTGCTTGGGCCAAGGCGTAGTCGGTCTTTTAAAAGGATTTTCAGGGTAAAAAAGTGATCGTTCTTCAGATATTAATAGTATCTTCATTTATGTTGTTGCAACTAACGTGCAAAAAATAACATTACGTTAAATATATCGGCAAAACCTGTAAAAGAAGTTTTCACGGCATATCTAGTAAGTATGCACTAGCGTAAAAATGGACCAATATTTAGTATGAGTCCGGTGACGGGCCTCCTTAAATGATAGAAAGGATACCAAGGGCTACTAATAACAATCAGCCAAGTTAATAATAATTAACTCAGGTACCTGGAGTTTTAATAGAGTTTTTTATTTTAATAGAGTTTAAATCTGCCATAACGAAATACGCAGTAGGTATACAAAAGAAAAAAAAGCCCATAAACAGAAATAATAGTTAAAATCGAGGCAGGATTTCAACCGCCCTTTTTTTTTTGGATAAGTGCTTTAGACGCCTTGTCTTCTAGGTCATGTGAGAGCCTTTGCGACATAAATGACGCATTGCAGGGACAAGCCTACTCCTATGACAGAGAAAACTCGTACCTAAAATTCGGTTAAGTTAACTTTTAGTTGTCATGTTTTTGCTATTGCAATTGTAATCTTTTGTGGTCGTGTTCAAGTTTTATTTAGAGTACCTATGACAATTTGACAACTAAAAGTTAACTTAACCGAATTTTAGGTACGAGAGTTGACATGCTACACATACAACACTGGCATATCAGATAGGTTTAATTTAATGACAAGTTTTTCTTTTTTTTATTTCATAGAGATGTCAGCGGATTTTTTGTAAGTCGATTTTTATGACACCCTCCTTTAGAACACCATGGAGAATTATTTTATTAAAGTATACTTTAGCTGACGACCTCTATGGTGTAGTAATAGACCATGGCAGTTACAGAAGTCGCGGCAATCGTAGAGACTTTGTGGTCAGTTAAAACATAGTCGGCCTTATTACAAAATACGGTCTAACTATAAACCACGATTTATTACGTCACAAAACCACTGTTTTTGAAATTTGTTATTGCGAAATCAGTCTTAATATTAAAATGTTAAAACTGATTTTGTATTAACAAATACAAAATCATAAATTTGTTAATACAAAATCAGTTTTAACACTTTAGCGTTAAGACTGATTTTGTAATAACAAATTTCAAAAACAGTGGTTTTGTGACGTAATAAATCGTGGTTTATAGTTAGACCGTATTTTGTAATAAGGCCGAGTTAGTTTAAGCCATTATCATCCCACTGCTGGGAAAAAGCCTCTCCCTTTAAATTCCACAAATGTTTTTGCCTACAAAGGCCTGTGTTGAAAACATAAATAAAAAATAGTAAAAAAATCTTACCATAGTACGCCATGTTGCTGACCATGTGTTCATTAATCATTTTTTTGTATAATATTTGTTTAATCACTTGTTTAATTATTTAATTACATTAATTACACATTATCACTTCACTGTAACACATTTTTTTAATAGTAAAAGTGTATATTTTAATTAAAAATTAGTGACTAATTAAGAATATAATATTTGACAAAGACAATTATTTATTAAATAATAATAATCACACATTCACACATCGCCACCTAGTCCCAAACTAAGCAAAGCTTGTACAGTCAGGTGCAAAAATATGTAAATACCCCAAAGTCTCATAAGACGTCACCATTAACAAGACCATAAACATGTATTCAAATAAGTGTTCATATTATGCACACATTGTATTGTTAATAAATATGTATTCAATAGGTAAAAAAATATGTATTCATCAAAAGAAGCATAAACATGTACACTACCAATTGCTAATAATCATGTGTACGTTCTTAAGCAAATAAATATGTATACACAAACCTTTTTGGTTAGTTAGTCAATATGGCCAGTCTTCGTTGTATGAAAAGTGCCTGATCTATTTTTTTTGACATTTAAAAAAAACTGTCAACAGCTTTGGAAGAATTTAATTTTATTCTCTAAGGCATTTTCGGATCTGAAATTCAAGCTTACTACAAAACAAAAAGTAATAAATAATTACTAATATGTATCGCATAGATGAGCATAAAAAACACCGAATAGTTGCTTTATGTGAAGCCGGTGTGTCCGTCTCCGATATTGCTGACGAATTGGGTATCACGGTAAGCTTAATTGATGAACAACGTCTAGTGCAAATACCTTTAACATTCTTTTGGAAAATAATTGAATTTCAACTATGTTTCAACATTTTTTTAGAGAAAAACCGTTTACTTGTGGAAGCGAAGATGGGCAAGTGAAGGGGCGATAAGAAATCACGCTTCATTGGGTCGACCAAGAAAAACTACCATGGAGCAAGACACGCAAATAATTGAGGATGTTAGATACCGTCGATTTGTTAACACAAATAATTATGCAGCTCAATATTTAGTATCATCGCATACAATACGACGTCGCCTTCATGAAAATGGAATACATTGCAGAGTCCCCGCAAAAAAGCCTCAACTTACAGATAGACATAAGGCAATGAGGTTAAATTTTGCCCAAAACTACTTAAATTATGATTTTAGTGACGTATTGTTCCTGGACGAGAAAGTTTTTACTTCTAATATTGATGGTCGCCTACGTTTATGGCGTGTAAACCGCACCAGATATGTTGAAGGTAACGTACTCCCCAATCGCAGAAGTGGTCGCATTTCTATAGGCTATTGGGGTTGGATGGCTGCGACTGGACCAGGAGAACTTCATCAAATTTCAGGGCGATTAAATAGTATCGATTACAGAGACATACTAGAACAAGTTTTAGTTCCATCAGCCAAAATTGTTTTCGGAAACAGACCAATCACATTCATGCAAGACAATTCGTCTATTCATAATGCTGACATAGTACAATCATGGATACGTGATCAAGGCGATGTTCATTTAATCAAAATGCCTCCAAAAAGCCCAGACCTAAATCCCATAGAGAATTTATGGGGTTTAATGGTGCAACAGTGGGATGCTTCAACGGTTCGAACCATTGACAATATAAATAAACATGTTGAAGATATTTGGATGTCATATTTAGGGACCGATGTATGTAGCAATATGGTCAGGTCAATAAGAAGCAGACTTGAATGTGTTATTTTGGCTAATGGTGGATATACACAATATTAATAATACGACCATTGTTACATTCATCGGTCCCTAAATGTGAATTAAAAACCTTTTATTTATAAATTTTTTTCGTTTTAAGTTGCGTTTTAGGTGAAATTTATTTTTAGTTTGAGTAAGTTTAATAAATTATTATGACTTTGACTTATATATGTAGTCACTTTAAGAGGTCAGTACCTATAGTAGTAATTAGAATTCCGTGTTTAGTTATGTTTAAGAAAGAATGTTAATAAACAGATATAAGTTTTTTTTAAGTAAATTAAAAACAACATTTTTTTATGGTTAATAAATTAATAAAAACACATTTTACTCTACATCTCATGTTTTATTATAATTTGTTTAATATAGGTCAGCAAAAGACAGTTATGAATAGTTTTTGAATAATTTAATAATATCATTTTAATCCAAAATAAGTTCATAATAGAATCTTAACATTCAAATTGAATAAAACTATACGAGGCAGGGCTCTGAATACCGTTAAAATATATAAATACAATCACAAAATATTAAATATTTTATTATGTAATTAAAAAATCAGTATTTTTCATGCAGTTTATCTATAGGTAGATAATAATATAGTCCAGTCTAAGTTTAATCAAATATAAAAAAAGTCATTTAATTGACGACTACACATTTTTTTCGTAAATAAAGTCGCGGGTTACAGCTCGTATTGAATAATGATAGTAGAAAACAAAATAAGAAAAAATAAAAAAAACACAAAAAGTAATCCTTTCATCAGGATCGAACCAGAGTTGTTTTCTTCTTAGCCAAGCTCTATACAAGCAAAGCTATCGTGATGACAACAGTTTTGATCAAATTGTCAATCTAGTATTGCGCTTTGAAATGGGCCTTGACTTTTGTATACTGTCAAAATCATTCACAACAACTACACTGAAACTCGACCGCAGATAAGCGACGCAGCGGGCGACGTTGCCATTCAGTCATGCGCGGCTCCCGTACACTGCACGAGTTGGCAACATCGCTGGTAGTGTACATGTTTATGCTTCTTTTGATGAATACATATTTTTTTACCTATTGAATACATATTTATTAACAATACAATGTGTGCATAATATGAACACTTATTTGAATACATGTTTATGGTCTTGTTAATGGTGACGTCTTATGAGACTTTGGGGTATTTACATATTTTTGCACCTGACTGTACTATGGTTACTAGACAACGGATAAACATACTTAAATACTTTTTTTTTGTAAATACATACATATTATACAAAGAAACACTCAGACCAATGCAAATAATCATGTTGCATGCACATGATTATTTACACAAATATTTGCATTGAGCGGGAATCGAACCCGAGACCTGCATGACCTCTATCTGACCTCAAATTTATTGGCTATGGACCGAGGCCTGTGGAAGTTAAAGAGAGAGGCCTTTGCCAAGCAATGGGATGATTTTGGCTTACAGTAACATTTATAACCATAATCAAACAAAAATAATAATTAATAGTAGGTATCCGTTCAAAAATAGTCAGTTGCATCTCTACATTGTCTTTAAGTGCAAAGTCACGTAATTTCCAAACGTGTCTCCTTAGAACACAAAACATCACGTTTTTATCAACTAACTAGACAAGATAAATGTTATCTGTGATAAAGTTAACTTAGATTAAATACTTTTTTTGATGCGGAAGAACTATTTGACGACCTCTGTGGCGTAGTCTTTATATTACATGGCTGCTACGCAGAGGTCTCGGGTTTGATTCTGAAGAACTTGGCTCTCAGTAGTCTACCTACCTCTATTTAAAGGCGTAAGTTTATGTATGTGTTACAGCCAAAGTAATAAATATGAATATTATACATAATGACTAGCCATTATGTATATGGGCTACTCAATTTAGATAAAGTGATTACTTAACTCATTAAATTTTACCTTTTAACCGGCAAAAGTCAGAAACAGTTGGTTAGGTTAGGTTAGTATGGTGACCAAAGGACGCACGAGCCGAGCGAGCGAAGCGAGCGTGCCGCGGCAGCGGCCGGCGAGTGCTAGAATATGGTAATACTATATTCTAGTTTTACATAAAACAAATGTTTCGTCCTTTGGTCACTATACTAACCTAACCTAACCAACTGTTTCTGACTTTGCCTAAATATTGTATTTTTGCCAGTCTATAACAGCTAGTTAATGTGATTAATTCTGCGACATTTATCACTTTATCTAAATTGATTAGCCCTTATACATAATGGCTAGTTATTATGTACAATATTCATATTTATTACTTTGGCTGTAACATATACTAGCTGACCCGTGCTTGCTTCGTTAGGAGGCGATAAAAACGCGTCACTTTTTAAACATTATTCATTACTGCTCTACTCCTATTAGATATAGCGTAATACTTTATAGCCTATGACACTCCCCGATAAATGGACTAAGTATTCAACACAGAAAGAATTTTTAAAACCAGTTCAGTAGATCCAGAGATAACCCCCTACAACGTCACAAACGCACAAACTTTACCTCTTTGTAATATTAGTATAGATGTATAAAGAAACGTTGCAATGATAACCAGTGTTACTTTTTGTGATTATTTTTTCTAATTAAGTCGTAGAATTAGCAACTTAAAGTAGCAATGGGCTTGTCATATCTGTCGAAGGAGCCGTGAAGGCAAACGTGTCCTAGAGTGGAGACCGCGACTCGACAAACTGTAGGACTGAAGTCGTCGTCCCAGCTAGGTGGACCGACGACCTCAAAAAGGTCTCTAGGTCGGACTGAATGCGGAAGGAGCAGGACCGTGTTCTGTGGTGCGTGTTGGGTTGGGAGAGGTCTGTGTCCAGTAGTGGACTGCAATAAGCTAGTTGATTGAGTAAAAGTGTGACAAAAACTGTTTACAAGGGAACATAGTATTGATTCCGTGTGACGGAGAACTCCGTGTGGTGACGGAGTAAGAATACAATATGTCACCACCCTATCTCATCCCATAGGTGTTGTAAAAATTGACGAAGGGACTATCTGTGAATAGTATTTTACGTAATAAAATAAAGGAAAACTTGAAATTAAACCCTATACCTACGTACCAGGACAGCGTGGTATTAGTAGGCCAAGTATCCCTCCGTCACGGGAGGAGGCCCGTTCCTGCAATGGGACATTAATAGGCTGTTATGATGATGATAGTATCGATTCGACAATAATCGACTACAAAAACTAATTTTCATGTAATTTTAAACTAGCAAAGTAGTTTACTCAATAATAATAATATCTACGTAGCATTCAGAGCAACTCAAGGTCACTCATTGTCAGTTAAATAATGCAAGTCGTTTTACAATCTGTGTCATTCAGAGACAATAGATTTTACTCTCATAAATTATCTGTGCTCGTTTGGTTCATGTTATGTTTTATCTGTATTAAGCTAGATGTTATCTTTGTTATATATAGCAGTCTTTTTTTAGGACTAAGTCTTCCTAATACTACTGTGATCCCTCGATATAAATATAAATATTCCTAACACATTCACACAACGCCATCTAGTCCCAAACTAAGCAAAGCTTGTCCTATGGGTACTAGACAACGGATAAAGATCCTTAATTCCTTTTTTTTTGTTGTAAATACATACATATTATACATAGAAAACACCCAGACCAATACAAACAATCATGTTCATGCACACAAAGATTTGCATTGAGCGGGAATCGAACCCGAGACCTCTGCGTAGCAGTCGTGTTATATAACCACTACGCCACAGGGGTCGTCTTTGTTATATAAAGCAGCTTTTTTTAGGACTAAGTTTTCCTAATACTACTGTGATCCCTCGATATTTAAGGTGATCTTCAATCAGGGTGACTCTACTAATTATCACGTACGCAATTCATCATAACAGCCCATTAGTGCCCCACTGCAGGGACGGGCCTCCTCCCGTGACGTCAAGATACTTGGCCTACTAATACCACGCTGGCCCGACGGATTGGTATAGGGTTTAATTTCAAGTTTTCCTTATTTTTCTTTCGTAAAGATAATACTGTCGGATACTCCCTTATTACGACACCTATGGGATGAGATGGGGTGGTGACATATTGTATTCTTACTCTGTCACCACACGGAATATAAATAAACCAAAAATCGTCACTTTTACATGTTACATTATTATGCTAGTCTAGTTTATCTGGTTCCAAGCATTTATCTTTTAAGATGTATGTCTTTTTCAATACTTTCTTCAGGAGGACTTAATAATAGTTAATTTATTATATAACTAGCTGACCCGTGCCCACTTCGTTAGGCCGCGAAAAAAACGCGTTACTTTTTTTAAACATATTTCATTTCTGCTCTACTCCTATTAGTGTGATACTATGTAGCCTATGACACTCCCCGATAAATGGACTATTCAACACAAAAATAATTTTTAAAATCCGTTCAGTAGATCCAGAGATTACCCCCTACAACGTCACAAACACACAAACTTTACCTCTTTATAATATTAGTATAAATAAAACTAGTATTTCAAGTACAGCATTGTCAAGCATAATAATACATTTAAAATAAAATAAACGTCTAAGCAAATTTAACAAGAAATTAGGTCAAATATTTTAAAAGTTTCCACAGCTAACAATTTCGCGCTAAATTTGACAATCCACCATTTTGTTTTACGTCAGAGTTTAACACTATGCTAAACATGTAAGGAGGTTGTTAGTAAATTACGAAAGGAGATGTGCAATGCAGTTTAAAAGACAGAGGCGGTCAAGGACTTAATTAATTGCATTTCTTAAATGGTAGTATTGTTTTAAATATCGAAATTACTGGCCTTTTAGTGTAAGAAACTTTTATCTAGGATAGGTACCGGCATAGCTGTCTGGTGGCCATGAGGTAGGTCGCTTGCTTGCTGATATGCCATGAAGAAGCATTAAATAAAATTAAACGTCTTGGTAGAGTATCAGTCTCTGTTTAAGTTAGAACTCTATGCAGAACTAATTATATTTATGCGATGTTTAAATTCTTGTTGAAGTCTTGAGCCTGTATCATGTCTTAAAGTTACAGGGCGCAATTGCTAATCGCGCCCTTTTTTGACAAAAAAAAACAAGAAAAATCAAATGTCAAAATGACATTTGTCATAAAAGTTTGTATAGCAAAGAGTATATAAACCAAATCTAGGTAACAAAATTAACCAGTGAACCACGAAGGAGGTTTGACATATAAAGTTATTTACTTATAAAAAAACGTAGACTTTTTGTCTTACCTCAACCTACTAACTGAAGCATTGTTTTTGTATATTTTTGTACAAAAAAACATTCAAAGTACTACGATGTCAAGGCCTAATTGCTCAACCATTGTCATAGCGAAGAATATAAATACTCTTTGGTTAATCAAGTAGGTTTGTCTATACTTTTAATGACCTTTTTGAGAGAGAGAGAGAGAGAATGCGTTTTTTTTTAAATTGGCCTACCAGAATGACTCTATGGTGCCTTATGTTAAGCATCCAATAGAGTCATAGAATGGCGAGCACCATGCCAACTACAATATTTGTAGAGGCATGAATGTCTCCACTATGGCGGCTTCAGAAGATGCTTTTTCACGCCTCGCTTAAAAGAACCAGGATCGTGTTGCAGTCAATAGGTGTTACGCAGAGGTCTCTGGTTCGATTCCCGCTCGATTCAAATCTTTGTGTGCATGAACATTATGGCATCGCATTGTCGTCTTTCTAACTAATCTTTCGTCACTGTGTGAAACGATGTCAAAATGAAAATTCGTGATTGCATATTTTCGTGATAACGTTATTCTAGTTTCTGTAACTCAGAATTCACCCAAACCAGGGGGCCATCTCCGTGTGGTGACGCAGTAAGAATACAGTGTGTCACCACCCCATCTCATCCCATGGGTGTCGTAAAAACCGACTAAGGGACTATCCGTGAATATTACCTTTACGTAATAAAAAGAAGGACAACTTGAAATTAAACCCTATACCAATCCGTCTGGCCAGCGTGGTATTAGTAGGCCAAGTATCCCTCCGTTACAGGAGGAGGTCCATCCCTCCAGTGGGACGTTGGATGGGCTTTAATGATGACTATAGCGACCTGGCCCGGCTTTGCACGGGTGAATGCTTTAACTATACAATATTAGGTATGTCCCTGCAGTGGGACATTAATGGGCTATTGTGATTGTGAGGGGGCCGCGGTATACCATGATTCTTCACCGGTAGCTATTTGATAGCGGCCTCTTCTAAACATCTGTTTATTTAATCATGCAACACTGACGTTTGACAGTTCATTGGACCAGTTTACAATGTCTTCCGGTACACTACCGCTATTTTACTTAATAGGATAATAGTTCTGCTTCCACCAAAGAGAATTCATAAAAATGAGTTTCTAATGATAAACGTAGTCTCGGTATATTACATGGCTGCTAAGCAGAGGTCTCTGGCACGATTCCCGCGTAATGCAAATCTTTGTGTGCATGAACATGATTGTTTGCATTGGTCTGTGTTTTCAATGTATAATCCTTCCTAATAATATTATAAAGGATGGATGAATGGATGGATGGATGTTAGTTACTCTTTCACGCAAAAACTAATGAATGGATATTGATGAAAATGAAATAAATTTTGAAAATTGAGTGTCGTATGATAGACCCCGATGGATGAGGGAGGCACAGGACCGCCCAAGGTGGCAATATTTGGATATAATATAGGCCTATGTCCAGCAGTAGACGTCTGACATGATGATGATGATTAGGCCGAGTCTTTACTCCGCGGTAGTCTTTTTATGACTACCTTCCGTTGCCTTGATTTCTGGTGGACTGTATTCATTTATTCCATTTGTAGTTTTGAATCTTACGCAAGACTATGGTTTGTTTGAACCAAAAAAAAAATGTAAGTCTAGTAGGTAAGTACTTCTTTTTGTCCGTTAATCTCACATTTGTTTAGGTCTCCGCGATACAGTCTGTCGTTTTTAAAAATAAAACTTTTCATTATAGTCAGTTTTTACGACACCAATGGTATAAGAAAGGTAGACGTTCTTACTCTGTCGCTGCTTTTTCAGATATGTATATGTACTAATATTATAAAGAGGTAAAGTTTGTGTGTTTGTAACGTTGTAGGGGGTAATCTCTGGATCTCCTGAACCGATTTTAAAAATTCTTTCTGTGTTGAATAATCCATTTATCGGGGAGTGTCATAGGCTATATAGTATCACGCTATGACTAATAGAAGGGAAGCAGTAATGAAATATGTTAAAAAAAGGGACGCGTTTTTTTCGCCGCTCAACGAAGTGGGCACGGGTCAGCTAGTCTATAGTAAAACAAATTAAATAAAAGACAAAAAGTATTTCTTTCAAAAGCCTTTTACAAGAAAGGGTTTAGTAAAAACAAATTCCTGTAAAAACATTTCGGCTGAAACAGAAAAACAATATGTCAGTATGTGCGTAAAACCTGTCCTCCACAAAAAGGTTTGCCACTAAATAAACTTGGTATTTTCACGTATGGTAACTCTGTAAACTTACTTTTTTTTTAAATACAATCACAGTTCTAGGGTTCATGCATGCCCAAGTCCCGCTATAGGGATCATGCCCTGTATCGCGGGGACTTTTACAAACATCAATTTTACGTACACAAAGAACATCCAGACTCAGGACAATAATTTGTGGATCTCACAAATCATTGTCATGCGTGGGAATCAAATCCGCGACCTCCTGCACGGCAGCCTCTTGCGCCACCGAGACAGTTATAAAATAGCATATTGTTGTCAACGCAGAATATATCAATTGAATATTATGTGTATCAATGTGGCGCACTTTCGCACTAACGTAATTCGTGTTTCAGTACTTTAGGGCTACCGTTCGTCGCTATTCGAAACTTCGAAATTGAGTGTTACAGTGCAAGATGTTAAGTCATATACTGTCTACGTTTTATTGTGACTCTGGCAGTATATCTCTTCATTTCTTACAAACAAATATGATAACTAATAATAGCGCAGGGTAGGGAGACCCTTCAGAGGGTGGACCGACGACCTAGTGAGGACAAGACACCGATGTATGAGGGAGGCACAGGACCGCACAAGGTGCCAATATTTGGAGAAGGCCTTAAGGAAGTTTATATGATGTTGATGATGATAAAAAGGCCAAATGTGATATAATTTACACTTTACACGAGATTTTACACATGAAATATATCTCTAACCAGAGACGGGTTGTCAAAGGGTTTAATTTAAGTTGTCGTTAATTGTTCTTTTCGGGGTTTTAGAGTTACTTTTTACTACTGCTGATAAGATAAGACCTAATCTTAGCATACAATGGATTCTCCGTGCGGGGTCCATAGTATGATAGAGTGCAGAACACTGGCATAACAGCGTCTAGGACTTACGACCTAAATGTAGGTTTATGGAGGCCCTCTTATTACCGCGTTAGCGGTCACCTTCACTGCCTGCTATGTTCCGTCCTCTACCTATCCAAATTCAGTAGGAACCTAACAATAAAAGATGGTGATATTATATATTCCTTCGTAATAAATGTCCTTAGTTATAATTTAGAAAATAAAGCAACTTCCTGTATTTAATTTAATAATATAACTAAATTTAAATAAAATTTAATTATGTAAGTACCAATTTCAATAGGTATATAAATTACAATGTAAATAACGAATAAATTAGAATTAAATTTCTATACTTATTTTTTTTTGTTTGATTATAATTCAAGGCAAAGGAAAATGTTAAACGCCTTGTCGGAAATTTAAATCATTACTATAGTCTATACTAATATTATAAAGAGGTAAAGTTTGTGTGTTTGTGACGTTGTAGGGGGCAATCTCTGGATCTACTATACCGATTTAAAAAAATCTTTCTGTCTTGAATAGTCTATCTATCGAGAAGTGTCATATGCTAGGTATATAGTATCACGCTATGACTAATAGGAGTGGAGCAGTAATGAAATATGTTTAAAAAAGTGACGCGTTTTTTCGCCGCCCAACGAAGTGGGCACGGGTTAGCTAGTGTAGAATACATGCATAATATTGTAGAGTTTATGTATTGTCCTGTACCTACTTGTGCAAAGTCGGGGCAGGTCGCTAGTTAATAATAAATAGTATAATAATAAATAGTATACTTAATAATAATAAATAGTAAAATAATAAAGTTCCCAGTGTGTAATCATAGAATAGACAATTTAAAAAAAAATGTTACAATTTGTTTTAATTTAAATAATTATTTTTAAACATAATTATTCAATGTTTAGATTTTCTTACAAACCATAGATTTTCGGTCAGAGAAGGGTTTCAGGGGGAAGCTTTTATACTACTAATACCACGCTAGCCACTTTGGTATAGGATTAGTTTCGAGTTATCCTATCTCTACTCTATGTATTTTTTTTAAATTTTCCTTAGTCCATTTTTACGACACACACGAGACCGAATAGAGAATACAATTTGTTTAATCTGTTACTACACGAATAAATATAACAATATTGATAAACATAATAATTGTTTATTATGATAAGTAACTAAATTATTAGATAATAAATAAGTAAGTATGTCACCCGTAAATATAAAAAAATTAATAAAATATACACTTCTACTTCACAAAACACACAATATTTTAAAAGTTCACTGCACTCCAAACGCGTCCGTGTAAAATATATTTTTTTTATAAAAATAGACTGAATGCGAGCCGCCCACGAATCTTAAATTAGTATTTTTAAAAAGTTACACACGCATGCGCCTTGTTCGCGCGCGTTTAGCTACTGACATTACAAAATCCTACTCAATTGTTATCGACTACCCGACTAAATCAAATATACACTTTATAGTTTCAACTCTATTTAAAACATGACCTTTTGAATTTGGTAGTATAAACACTCACAAATAATACGACTAATTTTAATAGTTCCTATTTTAGTACAATGTGTGCAAGTTTCTGTGTATTTAATTTGTCTGCATTATATGGAAATTCTGAACGCACTGGTAAGTCACGAGGTTTGGTTGTTTTAGTAGTTTTAGTTTATTTTTATCTAGTTTTAGACTACGAAGCCAAAAGTGAAAATGTCACATCTTGTAGTAGTCATTTTGCATTTATATTGAAGATTTATTTGGTTTTATTTTGTATTTAAATCTATTATAAGACGTTCAAATGATGTAACCCATTTTATAAAATGTACCTACTATGTAATTTATTATGAAACGAAACGTTTTGTAGAAAATAAAAGGTGTTTTAGTTTCAATTTTACCATAGTAATGATTATGAAAATTAATACTTCCGCTATTTAATTTATAAATGTTATCTTAAACTACAATTAATCTAGAAGGTAGGTAATTTGAAATAATGAGCTTTTAAAGGACAATTTCCGCAGTAGGCATTATTTATTCCCAAGTCAGGGGACTGAATAAAAGGCACCGAGACGTAGGACAATCATTTGAGGATCGATTATTGTTCTGTTTGAGATTCGAACTCGAGACCTCGTGGACTCTAGCAGCTAACACAACCGATCGCCTTTAAAACATTATCGGCCTTATTACAAAATACGGTCTAACTATAAACCACGTTTTATTACGTCACAAAACCACTGTTTTTGAAATTTGTTATTGCAAAATCCGTCTTAATGCTAAAATGTTAAAACTGATTTTGTATTAACAAATTTATGATTTAGTATTTGTTAATACAAAATCAGTTTTAACACTTTAGCGTTAAGACTGATTTTGCAATAACAAATTTCAAAAACAGTGGTTTTGTGACGTAATAAATCGTGGTTTAAATTTAGACCGTATTTTGTAATAAGGCCGCAGCTGTTTAGCTTAGTGTTAAATCATGAAAAGAATGGGTGTGCTCATTGATTTATAAAAAACCCTAGATGCACATTTTCAAACAAAACTAACAGCCAAAAGTGTCACCAAATTAAACATACGCAATAAATACGTATAGTAATATCGTAAACATATTTTTTTTTCAAATTCAATCTTACACGCATGACATTTTTTTTTTTTTTTTTTTTTTTATTTATTATCATTTAAAAAATTAAAATAACATTACATTATGGTCATGATAGTGTATAGAAACCACAAAGGTTTAAATTTACACTATTCGATATTATACTCTTACAGTCTTCAGTTAACCTACTAAGTTAAACAGTTTAAAAAGTGTTTCTTAAGAACAATTTTAATATTTGTGATAGAAACACTACACACTACATAAAGTTGTATTTAAAAAGTAATGCACATAAAGCAATAAAATTTAATGATTGACGTTTGCCGGTAGAACAACGCGATACTAATTTAAAAAAAGTGCACAATGCGCCTATTTGTTGCGGACGTTTTTGGGAAGTGGAGTGTATCTTTGGTTTTTTGTAAATCAATGGGTGTGCTATAATAATAAGCTAATAAACTTAATAGAAAATCATCATAATCATCATTATACCCATTAAAGTCCGACTACAGGGACGGGCCTACTCCTGTGACGAGGGGGTACTTGGCCTACTAATACCAGGCCAGACGGATTGGTATAGGGTTTGATTTCAAATTTTTCTTCTTTTTATTTCGTAAAGATAATATTCACGGATAGTCCCTTAGTCTGTTTTTACGACACCCATGGGATGAGATGAGGTGGTGACATCTTGTATTCTTAAAATTTGTAAGGAGGTTCCTATCTCTGGAGCCCTAAACACCAATAGCTTGCTCCTTGTACCCGATGCTGGTAGGTCTACCTATTTTTTTATATTTTTAAATGTTTTTATTTTTACATAAATGTTTTTATTTTTACATTTAAAAATTAAACATTTAAGAAAATATAAATATTTTATTTTTATATTGTGTAGTTTTTACTAGCTGACCCGTGCCCACTTTGTTGGGCGACGAAAAATACGCTTCCGTTTTTTAAACATATTTCATTACTGCTCCACTCCTATTAGTCATAGCGTGATACTATACAGCCTATGACAATCCCCGAGAAATGGACTATTCAAAACAGAAAGAATTTTTAAAATCGGTTCAGTAGATCCAGAGATTACCCCTTACGACGTCACAAACACACAAACTTTACCTCTTTATAATATTAGTATAGATTAATTGTGGTATATCTATATCTATACTATTATATAAAGCTGAAGAGTTTGTTTGTTTGTTTGAACGCGCTAATCTCAGGAACTACTTTTTCGAATTGAATTTAGTTTTCAGTTTTGGATAGATCATTTATCGAGGAAGGCTATAGGCTATATAACATCAAGCTAAGACAAAAAAATTTTTTTCAAATTTTGAAGGCATATGGACCAACTTAGAAGGTTCTTGGTCACTCAGAGGACAATGGAGAGACCTATGTTGTAGCCTGACCGATGGACCTACTCAGAAGGCTCATGGTCTCTCAGAGGGCAATGGAGAGAGCTATGTTGTAGCCTGACCAATGGGCCTACTTAGAAGAATCACGGTCACTCAGAGGGCAATGGAGAGAGCTATGTTGTAGCCTGACCTATGGGCCTACTCACAAGGCTCATGGTCACTCAGAGGCCAAGGGAGATAGATATGTTGGGAATTTCCATGCGTGATCGAATCAAAAATAAGGAGATCTGCAAGAGAAACAAAGTAACCGACATAAACATTTAAAGTGGCGACAAGCAGAGCACATAGCGCGGAGAACAGACAGCAGATTGGGCAGAAAGATTCTGGAATGGCGACCGCGTACCGGAAAGCGCTGGTGTGGACGGATGGAAGCCGTTGGATGAGGGAGGCACAGAACCGCACAAGGTGGCAATACTTGGAGAATGCCTATGTCCAGCAGTTCATTTCGATTGGGTGATATGATGATGATGATAACTTTGTATGAATTAAACAATTTTTTTTGTCATTTTATTTATTTTAAAATTTAGTCGCGTTTACAGCAGCTAGTAAGTAAATAAAGAGAATACTGTAACCGAGATTGCACGAGGTTGCGTAATATAGTCGCACTTGTACTAGATGTGGCAGTGTAGAGTTGAGCGTGGTTGGGAATTTTACACGGTAGAGACTAGAGACACGAAGGATTATTCATTGGTTGTTTTTTTTTTTTTTTTATGATTTTATATTGGAGATTTTATTATGGATTTAGTTTGACATGAGAATTGTATTATTATTATTATAATTTTTCTAATTCTGTTTTTAATGTGTATTGTAAATCATTTAATTGTTTTTATTTTCTCTATTGTTATTTTTACGTTGTACCTATACCTATATTCAGACACAATTGTTATTATTGTTATTGAATTGAATAAATGAAATGAAATGAAATGATTCCTGTCTCCTGTCGAAGACATCTCATCATCATCATCATATCAGGCAATTGACGTCCGTCCACTGCTGGACATCAGTTTGTGCGTCAGTTTATATTACGACTCAAATCAACTGTCAAATTTCACCTATTAGAGTGGTCATAGTATAATACCGTGCTATCACTTAGATCGGTAAAATGTCGCTGTCTTGTTGTACATTTTTTGCTATGGTAGAGTTTTTTTTTATCTCATTTATTTAAAAGCAATACATTTTATATAATTTAGTCGGCTTAGAATTATTTACATTAAGTTGTAACTTACTAAGCTATGCTAATGGTAGAGTTAATTTCCGTGTTTTTTTTTTGTCCCTATGACAACTCTTATAGAACGAGTTAAGTTGGTAAAATCTTCTAAATCTTTCTTCATCACCAAACAAAGTTAAAACTTTAATATTAAATTAAACCAAAATAATAATCAATATCAAATACAAACATTTTCTAAAACAAAAACCAAAATAAATATGAACAATATTGTAAAACGAAACGTTCTAAAATGCTTTTGAAAATGTCCACCAAAAATAAAATGGCCGATTTTACCGCCATTTAACGCAATACAGCCACAGATTATCGTTTCCCTTACGTTTGGTGATAACATTTTATTTCAGTGTAAATGTGTACGAAATATGCCTAAATATGGATAACCCTAAAGGTGTTGGTAGACTATGGTATTCATTTGTAACAGAACATCGAGCATTCGAGGTTTATACAGTACAGTATGCGAAAACTTCTCTAATAGCAACTTCAGCCTGCCGTGTAAGTAGGGGCGTACAGTATCCCGCCGTTTATATATATTACACATCGGCCTGTGGAAAGAGACAGTCGTAGTCGGCTCATTTCGGCTTCGTAGAGCGTCATCTCTGTCGCACGAAAAACAACAGAGATGACGCTCTACTAAGCCGAAATGAGCCGATTGTCTCTTTCAACAGGTCGATGTGTAATATAAACGGCCGGGTACTGTACGCCCCTACTTACACCGCCGGCGGCTGAAGTTGCTATTATAGAAGTTTTCGCGTGTCATCATCATCATAACAGCCCATTAATGTCCCACTGGAGGGACGGGCTTTCTCCCGTAACGGAGGTATACTTGGCCTACTAGGTACTTAATACCACGCTGTCCAGACGGATTGGTAGGTTGTAAGGTTTAGGTAGGTTGTGGTAGGGTTTAATTTCAAGTTTTCCTTCTTTTTACTTCGTAAAAATAATATTGACGGATAGTCCCTTAGTCAGTTTTTACGACACCCATGGGATGAGATGGGGTGGTGACATTTTGTATTCTTACTCCGTCACCACACGGAAAATCATTGGTTATGTTTTAAAAATATAATGAAGATGGTAGCAAATTAGTCTGCTTCTTTTACTAAAATGCTCGCAAGAACAATCAATCAACTAGCCTATTGCAGTCCACTGCTAGACATAGGCCCCTCAGAAGACGTGCCACAGAACTCGGTCCTGCACCTTCCGCATCCAGTCCGACCCAGAGACCTTTTTGAGGTCGTCGGTCCACCTAGCTGGCGGAACGCTAAGAACGCTCGCTTAAAAATGTTCTCGTATTTTTCTGTGATGTAAACTTTGCAAAAAATCACTGTGTGAATTCACGGCAAGAATCGCGCGCGAGTGTAGAGCGGGCTCTAGAAGTAAATGCTCTAATCTGTCAACACCTTTAGTCTGTATAGAACATTGTCTTTTACGACCTTTTGTACATAAAGGACCGGTCAGTTTGCTGACAAAATTTTTTACTGTCATCAGCTCGTAAATGTCATATATGTAGGTACTTTTATGACAGAAACTGCTTCGGTGGCAAAGCGACTGAGCATAAGGTCGCATAAATCCCAAGCAAGATTAATTATTTGTGTGATTCAGAGCTATGTTGGTATTCGTCACCCGTCAAATGGCTTGAGCAATTTCCCCTCAGACCTATTGGTAACGTACGAATGCCATGGTTTTTGGTAGGTAACTCGTGTTTGCCATCTTTCAGGACTGTACGACACCGGCTCGCCTGGGCCAAAGATGAGTCCGACGGCCTTTAAAATATGGCCTGCTGCACGATATTGCGTTTTTTCTATGTAAATATGTAGGTATAGTACCTATTTACAAAAAAAAAGTATTTAAGTAAGTATGTTTATCCGTTGTATAGGTACTAAACCCATAGCACAAGCTCTGCTTAGTTTGGAACTAGATGGCGTTGTGTGAATGTGTGAGGAATATTTATTTATTTATCTATGAATACCTGAGAGGCCGCTTCTAATGACTCTATATCTTTGATTTCACCTAACAATGCTAGTTGGTAACGTCAACAGAAAAATGTATGTCAAGTTAAAATTATTTAATATTACTTAATACACTAGGTGTAGGACTTTTTGCACTCATTTTTAATATAAAATGAACGTAGTTACGTACCTACGTATTTTTTTGGTTTAAATGTTTTTTTTTTTGCTTCGACGTTGACTTTTTGTAAATAAAACAGCAGCAATTTTTTTTCTTTCTATTTTTAAAATGAGTTTTTCATGTGTGAAAACAGTCAGCAGACCCTTCACACGGTCGACCGACGACCTGGTTAGGACGGCGGAAAGCCGATGGATGAGGGAGGCACAAGACCACGTAGAATAGCGTAATAAACGTTTGAAGGAAGCCTATGTCCAGCAGCGGACGTCCATAGGTTGATATGGAATAATACGAGAGTTAATCTGCTTGTTAATCGAACGGTTATGTTTAATCTAAACTACGTTTTTACAGTACATGGAATGAATAGTTATTCGTACAGTAGGCATATAAAGTGACAGTGTTAAAACGTAATTTTGTTGTCGTTTATTTGCTGTCTGTACTAGGTTGACGTTAAATAGGATGTCACGACAAATTAACGCGTACATACAACATGTATAGGGACACGACACGCCTAGTATTTACTGACGATTTAGAAAAAATGTACGTACTATACTTTTTACGTGTAGACAAAGTAGGGGATAGGTTTAATAAGCAACCGGTCTGGTTTATATGTGTACGTACGGGGCTTAAAATCCTGAGCAGAAAAAATTGTGATGTATTTTTTTTGTAGGTTTCATTATAAAAATAAAATGAATTTTAAATAATAAAATATTTTTTAGCAAAA
This sequence comes from Schrankia costaestrigalis, assembly GCA_905475405.1. Taxonomy (NCBI): domain Eukaryota; kingdom Metazoa; phylum Arthropoda; class Insecta; order Lepidoptera; family Erebidae; genus Schrankia; species Schrankia costaestrigalis. Next base: position 4,358,431 of record FR997855.1, read on the forward strand.
ATGTGTCTACCTTTTTTTAATTGGCCTACCAGAATGTCTCTATGGTGCCTGATATAAACCATCCAATAGAGTCATAAAATGGCGAGCACCATGCCAGCTACAATATTTGTAGAGGCATGAATGTCTCCACTATGGCGGCTAAGGAAGATGGTTTTTCACGCCTTGCTTGTAAGAACCAGGATCGTAGTTTGAAGGAAACACGTGAGATCACAGTGTCATTCGATTTCTACAGGCGTTTTAATAGTAACAAACCCGCGACCTCAAGGTGTGGTAGACAGAAATGAAAAGAACTACTTAAAAATCTGATAATCAATGATGTTACATATACCTTTTTTAATAATAACATAATAATAATATCATTGCTGGTTGTCTCCGTGTGGTGACGGAGTAAGAATACAATATGTCACCACCCCATCTCATCCCATGGGTGTCGTTAAAACTGACTAAGGGACTATGCGTGAATATTATCTTTACGAAATAACAAGAAGGAAAACTTGAGAATTAAACCCTATACCAATCCGTCTGGCCAGCGTGGTATTAGCAGGTCAAGTATTCCTCCGTCACGGGAGGAGGCCCAGCCCTGCAGTGGGACATTAATGGGCTGTAATGATGATATGACTTCTCTATTATTGCCTGATGGTTTCTGGCAGAGTAATACAAACTTTTTGGTAATTAAATAATAGAAGATTCTATTTCGAACGACACTTACTCCACCTGTTATCCGTAAGAAGAAACCCACTTACTAGATCAAGATAATAGATGTCGCTAATATGTACCTTTACCTTTCATGTGGTCAGAGGTGTCCGCTCTCATGATATCTGTCAAGTAATGTTCTAGAGAACGCATGTTGTCCAATCCGCTTCTTTCCTGTTGACAAAGAAAGAAAGAGTGTAAATAATAAGAATTTTAAGAATAGATTCTCCTTGTGGTGACGGTGTAAGAATACAGTGTGTTACCACCCCATCTCATCCCATGGGTGTCGTAAAAACCGACTAAGGGACTATCCGTGTATATTATCTACACGTACTTAATAAAAAGAAGGAAAACTTGTAATTAAACCCTATACCAATTCGCTTGGCCAGCGTGGTATTAGTAGGCCAAGTATCCCTCCGTCACTGGAGGAGGCCCGTCCCTGCAGTGGGACATTAATGGGCTGTTATGATTATGAAGAATAGATACAAGATCTTTTTGATAGTAAGTCGATCTCTGTGGCGTAGTCTTATAACCTGTAAGAGTGATTAGTCAGCAGTCGCTCAAATTACAATATGTTGTGTCCCTATTATATGTATGTATTTACAAAAAAAGGTATTTATGTAGGTATGTTTATCCGTTGTCTAGTACCCATAGAACAAGTTCAGCTTAGTTTAGGAATAGATGGCATTGTGTGAAGGTCTCTAGTCTCTGGTCCACAGACACATATAAAAAGGATTAAAGTGTGCTTTTAGTCAAGTCCTACATGCACAGAGCCCTGAAATTTCTCAGCTTCGTAAGGCCCATTTGGGTTTTCAACAAGTTCAAAAAAGTTAAGTCTAAATGGATATTAAATATAAACGTTAGAGTTACTGTGATTAACTACCCCTACCTACCACTGAGGGGTTACCCGTTTATGATGAATCATCATATTATCATAACAGCCCATTAATGTCCCACTGCAGGGACGGGCCTCCTCACGGGACGGAGGGATACTTGGCCTACTAATACCACGCTGGCCAGACGGATTGGTATAGGGTTTAATTTCAAGTAATATTCACTGATAGTCCCTTAGACGATACGACACCCATGGGATGAGATGGGGTGGTGGCCATATTGTATTCTTACTCCGTCACCACACGGAGAATGAATATTGATTTCGTACTCATGGCTCCAATACATCCCAAGCATGCTGGATAGGTTTCAAGTCTGGATTGCGTGCTGGCTACTTCATACGTGTGATATATCTTTACGAAACTTAAACACTCTGTATGAAAACGAGCGCTGAGTTCCATAAAGGTGCCTTTTTAGCCGATGTTTACCAAAAATGAGCCATCATACTCATTAATGGTTTTTAACCAGCTCCATCGTACACACAGCAACACGTTAAGTTAGACACCCGATATAACTTTAGCTTTGCATAGTATAGTATAGAAAATCGTTCGAAAGGGACTTCGCACAACGTCATCAGCCAATCACTGCGCTAGCGCTTCTTTCACACATAGATTTAAGTCTCGTGAATGGGTGGTAGCCCACACACCTACATGCGTACACACACCTACAGTCCTACATGCACACACGTGGGCGCGGGCGCTAGTTTTCTTCCCTTAACTTTAAAATTTAAATCAGTCGCCTCCCGCCTCCCGGTCGTTTTATCGCTTACAATCACTAGTGCCAAATATTTACTTCGTTCGGCGTTCATGTTAGTGAAAAAATAAAATGGCGCCACAATTAACACCACAGCAAAGACAAATAATTGTAGTTCTACGCGAAAGTGGTTACAGCATTAAGGAAATAGAAAGAAGAACTGGAATAACGGTGAGTGTCACAGTTAACATTTTTTAATTATTGTTTAAAATAAATGCATATTAATATTCTGTCTGTTTATTTAAATAACGGTAAACTATCTTGGTATTCCTTTTTACACTATAGAAGCATTTAAAAGAAAAGATAAACTAGGTAAAAGTTGTATAACAGTTCAATAATATAGAGAGATAAGTATATGTTATTTACTCTACTCTTTATAATAGAAATTTTTTAATTACCTAAAAAGACGTAGAGTTGGTAATAATATAATAATATAGATGAAGGTTATGTTTCTTTGGGCTAACTAAAATCTTTAGTTATGAATATCACATTGTTACAGTTATGATTGGCAAATGACGGAGTCAAACTTGGTTTGGTTTGAAAAAGGTGTTAAGACAATATATAGAAGACATTTTATGTTACTAGTTACTAGGCCGCTGATAAACTAGTATTATAATTTGACAATTGAATCAAATTGATATAGTTGGTTTAAAGTTTATTAAACATGAGAGGCTCGGTAGACTGGCGTTAGTGTGATCGGCTGCCCTGCATCAGGTCGTGGACTCGTGGGTTTGAATCCCAGGCAGGATATTAATTATTTTTAGAAACTTACTATAATTATTGTTTTAGAGAACTACAATTCATTTCTGGTTGCGACGAAATGAGGAAACCGGGGGCGATTTGACGCCTCGTCACAGGCCTAGTCATATCAAAGAACTACCACCGCTGACCAAGATTTGGCCATTGTCGCCGCGCATACTAGACAGCCTCTCTCGAGTACGCTAGTTACAGCTACTACATATAATGTAAGTTTATTTCTATTATTTGTCAAGGCATTATAATTTTATTTAAAAAAGAGGTAAGTAATAATTTACCTAACTATGAACTTGTGCTCGTTAATTTCTTTTTCTATACTTATATAGATAATTTCCGCACTAGGAATTAATTACTCTTATGTCGCGGGGACTTTTACAAACATTTAAAAGCTTACACAAAGTCCAGACTCAGGACAATAATTTGTGGATCACACAAATAATTATCCTGTGTGGGATTCGAACCCACGACCTCGTGCACGCGCACTACTGCTCTTGCACTACTGACCGCGCCTCGTTTATACCTACCTGTTTGTTTTTATAACATAAAAGGCAAACGAATAGACACCTCATGGTAAGCGATTATATCCACCCATGGAAGAGCGCCGCCCGGGCGCCCATGGTGCCACAACGCGTGCTTTGCCTGTCTCTTCCACAAGAAGCCCTCGTTTGAGCCTCTGAAATATGTCCTAAAGATAATTCCTTTAACCTTATGCAACAATTTAAATACTTACATAAGTTCAAATTATATACATTTAAACTTTGTAAGTATTGATCATTTTTATGCATAACAAATGAAATAACGTTGAGTTAAAGTTGAAGTAGGCAATACATAATATTATCTATTACCTGCCTATTTCCATCGTAGTTTGGTATTTTTGGACGTGTTCTAACAAGTTCCGCTTCGAAATTCCCAACGTTCGGTATATTATTCGCATAATATTTTTTATTCTTTCATCTCAGTTGCATTTTAAAACAATTTGACTTTAATCCTTACACACTTCATTAAGTTCAAAATTGCACTTCAACATATTCTGACGGTTATTTTTATTTTTATGAGTTGCAAAAATCAACTTAACATTATTGAGTTAAGGTTGAAAACTCTTATCACTCTAATTTGTTTGTTAGCTACCTATTCGACGTGTTGTAATTTAACATGCTCCGTCTCGAAATTTTTAATGTGGCTTGAGGTAAAATCTCAAAGTTTCCATCAAAGTTTGGTAGGTATCTATTTGGCGCGTGTTAATAATAGTTTTTTTAAGTAGTAACAAAAATTGGGTTCTACTTGAGATCTAACATTTTATATTATTAAAAAAATAATATGTAAATCAAATATAGGTAGGTATTTTTGTTTTGAGTGCTTTGTTTTGATTACTAAGCTGTGAAAATGTATCACCAAATTTGATCGCTATGCGCTATGCAATCTTGATTGTTTTTTTGTTAGATGATGTTATTAACTTAATATTGCGTAGTATAGTAGCATACCTAACAGATACATAAGTAATAGTGAGCAAATCGCTCGAAATCAATCCCTTAACTTTCTACATTTTTCTTGTTTAGAACTTTCTAGGTATACCTACTTATACGTTATTATACTATTCGTAGCCTTTAATAACGACTACTGAGTCGTGCGAAAATCAAATAGAGAAACACGCTGCATTTTATAAAAAAGTGTGGCATTGTAGGTTTTTTATACTTAAAAGCTATAATCAAAATTACATGTTAAGATTGAACATGATTTTATATTTTACATACTGGTGGCGCGATGTGTAAGCGTCAGGACTCAGGATCCCTTTTTTTCTCATAATGGTTTTTGTCCTAATTTTAATTGTCATTATGTTACGCATAATTTTCTTGGTCATAATTAATAGGTTTATGTTATTGATAGATTAGTAGCTATGTATTTGAATTTGAAAAACAAAAATTATGTAATAGGCATGTAAAACAAAAATAGTTATGGTTATTGCATCATAATGCTTAAGTAAACTAATATGCTTTGGGATAGTATGCTTATTAAATATTATACTAAAAGTAAATAGGATGAAATAGTTATGTTAAATAAGTATTATGCGTAACTTATGTAAGGACAAGTAACATTATGGAATGTTAAATTTAAAAAAATATAACATAATCTTAGGAATGAAAATAAAGAACCGAATAATACTGATATTATATTGATCATTTACCATATTATTATCTTGTTAAAAAAGTTTAATTAATAATATTCTTTTATTTCAGGTAACAATGCAAATAATACGGAGAAGACTACGACTACGACTCGGCTGCGGGACGATTACTTAATAGATTTGTTTATAACAATAAATATTACAAAGACTTTATATTGTGATAGGTATTTAGTTATTTGGTGTTAAATACCAATTAGAATTGTTTTAACTTTTGTTGATTAATATTAGATATATTTATAACAATTAATATTACAAAGACTTTATATTGTGATAGGTATTTAGTTATTTGGTGTTAAATACCAATTAGAATTGTTTTAACTTTTGTTGATTAATATTAGATATATTTATAACAATTAATATTACAAAGACTTTATATTGTGATAGGTATTTAGTTATTTGGTATTAAATACCAATTAAAATTGTTTTAACTTTTGTTGATTAATATTAGATATATTTATAACAATTAATATTACAAAGACTTTATATTGTGATAGGTATTTAGTTATTTAGTATTAAATACCAATTAAAATTGTTTTGACTTTTATTGATTACTTAATAGATTTACCTATAATGTATAATTTTCAAATTATTTGTTTTACTTTCAAGTTTGTAAAATAACGAAAAATGTTTTTATTTTTATTACAAAATATTTACTATAACTAGTAGTTTTAATATATTCCTCCTAATGTTATAAAAGGAAAAATGAGTTTATTGTTTTTTTTTGGTATGGAGATAGGTGGGAGCCTGGAGTAGGATATAGGCTATTTTTTATAGCAACATCATGTTCCGCGGGCGGAGCCGAAAATTGTGTCAGCTCTTTCGGCCTTATTACAAAATACGGTCTAACTATAAACCACGATTTATTACGTCACAAAACCACTGTTTTTGAAATTTGTTATTGCAAAATCAGTCTTAACGCTAAAGTATTAAAACTGATTTTGTATTAACGAATACAAAATCATAAATTTGTTAATACAAAATCAGTTTTAACACTTTAGCGTTAAGACTGATTTTGCAATAACAAATTTCAAAAACAGTGGTTTTGTGACGTAATAAAACGTGGTTTATAGTTAGACCGTATTTTGTAATAAGGCCGTTTAAGTTCTTTTTACACTGTTCCATAAATGTCGCCAAATCATTCTTTGAATTTATGACAAAACATATAACCTTCTGTTTAAAAAAGGTCGTAAGTATTCAAGTTTATTGAAATTGCTTAATATTTTGTTAAAAATATTAATTTGCTCACCATTAAGACATTTTTGAAGTATAAGTAGGTAAGTATATAATTCTTGACACGAATCGACTTTTCAGTCACGGGCATTACTTGCACGTGTCCCGGGACTCTCTCAACTCTTTATGGGCCTTCACCCGTCGTTGGCCCGGATGGGCAGGTGCTTCCCACGCGACGCCGTGACCCGCCTCAGTTGCGGTACTGCCCATTCAGCACCGCAACCTACTGAACCGCTTTAACATGAGCTGCCTGGGTTACAGCCCAGTGAAGAAGCTCCCTTCGGGGGGTGCCACTTAGTTTTACGTGTTACGGGTACTCAGCCCACCACCACGACAAGGCGGGAACTTCAGTTGATGTGTATATATAGTTTGGCTAGCTGGAGCCATAAACACGCATCTAACCCTTCGTCTTGAAAGTTTTATTTTCTTCCTATATATATATATTCTTAAATATACGTATATATTTTTATTGCAAAAGATAACCACCAGAAAGGCTGAGAAATTTTAAGATACTATTACAATTAGTATTAATAGAACTATAAAAGAGAGAAAACCGCTCTGTGGATGATATTTATTTACCGAACTTTAGTACAGATAGGTATGTCTACAGAGCGGTTTCTTTCTGACCCACAGTTAAATATTGCATGCAGATCAATTGACTTATTCCCATTGAAAAAATGTGTAGGTATGAGGTTCGATGGGACAATGAAATCTGCCAAGTGATCAACATTAACCTGTTAACTATCAAGCGGTGACCGGTCACCGCGAAATAATAATAAAATAATTACTATTGTGTCTGCAAAACCGGATTTGACGGGTTAATATCAAAAACACCTCTTTAAAACTCTTTGAAACTGTTACAATAATATTTCTTAAACAAACACAATCCCAGTATTTAAAAAGAATCACTTTACTTTATTGGCAAAACATTTACATTTACGGTCAAGGAACTATTGTCAAAATTAAAATACATTATTGTAAATTAATTATACAATTTTGTAAGCATTTTCACGTAAGTGTGCTTCATTTTATTAATATTAATACATTTGAAGTTCAGCAATAACAACACGTAAATAGTATAGCGTGTTGGCCGCATCGTGCACTGGCGCTGCTATCTACGTAGTAAGAGAGGAAACAACAAAAATATATCGCGCACTCTCGCACGATTCGCAGCGTTCAACTTCTAATAGTTCAAAGTCCAAACAGTCTAGGTTGATGTGTACGTGTGTGTACATGAATGAATCATTGCAAATGGCTGTTAGCTGCCAAATTCATCATCATATCATCCAATTGACGTCTACTGCTGGACATAGGCCTCCTACAAATATTGCCACCTTGTGCGGTCATATGCCTCCCTCATACATCGGTTTCCTAACCAGGTCGTCGGTCCACCGTGTGAGGGGTCTCCTCAAACTACGTTTTCCGGTACGCGGTCGCCCTTCCAGAACATTTCAACAAAAATTTAAAAATGTTATATGCTATTCCAAATTCAAAAGCAAAACCACGAACGAACGCGAATGATAAATATTGCATGAGACGAGTCCACCCTTCGTAATTATTGTGTTCATTTCATTACCCTCTGTCAGGCAGAATGCCATGCAAAGGGTCTGTGCCTTAATATGTTGACAATCGATAATTACAGCTGATTTTTATTACGGCACAAGCACACCTCTTTCGTTCTTTTTTTTTTCTTTAAAAAAGACAACTCCCGCACTAGGGATCATGTCCTTTGTCGCGGAGGACTTTTACCAACATCATATTAACGAACACAAAGAACATCCAGACTTAGAACAAAAAGTAATTTGTAGATCGAACTTTGTCCTGCCTGGGAATCGAACCAACGACCTCGTGCACTGCAGCCCACTGAGGCAATCATGCAGCAAAATATATGCATGCGGATTTTATTCCACACCAAATCTTTATGTATGTAGGTACATGAACATGATATTTTGTATTGGTCTAGGTGTTTTCTATGTATAATATATGTATGTATTTACAGTAAAAAAAGATTTAAGCATGTTGTCTAGTACCCATAATACAAGCTTTGCTTAGTTTGGGACCTGATGCAAACAATCATGTTCATGCACACAAAGATTTGCAATAAGCGGGAATAGAACCCGAGACCTCTGCGTAGCCGTCATGTTATGTAACCACTAAGCCAAAGTCGTCAGATGGCTGATAATTGGCTTACTAATACCGTCCAACACTGGCCTAAATTGGTATAGGGTTTTCTATCAAGTAAGTATTATTTTTTTTGATTTCGTAAATATATTATTGTTTTCCTTTTATAGCCTTTTACGAGTACAGCCAATGAATGATATGGTATAGTAATACTGTGTAATTTCGTCTTAACAAGAGCAATTATAATTAAAAAGAATTAAAAAAATATTTAGCAAAGCTTACGTACTTAAAACAAACTACTATGCGTTTCAAATAAGAATAGGACTGTCAGAGCGCCATCTTGTTTCGCATTTCTAACGAACTTCATGAATGTCATGTACGGTAGGAAAAAAATAAATACAAAATTTTATTAATTTTTACTTTAATATGTTTTATAAATTTATAAAATAAATTAAATTTTAATTGGAATTCAATTCTTCGACACCACTTATGGCATCATAGCTACGTTCTTCATCCGTATCGGATTCTATGTGAAACAAACTGCAAAATTTTCAATAAAACCGGTTTTTTTCGTAAGGTTTTTTATGTTAATGTTTCAATGTAACAAACAAATAAAACGGTAAAAAACGAAGAAACATTTTTTTTGTTGAATTAAACAATCTGTTTCTATCGGAATTTTCAACGCTAAATATTTTTATTTAAATTATTTTACGATTTTTTTTTTGGTCGTACTAAAATGACAGTTGCCACATGAAGTTGGCAGCAAGTGCGATCCTATTCTTATTTGAAACGCATAGTATGTTACCATTCACAATAAAACATTAAAAAAAAAAACTAACAGCCAATAGAAAAACATTAAACACCTTCCTATTGGTCAACAAATCTTGCAGCAAAATATCAATTCGAAATGCAGCCCCATGATTGGTTAAAAAACTACAAAGTGTGTTCTCGACCTAGCATGACCTAATTTGGAAATAAAATCGCAATGCGTTTCCCATATGCAATGTTTAAAAAGAACAAAATTCTTTTTTTAAACTAACTTCTTTAGGTAAAATAACGATTTATTTCTATTGTTATTGAGTTGATTTTCCATTGGCATTTAAAATGTTTGCCATTTCAACTTTCTATATACGAAAATAGTCTTTATATGAGGGTAGCTAAGAGCTCATATTGCTTGTATTTTCTTCCACGTTATGGCGCATTGCTGTAGTGACGTCACACTGCGTAGGCGGGAAATAGGTCAGTAGGTTTACAGTATAGCTTGGCGGCCATTATAAGTAGAGCTTTGGTGCAACAATATATTAAATTATAATGGAAATGGTTGAGAGATCTTGTTAAAGTGGTTTTCATACGCAAAGTTTTTTAATGTTATGATTGATAGGAGTACACTATTGATTATAGCGCATTTTAACAATCCCATAGCTTGACGGAACTTCTAGTTATTTGATTACTGTTGGGACTTCTTCAGTGATTGAGGCAGTAAAGCTAACTAATACCACACTGCCTAGATTCCTAAAGAGTTTTATATCAAATACTATTTTTTTTTTCTATTTGTATTTGATTATTCTTAGTTGCTTTTATGACTACCATTGGATGAGTTGAAATGGCGATTCCGTCTGTTCTACCTTAACTACTTACACGGAATTCGGTAGGTAAAGCAAAAGTTTACCTATGTCGATTCCAAAACCATTTAGATATTTTAGATCGGTAAGGATAAGGATTAAAATCATTTTTTTACCGAAAAAAATCGTAAGATTGTATTCATTTTTACAATTATGTATTAATTACTTTGTCTTTTATTTGACCTCTAAATGACGTTATGCGTCCGGCTGAACAGAAGCTTGTCTCTGCTTTCATTGCTTAAGTAATTCAGCCATACGCATGACGTCATCACAAGTAAAACTATAATATCTATTAAAAATAAACTATAGGTATACCTAGGAAACCAAAAATACTCAAATAAGTTGTTTAATAATTAATTAATAAACCTTTAAAATGAAAATATTAAAAAAATACAAAAAACATCTTTATATACCGAATTGTCTAAAGCAGTCCATTTGTCTGCTGAAATTTCAAGATTGAGAATTAAACACGAAAGCGCCCTCCTGTCAGGTTTTTTTAAATTTCTGGTCAGGCTATACGCCAAATGTCCTCTTATATAGGAAATATCTATATTTTGATTGTACGCTGTATTTGGACCCCTTTTTCGTTGCGAGGATGAACCGGATAGAAACACTTCCTCGTGGGGAACTGGTAAATTGACATACTTCTATCATAAAATCAATAGATAGAGTCATTGAATATAATACGCATTCAATGACCCACTACAAGGACTGCGTGCTTAAATAGAGAAATTTTTGACTTATCATAACAGCCCATTAATATCCCACTGCAGGGACGGCCCTCCTCTCGTGACGGAGAGATACTTGGCCTACATTAGTAGGCCTACTAATGAAGGCCAAGTATCCCTCCGTAACAATCCGTCTGACCAGAGAGTAAGAATACAATATGTCACAACCCCATCTCATCCCATGGGTGTCGTAAAAACCGACTAAGAGACTATCCGTGAATATTATCTTTACGAAATAAAAAGAAGGAAAACTTGAAATTCAACCCTATACCAATCCGTCTGGGCAATCCGTGATGGAGGGCCGTCCCTGCAGTGGGACATTAATGGGCTGTTATGATGATTATGATGAAGAACGTCCAAACTCGGTACATTAGTTTGTGGATCACACAAAGGTATTGTCCTGCGTCGTCGGGTTCAAAGAACAGCTCAAAACGTCCCCTTGTAGCACTTTAAAACCTATGTTAATCGAAAGGCCTATTTTATCATTTTATTGTATGACAGCAAATCTCAAATGTGTATCCGAAAAAAGTTATATCGCCTTAAAGAAACCGAAATCAGTCACAATTATGATATTACATATAGGGTATTATAATATTATTATACATATTAAATTTTTGAGCATTGTTCTTTGCGACCCGCTTTGCCCGGAATCAGTTATAATGATAAATATATAAACATAGGAAATACTTTAAAAATTCTATAAAACGTATTGCGTGTTAATGATGACAATAGATTTATGTAATCATTTGTCATTAAAACAATTATTTATAGTCAATAGTAAGTACTTACAAGTAATCATCACTTTATAGTATACTAGCTGACCCGTGCTCACTTCGTTGGGCAGCGAAAAAAAACCGTCCTTTTTTTAAACATATTTAATTACTGCTCCACTCCTATTAGTCATAGCGTGATACTATATAGCCTATGACACTCCCCGATAAATGGACTATTCAACACAAAAAGAATTTTTAAAATCGGTTAAGTAGATCCAGAGATTACCCCCTACAACGTCACAAACTCACAAACAAACAAACACACACACTTTACCTCTTTATAATATTAGTATAGAAGTATAGAAAACAAAGTAGCTGTCTGTCCGTCCTTATATTATGTGCTTAAATCTTTAAAACTACGCAACGGATTCTGAAGCAGGTTTTTTCTACTGAATAGAGTGTTTTAAGAGGAAGGTTTACATGTATAATAATACATGCACAATATAGTAGATTAACTCTACTACAGAGAATGTCATGACTGCTTAGTAGGTATAACAGTATTCTAAAACTTCTAACATATTTACTACGCTCAATTTATTTTATTGTGCTTCTATGCATAACCAATTTCACGCAGTTTTATGTCAAATCACTTAAACAATTCATACTGAAAGTAGGTAGTAGTAGTTTTTGAACCCGCTCTCTGCCTTATTTTTTAATTAAGGGTCGTAGCACATATCAAAACGTAAAGGGATCGGCACCGTATCAACTCGAGCCGTTCAGTATTATTTGTATGAAACTCCTTACTGCAACACACACTAATCGGAATCGTAACGTAATCGCATTATTGACGTTTGACACCGAGGAAAAAGACGAGGCGGTGCCGATCCCTTTACGTTTTGATATACGTGCTACGAGCTTACGACCCTTAAATGGTTATATTAGCACCTGTCAGAGGCTGCAGAAGAATCATGGTTTTCCGCGGCCCTTAGCCTACGTAAGAGACGGAACACCGGGGGTTTTAGTCAGCAAAAGTCTGACAGAGTCACCTTACCCGGGGTGGAAAAATTGCATGAGAAAAAAGACTAGGTACATGGAGAAAAAATCATTACCTAGGTACCTATATTTGACGACCTCTGTGGCGTAGTGGTTATATAACATGACTGCTACGCTGAGGTCTCGGGTTCGATTCCCGCTCAATGCAAATATTTGTGTGCATGAATTATGATTATTTGCATTGGTCTGAGTGTTTTTATGTATAATACCTAATGTATGTATTTACAAAAAACCGTTGTTCTGTTACCCATAACACAATCAGGTTAAGCCTAGCTTACTTTGGGAACAGATGGCGCTGTGTAGAGATGTCCGTGAATAGTTATATAAAAAGGTTAATTTTGGCATTACCATGAAATTTTCCCATGATTTTTAAATCTAAATATTAATTTAAAATATTCATAACAGTTGCATATTAATAAGCAACAGCTATCACAAGCAGAATAAAAAAAAATTCTACCTAAATATCAAACCTCCATGCTAGTAAAAAAAAAACAACTTTCCATGCTCTACGTCTCGCTATTCTATTTTCAAATAAAGTTAACCCAATTTCCCGCCGCGATAGGCTGTCATACAAACATGGCTACGTAAGAAATAATTGGAAAGGCTTTTAAAAGACACTCCTGTAAAGTTTGCTTTTCCTGTAAAGTTTCTAATATTTATACAGGAAAGTTTCAATGGGGCAGCCAAGGCAGCCAACCTTAATCGCTGCAGCTATTACACAGTCACATTATCTAGAAACCTCGCTGGAATGCGAACCTCGCGTCCCGTTTTCCTTTCAACCCCGCGCTCGCCACGGGGGCATCAGAACGGTACGCCTGACGTGACGTCATCGACGCTAGGTCTCGAGATATTGTGACCGTGTAGTACGAGAAATTAGTTTAAATAAAATTAGTTTAAAAAAATTCTAGCAGCAACGATTAAGGTACCTCCCTTGGCTGCCCCATTGATACTTTTCACCCTGTATGTACTTAGTGGTTATAGTAACCGAGGTTTCGAGTTTGATTCCCGCTTAAAGCAAATGTTTGCCATGGTTTAGGTGATTTATATGATTATTATGAATGTGTTTGCAAAAAAAAGGATAATAATATGTACTTATGTTTAGCAGTTGTCTAGTACACATACAACAAGCTCAGCTTAGTTTGGGACTAGATGGCGTTGTGTGAATGTGTGAGAATTATTTATTAATTATTTTATTTCACGTTTCAGTTTACAGAAAATAACGTTTTGTGTGTATAAAAAGTTTTTCTTTAAATTCTAATAATATAGACACGAAAGTACGTGTGGTGTGGTGACGGAGTAAGAATATAATATGTCACCCCCCATCTCATTCCATGGGTGTCGTAAAAACCTACTAAGAGACTATCCGTAAATAACATCTTTTACGAAATAAAAAGAATGGAAACTTTAAATTATACTAAGCCCTATACCAATCCGTCTGGCTAGCGTGGTATTAGTAGACTAAGTATCCCTCCGTCACGGGAGGAGGCCCGTCCCTGCAGTGGGTCATTGGTGAGCTATCATGATGGTGATGCCCCGGTTCTTATTAGTTTTACGACGACATCTTTAAAGAAAGATCTGATTATCTTCTTGCATTCACTACACAAATTACACGTGCGAATGTATTAATAATTTAAAATATAATCTACAGGCGCCATATTGGATTTAGGTAGGGTTTATGTAGAACGTCATAAATAATTAAAATACTAATTACAGTTGTTTATTATTAAACCAGCTGTTATAACACCAGTTGAAGTATATAATAATTATATTATTAATGCTATAGTTAAGCGTCGTTATCCGTGTGGTGACGGAGTAAGAATACAATATGTCACCACCCCATTTCATCCCATGGGTGTCGTAAAAACCTACTAAAGAATAGTCCCTTAAGCCCGATTTACACATCGACAAGTACAGTTGCGAGTTAAGTAGTAAGTTGTTGATTAAGTTGATTTAAATAGATCTCCATCCTATTTTTTAGCGAGTTAAGTTGGCGAGACGCGAGAGAGGGGGCTTACTTCGTACTCAACTGGCCAAAAAATAGGATGGAGATCTATTCAAATCAACTTAATCAACAACTTACTACTTAACTCGCTACTGGCCCATAGTACCCACAAGCTCTGCTTAGTTTGGGACTAGATGCGTTGTGTGAATGTGTGAGAGATATGTTTTATCTACAGCGCTTTGGAGAACACCTCCTTCCTTTAAGCTCAATCCCTACAGCAATACTTGTAAATAGCTTTTGCCCGCGGCTTCGCTCGCGTTAAATTCGTGGTAGCAAAAAGTACTTACTCTCCATCCCTTCAAATATCTCCACTTAAAAAATCACGTTAATTCGTAGCTCCGTTTTGCCGTGAAAGAAAGACAAACAGAGAGACCACTTTCCCATTTATAATATTAGTATGGGTTAAACTGCCTCGGTAACGAAGGTAGCGCAAGCGACTGCCGTATAACCGACTAAGGGACTATCCGTCGCGAGTTCGATTCTCGCGCAAGACATTTATTTTTGCGATCCACAAATTATTGTCCTGATTCTGGATGTTTTCTGTGTACGTTAAATTGATGTTTGTAAAAGTCACGACACAGGACATGAATCATGATCCCTAGTGCGGGGGTTGTCTATTAAAACGACCTCTATGGCGTAGTAGTTATTTAACATGACTGCTACGCAGAGGTCTCGGGTTCGATTCCCGCTCAATGCAAATCTTTGTGTGCATGAACATGATTGTTTACATTGGTCTGGATGTTTTCTATGTTTATGTATGTTGTGTATTTACAACAAAAAAGTATTTAAGTATGTTTATCCGTTGACTAGTATGCATAGTACAAGCTCTGCTTAGTTTGGGACTAGATGGCGTTGTGTGCGAATGTGTGAGGAATATTAAATATATTATTTATAAAAAAAAGTAGTTCACAATTCTCTATGGTAAGGCTTATTCCACAACGTTTTTTGATAGCAAGGAGATCCGTTATCAGAGTGTCATACTCTATACTGATTAGATTAAGAGTGGCTGATAACGCGTCTAGTTTTGATAAGAATTAGGAAATAATAACTACGTCATAAAAGACGGGTTACTAGAGTTGATTCACTTATTATATACCTACCTACACCCTAGCTTATTATACCTAAGTTCAACATTTTGGGAATTCAACATTTTGAGAATTCAACATTTTGGGAATTCAACATTTTGAGAATTCAACATTTTGCAAATTCAACATTTTGAGAATTCAACATTTTGGGAATTCAACATTTTGCAAATTCAACATTGTGGTCCTGAAGGCTTTTTCCTTTTGAATAGCCAAAGAACCGTAGATCTCTTCAAGCACATCTCCAACATAATTGTCGTACATTTTTTTTTAAATAAGTAGTAGTAATCTTGTTTGAAATATTTTTTATTACGAATTCTTGCTTTTTTAACTTTTACTAATCTTTCAATCGCCTACTACGACACAGTTGGTTCAGTTATCTACAATTTTAGTGTTGAAAATAATGAAACATCTAATGTAAAACACAAAGATAGCAAAAAAAAATTAAATAAAAGGCACAAAACGGTTAAGTTTGGGATATGGTATTTCATAGTCAAATTAGTTAGAAATGGTGAATACTATACCACTAAAGGATCTAGGTCAGACTTAGCCAGTAACCCTGTATACTTTAGTTATTTTTATACATAGTATAAAACACCCAGACAAAAATACAGCCAGATTTTCAAACTGTTCAATAATGCCTAAGTTCTGAGCTGATAACTTAAAAAAACATCCAAATTGAGTACTGTTTACTGGTTTGCAGGCGTTTATAAACTAAATAAGTTCTTACACTTTAAATTATATATAATTTTTTACCTATAAAGCTTAGGTACAACTAGAATAATCCGAAAAGTAGAAAGACAATGGAAAAAATTGGTACTCTAGGCGGGACTCGAACCTGTGTCTCTGGACTATACGCGTCCAGCGCCATGACCACTAGGCCACCCGAGCATCCGTCTCGACTTTGAATTTCTTCTTTCTTCGTATTTAACCATTGCTTTATACGGCGCCGGGCCGTTACACGTTAACTACTTACACGTTTCAAAAACATTAAAAAAAGTATAATTTTAAGTAACTGTTGTCTATGTTAATTTTAGGAACACGTAAAAGACATTCGAAATAATTGCTTTCCATAGATATACATGCAAATATACAAAAAAAATACATGTTTTTCAAGTTAGATACATACTTCTACTGTCTATTTAAACAGACTTGCTCTATAACGTAAACATATATGGCGTCGTGTCAACCACAGACTAAAGACTTTAGTCTTTAATCTTTGAAAAATGTATAGGAATCAAGGACAATATTCTATAATCTACAAATGTCAAATGATAAAAATAATTTTATCTGTGAAATTTTATGTTGGAAAAAAATACATTTATTTAAAATTTACGAAAGATAGTGGATAAATCAAAGTGATTTACGTGTTTTCTATTGCATAAACGTTTAATGCTACTTTCCAGAAATTTTCATCCATATCAAAGTGTGCGATTGATGTAAAAACTAGTGAATTTGCAATATGTGGTGTTTGTTTACTAAATAAATCAAGTAAGGATGAATACGGTATACATACAGTACCCGGCTGTAAATATTGCACATCAACTTTTGTAAAGAGACAATCGGCCAATTTCGGCTTCGTAGAGCGTCATCTTTGTCGCACGAAATACAAACAGTCTGGTATCTATTACCAACTGTTAAGAGTACGCATGATGGTCTTACGGCCGAACCATATATACGATCCGTGTTTTAAGATTCCGTTCAAACCAAGATTGAACACGATCTTCAGATCGATCTTCGATCTGCGTCCATATATTCATTTGTCGCGTTCGGAATCCAGATGGGACGGCGGATTCAAGTCGATCCTTTCCCTCCCTGACTTTCCGTTATAGACATACTTTTGCGCGCGTTTTTTTTTGCACTAGTGATTTATAACACAATATAAATTACAATTGTGAAATAGAATATGTTTAAATACTTTAAAACATTTTTAAGGTACATAAAACATCCATTTCAACTTAATTTAATTTCAAAACATTTTTTGTAAACATCAATAGTGTAAAATACTGCCGAGTACGAAACGTGAATCGTTTTTTCTAACATGTCACATCTGGTACCGGTATGTTTTTGTTTGAATTGGAATGTATTGTATTAGTTCAGTTTAACATTTAAGAACCTAACAATAACAATAGGTATTTACTATTTTTAATTTTACTGTTTTGAGGTCACTTTTACAAAGGGCATTATTTCTATCAACAATACCTCCACTGCCGCTTTATTAATCCTAAATCTAATAGTAAAAAGTAAGTAAAGTAAACTCTGTTGTACTTTCGTACTGAACCTCTGCGACTATTCCGCTTTTCGCCACCTTTAGAATCAAATATCTCCATTAATACTTCCATATCACTGTCACTATCACCTAAAAATATTGCATTTGCCATAATTATCTACTAAACTCATAACTAATTTAATGCAAAATCCAAACTCTTTTTTGTAATCCAACGAATTCGGGGGATCGTAAAAACAGTTTACTAACAAGCCAAAATTAAAAGTCAAAATGAAAAGATCGAATATGTGGACCGAACAACTGTCACTTCCGAACAAATTTCAATCTCAAAACACGGATTGCCCCTCCCATGGATCGATTGTGAAAAAGGATCGTCAATGCAATCCATCGATTGAATATACGGACGCTTTATGCAACGAATCGATCGAAATTCGAGTTTCAGATTGTAATATTTGGATCGAGATCGCATATTAGGACCGGCCGTTAGACAATGTCATCATCATCATCATCATCGCCCATTAATGTCCCACTGCAGGGACGGGCCTCCTCCCGTGACGGAGGAGTACTTGGCCTACATACCACGCTGGCCAAACGGATTGGTATCTATATACCAATGTATTTCTATATCCAAATTAAACCCTATGGTTTAATTTCAAGTTTTCCTTCTTTTTATTTCGTATAGTTAATATTCTATTCTCTTAGTCGGTTTTTACGACACCCATGGGATGAGATGGAGTGGTGACATATTGTATTCTTACTCCGTCACGTCACGTATACAATGTATTTTTACAAAAATAAATTTTAGATAAAATATTTGTTATTTACTTTTTTGCCATATCTAAGCGGTGTATAGATAACCTACTTATTAAAGTAATTGGTACAAACTGTTGACGCAGCAGGGTCAATGACCGAACACAAAAATATGACGTCACACCTGTGCTGTGTGTAATTGATAAGGTATTAACTTAACAAGTTGAAGTTCGATGCCACATAAAGGGTAAAAAGATCCATCAATAGATCTTTTCAAAGGATCTTAGTGGACATAGGGATTTTTTTTCGTCAAACAAATTGTTTTTGGATTTCGTTCGCACTTCCTGAGTCTGTCAGACTACTACTGACTAAAACCCCCGGTGTTCCATCTTTCACGTAGGTCAGGGACTACGGGAAACCATGATCCTAACGCAGCCCCGACTTATGCTTGCCACTTTATGATTTTATTTAATTGACTAGTTAGTTAACAGCTAGTTTACCATCAGAACAGCCCATTAATGTCCCACTGCAGGGACGGGCCTCCCGGTAAGAGTACAATATGTCCCCACCCCATCTCATCCCATAAGTGTCGTAAAAACCGAATAAGGGACTATCCGTCAATATTATCTTTACGAAATATATCGAATATATCCGTCTGGCCCGGGTGGTATTAGTAGGCCAAATATCCCTCTTTCACGGGAGGATGTCCCATCGCAGGCCCGTCTTTACAGTGGGACATTAAATCAAAGGAAGTACTTAACAAAATTTTGTGTAAAATGTAAAAAAAATGGCTAAGTTATACAGCAAAATCTATAAACAGAAACTAGTAAAAGAAACATACATTATACGTTTGTAACATGTTTAACAATTTCTTTCTCTTATCAGGACCTGTAGTAAATTTTCCAAGGTTATAAGCGCCATATTGTATTTAAAAAGTTCACGTGTAAATCTCACCATCTCTTTCTTTCATTTAAAATTGGAAAGAGATGGACATAGTTCATTTGTTACTCTATTGAAAAACAAATTTTTTTGACTTCTTTTTTACTTACGTATTTGTAAATTATTGATTGAAAGTATTTTCTCTTATGTATGAGTTTTAGATATTTTGCCTACTGGAGAAAGGGGGTAAAATACTTATGAAATGCACATTTATTGTTAAGGGATAACTACTAATTGTCACACTAATTTACTAATTGTCCAGCGTGGGAATCAAACCCGAGACCATTGCAATACCGAGGCAGAAATATATGTTTAATAATATTTGGTTTGCAAACATAGTGTAGGACGCCCCCCAGCTAGGCGGACCGACGACCTCATAAAGGTCTCTGGGTCGGACTGGATGCGGAAGGCGCAGGACCGAGTTCTGTGGCGCGTATTGGGAGAGGTCTATTTCCAGTAGTGGACTGCAATAGGCTGGTTGATTGATTGATTGAATATTTGGTTTCCCCCGATATAAAAATCAAAACTTGATAATTATGATAAATTATTATCAGTTTATTGCCCTACAAGATTTATAAGATTAAATAATAAATCCATAGATAAGAATTATAACTTAAAGTAGGCATATAATCCAAGTAAATACTATACAATAATCTGTTATTAATAAAAACATTATCCGTGTGGTGACGGAGTAAGAATACAATATGTCACCACCCATCTCATCACATGCGTGTCGTAAAAACCGACTAAAAAATCTACTATATAAAAATAAGTCAGGTTTTCCTTCCTGACGCTATAACTTTAGAACGCACGAACCGATTTCCACAGATTTGTATTCGTTGCAAATGTCTCGGGCTCCGTGAGGTTTATAGCAAAGAAAATTCAGGAAAAATTTCAACAGAAAAGCGGGAAAATAATGCCCGTGCGAAGCCGGGACAGGCCGCTAGTTAAATTATAAATACAAGAATACCTATTGTGACAATTTGAAAACTAAAAGTTAAGTAAACCGATTTTTTACGATTTTTAGTTACGAGAACCTACAGGCTAATGTTTCCCAAATTGCATGGATATAAATTTTTCAAGATAGAAACATTGGGGGCGCTTTTCGCCGCACTGCGGTCCGTATATGGGTCAAAACCTTGAAAAGAGCGAATTTAGACCGGGCTTATATAAAACTAGCTGATGCCTGCGGCTTCACCGGCATTGTATAGGTAACTTAAATGTTATTCTACACCCTAAACTACCTATATTCCTAATTTCATCAAAATCCATTCAGTAGTTTTTGCGTGAAAGAGTAACAAACATCCATCCATCCTCACAAACTTTCGCATTTATAATAATAGTAGGATTAGTAGGACTTAGGTTACATATTTGACGACCTTTGTGGCGTAGTTGTTATATTCAGTCAGAGGTCTCGGGTTCTATTTCCGCTCAATGCAAATCTATGTGTGCATGAACATGAGTGTTTGCATTGGTCTGGGTGTTTTCTATGTATAATACGAGTATATGTACATATTACTTATTTGGTTGAGGGCCAGCCGCCCCACCACAGCCCGCGTAAAGTAGTAACTGTCTTCAGAGACAAACAAGGTCCTCAACAAAAAAAAACATATTACTTAGTATTTAAGTATGTTTATCCGTTGTCTAGTACCTACCCATAGGCTTGTACTATCTATATGCTTAGTTTGGGACTAGATGGCGTTGTGTGAATTTGAAAATTAATATTATGTGTATCATATTGTGCGCTCAGAGATGATATTTGCCTTGTGTATTCATCACCAGATTAAATATCTCTTAAAGGGCCTCTACTCTCTAACTCCATGTTTATTTTTAATATCTTATAATGTCTTTATACCTTTATTTGCAAAATAAATATTCTATTCTATAAAACTAAGAAAACGTTAGTATGAAAAATCAAACTTCTGATAAAATCTTCATACAAGTAGGTTAAGATAAGACCTGAAAAGGGAAGACAAGAAACAAAAACAAGATGGCGTCGAATCATACGTCAAGAGAATTGACAGTTGAACGAGTATTCGTGTGTGGTGTATATATTTTTTTTAATGGTTTCCGTTGCATTCAGTTTAAACACATTGTTCAACATAGCGTCTTGTATTACAAAATGATGCTTATAGCGAAAAATTTCATTGTCTTATTAATTGTTTGGTTACTTTCGTATATTGTACAGAATACATAGTTCAATCAATCAACTAGCCCATTGTAGTCCCCTGTTGGACATAGGCCTCTTCCAATACACGCCACAGAACTCGGTCCTGCGCCTTCTGGATACAGTCCGACCCAGAGACCTTTATGAGGTCGTCGGTTCACCTAGCTGGGGGGCGGGCGTCCTACACTACGTTTGCCGAGTCGCGGTCTCTACTTTAGGACACGTTTGCTCCAACAATAGTTACTGTCCATTTTTATATACAAAAAAAATCATAAATTTCTTTATTCATGTAAGTATGGCACAACACACACACGTGTGGTGACGAAGTAAGAATACAATATGTCACCACCCCATCTCATACCATGGGTGTCGTAGAAACCTACTAAGGGACTATCCGTGAACATTATCTTTACGAAATAAAAAGAAGGAAAACTTGAAATTAAACCTTATTACCAATCCGTCTGGCCAGCGTGGTATTAGTAGGCCAAGTATCCCTCCGTCACTGGAGGAGGCCCGTCCCTGCAGTGGGACATTAATGGGCTGTTATGATGATGATGGCACAATTATATCGCTGATGAAAGTCGTTTTATAGTGATCACATAAGCACGTCTAACTTAAAGGCTAAGTTAACTGAGGGTGCGGAACTACGACCATGTCAGAGAAGACAGCCACAAGAAACTCTGCTGGGTTCCTATCGTTTTTTTGGTAATCACTTTTTTTAGTAAACAGACAATTCAGATCAAATTATTTTTATCGTTTAAGTAAGTAAACCTTTACACTGTATAGTTACTAACTTAATTATCTCTGTAAACAAACACCACATTTTGCAGATTCACTAGTTTTTACATCAATGAGACATTTTGATTTATGCTAATTTCTGGGAAGTAGCATTAGACATTTATGCAATAGAGAAACAAATAAATTACATTGATTTAATCACTATTTTTTATAAATTTTAAATAAATGTAATTTTTTTCCACGTAAATTTCACACAGATAAAAATTAATTAACTTCACCATTTGACATTTGTAGATTTATAGTTGTCTTTAGTCTGTGGACGACGCCATATTTGTTTACCTTTTAATTTAAGTCATAAAAATACGGTATACAATACAAGTACCTACTAGCAATCTAACTTGTTAAAACATTAAATGACGACCTCTGTGGCATAGTGGTTATATGACATGAGAGCAGAGGTCTCGGGTTCGTTCAAGCTAGTAGCAAAGTAGACAATTAATTTTGAAACCAGAAATGTGTGTTAAATCTAATAATTAGCACCACGCTACGTCAACTTATTTTAAAATTATAAACAACATAGATTTTAAACTATCGCGATATGTATCATCATCATCTTCATAACAGTCCATTAATGTCCCACTGCAGGGACGGACCTCCTCCCGTGAAGGAGGGATACTTGGCCTACTAATACCACGCTGGCCAGACGGATTGGTATAGGGTTTAATTTCAAGTTTTCCTTCTTTTTATTTTGTACAGATAACATTCACGGATAGTCCCTTAGTCGGTTTGTACGACACCCATGGGATGAGATGAGGTGGTGACATATTGTATTCTTAATCCGTCACCCACCACACGGAAATACATAGGTAATACAATATACTGTACGGGTCTTACTCGCGGTACTTAGCCTAGATACTAATAGGATAAATACCTATGTTTTTCTCTGACGCTTCGGCCGACTTGCAAGGACTGTGGTTCCGGAGGAACTCATACCGCGAGTAAGACCCGAATCGCGAAAAGAATATAGTATTTTTATAAAAATCACCTTTTCCCTTAATCTAACAAAAAAAAATTATAGAAAACCACATATAAAAACCATAAAGCATGTACCAAAGCAGCATACCAAATAGTTTTTAATCTAACAGTTTATAAGTAACTAGCTGACCCGTGCCCACTTCGTTGGCCAACTAAAAAAACGCGTCCTTTTTTAAACATATTTCATCTCTCCACTCCTATTAGTCATAGCGTGATACTATATAGCCTATGACACTCCCCGATAAATGGACTATTCAACAAAGAAAGAATTTTGAAAATCGGTTCATTACATCCAGAGATTACCCCCTACAACGTCACAAACACACAAACTTTACCTCTTTGTAATATTAGTATAGATTATAAAAAACACAGATAACATAAAGCATGTAGTAACAGTACCAAATAGTTTTTAATCTAACAGTTTACAAGTAATAATTACTAAAAGACCTTTACAAACGCCCCAGTAAGGCGCTATTAAGAACGCCTCTATCGATTTTACAAAGTAACTGTTAGAAAGGGACGGTAATATCAGCTGTTTCCTCTACAAACATTAAAATTAGGTTAATAGGTTATATTATAATATTATATTACTTATAATGCTAGCGAAAATATAACACTTTGTTGTTGTTGTAGAAACAAATCATCATCATCATAACAGCCCATTAATGTCCCACTGCAGGGACGGGCCTCCTCCAGTGACGGACGGATACTTGGCCTACTAATACCACGCTGGCCAGACGGATTGGAATAGGGTTTAATTTCAAATTTTCCTTCTTTTTATTTCGTAAAGATAATATTCACGGATAGTCCCTTAGTCGGTTTTTACGACACCCATGGAATGAGATGGAGTAGTGACATTGTATTCTTACTCCGTCACCACACGGAGAACGCCTACAAATCAAACAGACACAAATCCTACTTCCTAATATCCTACTAGATAATATTATAAATACGAAAGTTTGCTAAATTGGTTGGATGTTTCTTAATTTTTCACACAAAAACTACAGAACGGATTTTGATGATATTTGGAATAAGTATAGTTAGTTTAGGGTGTAGCATAACATTGAGGCTAGCTATACCACGTGGGTGAAGACGCTGACATCAGTTAGTTATTAAATAAATAAAAAATCATTAATTTATTTAAGACACTTGTTTTCTGTGGCATTTATGAACGTCTGTGTTTTTCACATAGGTACACACATTATCTCACGCCTTATCCCGTCCAGGGTAGGCAGAGACGACAGAACGCCACTTGTCCTGGCAAACAGATTGGGCCTCGTCCACATTCATTAGGCGAGTCATACACGTCATGTTTTTCACATAGTGATCACATATGCACGCCTAACTTAACGGCTAAGTTTACTGAGGGTTCGGAACACGACCATGTCAGAGAAGACACCCACAAGAAACTCTGCTAGCTTCCTATTGCTCTTTTGGCCTGTCGCTATTAGACCCAGAATAAGAGAGTGTTTTTAGAATTTGTTTTGAAAAAGACAATTAATTATGGAATCCATTTTGTTGCGGAGACCTTTTAGATATGAAATTAATGGATAAATAAACATCCATACCTCAAGACAATCATTTCCGTGTGGTGGTAGAGTAAGAATACTATATGTCACCACCCCATCTCATATCATGGGTGTCGTAAAAACCGACTAAGGGACTATCCGTGAATATTATCTTTACGAAATAAAAAGAAGGAAAACTTGAAATTAAACCCTATACCAATCCGTCTGGCCAGCGTGGTATTAGTAGGCCAAGTATCCCTCCGTCACGGGAGGAGGCCCGTACCTTCAGTGGGACATTAATGGGCTGTTATGATGAAAAGTACCGCGGCATGGTATAATGCCTAGAGCGGGAGTTGCCATTTAAAAAAAGTCATATTATGTAACCTTTCCACATTGTTCCAATTCCTAAACCTTTTTTTTCTATTGATGTATATGATATTGAAAACCAGCCAGTGTTTCTCTTGTGTAAAACGGGAACACAGAGGTTGGTAAAAGAGGCCGCCCTTACAGAATCAGGTCAAGTCTGACTGACCTATTTATACGTGCCCAGATCTCGGAGGCATTATATAAATATTTCTCACACATTCACACAACGCCATCTAGTCCCAAACTAAGCTGAGCATGTACTCTGTGTACTAGACCAACGGATAAACATACATATACTTATTTTTTCGTAAATACTTACGTATATAATATATTCATTATAGAAAACAAACCAGACCAATGCAAACAATCATGTTCATGCTCACACAGATTTGCATTGAGCGTAAATCGAACCCGAGACCTCTGCGTAGCAGTCATTTTGTATAACCTATACGCCACAGAGGTTGTCATGGGATATTTTTACAATTACATAGAATAATATTTTATTGAGGCAGAAGCATCGTAATAAAAAAAAAACATCATCATCATGACAGCCCATTAATGTCGCACTGCAGGGACGGTCCTCCTCCAGTGACGGAGGGATACTTGGCCTACTAAAACCATGCTGGCCAAACGGATTGGTATAGGGTTTAATTTCAAGTTTTCCTTCTCTTTACTTCGTAAAGATAATATTCACGGATAGTCCCTTCGTCAGTTTTTACGACACCCATAGGATGAGATTGGGTGGTGATATATTGTATTCTTACTTCGTCACCACACGGATTAGATAGAGATCAAAGGTTTTTAATAACACCAGACTGCAATACATCTATGAATGGATTAAACAAATGTTATTTTAGTTAAATGTGGGCGAAACCTGTAGCACTGATAAGAGAC
Organism: Schrankia costaestrigalis; assembly: GCA_905475405.1. Lineage (NCBI taxonomy): Eukaryota > Metazoa > Arthropoda > Insecta > Lepidoptera > Erebidae > Schrankia > Schrankia costaestrigalis. Next base: position 4,384,881 of record FR997855.1, read on the forward strand.
TATCTAAATGCGTATGGTTGATTACGTGTACCATAGAGTAGAATAATAGATAAGTGTCATCTCGTTTGTAGCATAGACACGTCATACACACGTGTTTACCGATTTATGATACGTAATTTTTTCTCCGTATGGTGACGGAGTAAGAATACAATATGTCACCAACACATCTCATCTCATAGGTGTCGTAAAAACCGACTAAGGGACTATCCGTGAATATTATGTTTCCGAAATAAAAAAGAAGAAAAACTTGAAATTAAACCCTGTACCAATCCGTCTGGCCAGCGTGGTATTAGTAGGCCAAGTACCCCTCCGTCACGGAAGGAGGCCTGTCCCTACAGTGGGACATTATAGGTTGTTATGATAATGATGATGATCTTTATTAACTAAAAAAAAAGTTTAACCAGTTTTATATAAATATGTTTTAGGTGTGCTATCATTTTGAAGTGTTGAACAAGACCGCGTAGGGTGGAAATGTTTGGTGGACGTCCATTGCGCATTGACTGAGATGAGATGTGATGTTTCTTTTTGGGAGACAGACGTGTAAATCTACTCAATGGTAATCGTCCCTAAATGATGTCAATAAAGCTAGAGCGTAGCAAAACCGTTGCTTATTCAAGGCCACAACAATGCCAATCTGTTTTCCATCGTGGATCGTGACAAGTGGCGCTCTGGCGTCTCTGCCTACCCTGGACGGTATAAGGCGTGAGTTTATGTATGTATGTATTATAAATGCGAAAGTTTGTGAGGATGGATGTTTGTTACTCTTTCACGCAAAAACTACTGAATGGATTTTGATGAAACTTGTAATATACTCGTAGGTAGTTTAGGGTGTAGAGTAACATTTAAGCTACACTTATACACCGCGGGTAAAGCCGCGGGCATCAGTATCTATTATTCCATAGCCGTGTATTGTCAATCATTATATCATTTATACTACTTAATCTGAGTTTACATACATTTCATAGTTTAAAAAACTTTACCACCGCCTCCAAAGCGCTAGTAGAGAAGAAGCGGCGCAACAAACTCTACTGTTGCATTTTCTTGACGTCATAATATATATTTTTTAACATTGTAGATAACTGTAATTAGGCGCTGCAACCATTGTATACCATACATAACCATAACCAAGGATTATTCAATGATAGGTAGCGTCATGCAGGTAGTACATAAAAATGGGAGCCCCAAATCACATCCATAAACAATTATCTATACTAATATTATAAAGAGTTAAAGTTTGTGTGTTTGTGACGTTGTAGGGGGTAATCTCTGGATCTACTTAATCAATTTTAAAAATTCTTTCTGTGTTGAATATAATAGTCCATTATCGGGGAGTGTCATAGGCTATATAGTATCACGCTATGACTAACAGGAGTGGAGCAGTAATGAAATATGCTTAAAAAAGGGACGCGTTGTTTTCGCCGACCAACGAAGTGGGCACGGGTCAGCTAGTCTAAAAAAGTAGTCTAGTAATAAAGACGTCGCTCAGCCAAATGACCACTTAGATAAATAATCAGAAGTATACCAGTGTTTGCTGAATTAAATCTGTGAGCTTTCCATAATTTAGTTGATGATCGCGACTTCATCTGTGCAATACTAGTATTTTAAGTAGCTTATCACTACATAGTATAAAACTAAGTCGCTTTCTCTGTCCCTATGTCCCTTTGTATGCTTATATCTTTAAAACTACGCAACGGATTTTGATGCGATTTTTTTATATAGATAGAGTGATTCATGAGGAAGGTTTATATGTATAACTAATGCATAATATAGTAGAGAAACCCTTATAGAGATTTCTAATGTAATCGTCTAGTGAAACTGTACTTGAACGTTATTTAAGGACATTCTGTAGTAGGTGCCCGTGCGGAGTAGTAGTCGCTAGTATTATATATAACTGGAATATCTTCACAAATTGTTGCTTAGAGTACAAGGTGACGGAGTAAGAATACTATAATTATGTCACCACCCCATCTCATCCCATGGGTGTCTTAAAATCCGACTAAGGCTATTCGTGAATGTTATCTCTATGAAATAAAAAGAAGGAAACTTGAAATTAAACCCTATACCAATCCGTCTGGCCAGCGTGGTATTAGTAGGCCTCCTTCACGGGAGGAGGCCTATCACTGCAGTGGGACATTAATGGGCTGTTATGATGATGATGATGTTAGCTTGACGTTTCGGCACAAGTTACACGGCACCTTAGTGTGTATGTTAAACATTTATAGATACGCAAAGGCATAGTTTAAAATTATTTACTTTGTTTTATTAAAACACAACACATAACAAGAAGAATTGATTTTGGTAATCGATAGAATAAGGCAGTTTCCAACTCATCATCATAACAGCCCATTAATGTCCCACTGCAGGGACGGGCCTCCTCCAGTGACGGAGGGTTACTTGGCCTACATTACCACGCTGACCAGACGGATTGGTATAGGGTTTAATTTCATGTTTTCCTGCTTTTTATTTCGTAAAGATAATATTCTCGGATAGTCCTTTAGTCGGTTTTTACGACACCCAATGGGATGAGATGTGGTGGTGACATATTGTATTCTTACTCCGTCACCACACGGAGTTTCCAACTAATTTAATAAAAATGTGATGTAAGATTCCTTTTTTTGTAGAATAATTATTAAGTAGCTAAAGTTAAAAAGAAACTAATTATTGTTCAAGAAAATCTATTTACACAGCTGATTTTCCTAAACATTAATTTAGATTTCTTAAAAATTGAAAACATTACTTTGAAAAAATAATTAAAAATTGTATTTTTATCAAACTAATCGAAACAATTACAGTTTAAACATTTTGCTTACATTTCTAAATTAAACAAAAAGAAAATAAAAAAAAAAGCATCCGTCAATAATCCGCATTCCAAAATCAAACGCCAATACTTTTTTTTTAATCCGTCAACTGTCAAATAGTTAAAAAAGGAGGATTTTAACAAAAAAGGTTTTTACTCACTTGGTATGTTTCGTCTGGTTTGCCCGGATAGGAAGCACTTCGCCGATAGTCCGGAGGCCGCGGCGGAGCGGGCGCCCTACGCCACGGGGCGAAGGCCGAAGGTTGCGGGGGCTGTGGCGCGGGCCACCTGTACTGCGGAGCCCTACGGAAGGGGGCCCTGTATTGTCTTTCATCGTCCGTAACGCTTGGTGCACCGGGGTATTGAAGCTCGCCCATTTATGACATAGGTCCGACCTATGAGGCGGTCGGACTTACACTAAGCGATAACGTATCGGTCGATGCGGACTGCGCGCGCATTCAACGTTTTGTTCCTTTGCCTAAGCACTGACGTGGATAAAAAAAAAATGCGGCGTTTTTTTTTCACATAAGATTATTGCGCTTTCATTTTGTAGTATAATCAAATTAATATTTAAACTATTAAGTACTTATTAATGTATAATTTTAGTTTATTTACAGTGTTTAGTTTATTTTAATTGACGTATAGAAAAGAAAGCGTCGTAATAAAGACGTTTTTTTTTCTTTTCAGAGTTTTCCTTAACTTACTAAGTTTGCCGTCAGATGGCGTTGTGTCTCATGTTATGTCATTTTAGTAGAGCAATCGAAGTGTTATTACTCAATGAAGTATATTTATTTATTGATATTATGTATTATAAATAGGCTTTTTAATTTAGTATGTAAGTAAGCGAATGAAGTTTATTTAATAATTAAAACATGTATAATAAATAGGCTTTTAATTTAGTATCTAAGTTTGTCGTCTCGTATAGTACAAGCTCAACTTAGTTTGGGACTAGATGGCGCTGTGTAAGATGTAGGTGTAATTAGATAGAACCTCATAGCTTATTTAATAACTACAGTCTTTTTTTTATTCTATAATATAGATGTAGCTAATTAACATTAAATTTTCTAGCAAAATCAGGAAATTTGCATTGAGCGGGAATCGAACCCTAAACCTTTGCGTAGCGGCCACTGACTAAAGGGAAATCAAAAGGGAGTGCACAATTTTCTTCAATATAGTTTCGGTATAATTATCGAGCTACGCCGTAAGGTCCCTCTACGCTGCTACGCCGTAGCTCGACGCTACGCGTGACCTACTAACCAAAGGTAACCTACGTAGACGCCGCTACGGACATCTTTACATTAACCCCTAAAATTTAAGAGGCGTTTATGAGTAAGGACTCATAAACGCCTCTTAAATTTTAGTCAATTGATTAGCTTAAATCCTTAAAAAAAAAGGTTTTGTTTGGCATAAGGTTGGTTTTGCTAATAAAAATCTCGCTAAACAGTGATTAAATTTAAGACGCGTTTATGAGTAAAGGGGTAAAATCTTAGAAGTTTTCCATGATTTATTATAGATGGCGTTGAAGTTATAATGTAAATTATGTAAGCTCAGTACTCGAGAGTTAGATTCTTGACGACCTCTGTGGTGTAGTGGTTATTTAACATGACTGCTACGCAGAGGTCTCGGGTTCGATTCCCGCTCAATGCTAATCTTTGTGTGCATGAACATGATTGTTTGCATTGGTCTGGGTGTTTTCTATGTATAATATGTATGAATTTACAAAAAAGTAAGTATTTACAGTACCCGGCCGTAAATATTACACATCGACTTTTGTAAAGAGACAATCGGCCAATTTCGGCTTCACAGGACAATAATTTATGGATTGCGCAAATAATAATATCCTATTCGGGTATTGAACCAACGACCTTGTACCAGTCACTCATGCGGCCTACCGCAGTTAAATTTTGTAAAATAAACACTAAATCAAAGTTTTATCCTACTTAATATTAATAAACGTGAAAGTTTGTGAGGATGGATGGATGTTTGTTACTCTTTCACGCAAAAACTACTAAAAGGATTTTGATGAAATTTGGAATATAGCTAGTTTAGGGTTTAGAATAACATTTAAGCTACCTATACAACGGGTGAAGCTGCGGGCATCAGCTAGTAAACACTAAATCACAGTTTTATTAAATAAATAATCCGCATTGCAGAATACACAACCTTGCTGAGATCTGCAAAATATCGTTGGCAACATAACCTACCTTTTTGGTGTCGAAACTTTTTTTATTATTTGGCATAGGTAATAATTTTCTATCTTGTTTGTGAAAATAATTATTATTCGTATTAATTTCTATACTAATATTATAAAGAGGTAAAGTTTGTGTGTTTGTGACGTTGTAGGGGGTAATCTCTGAATCTACTAAACCGATTTTAAAAATACTTTATGTGTTGTAAAGTTCATTTATCGCGGAGTGTCATAGGCTATATAGTATCACGCTATGACTAATAGGAGTGGAGTAGTAATTAAATATGTTTAAAAAGGGACGCGTTTTATTCGCCGTCCAACAAAGTGGGCACGGGTCAGCTAGTTAATAATAAGCTTGTAAATATGGGTCTAATTTAAACCAGCGGATTTTACCATTTGTATACCTAATTGTAACTTGTACCTTGATTTTTTTTCCTATAATTAAAATGCTTTAAGTTAGCTAAAATGTGCACTAATTATTTTTATTCTAATAAGTTTAATAAAACAAAATTAAGAAAACGTTAAATGAAAAATCACACTTCTGATTAAATCTTCTTACAAAACGACAATTTCATAGGTAAGGACCTAATACCTATCTATTCATCATAACAGCCCATTAATCTCCCACTGCAGGGACGGGCCTCCTCCAGTGACGGAGGGATACTTGGCCTACTAATACCACGCTGGCCAACCGGATTGGTATAGGGTTTAATTTCAAGTTTTCCTTCTTTTTATTTCGTAAAGATAATATTCACGGATAGTCCCCTAGTCGGTTTTTATGACACAAATGGGATTAGATAGTGACACACTGTAGTCTTACTCTCCGTCACCACACGGAGAATATCTATTCAGATAAAGTCAAAGTCAAAAACGCTTTATTCAAAGTAAATACAATTTTCATTATATATTTTTTGACGTCCTTTTAACTTCTCAATCTAAGTTTATATACATTTCAAAGCTTAGAAAACTTTACCACCGCCTCATATTCAGCCATGTGTAAGTGATCAAAATAAATAAAATTAATTTTCACAAAAAAAAAGAACCGACTTCAAAGACAAAAATTGCACTAAAAAGTAATAAATAATTACTTGTATTTTGATTTTACAACAATAAATCAGCCATTATTTCTATTTAATTTTAATTTATAGAATAGGTTCTTTTCATTAAGTATTGTAAAAGTATTGTTAAGGATATTTCTTGAAGAGTCTGTAAATATATTTATTTGTAGATTGTTTAAAAGATAATCAAATTATTACAAATAATGTAATATTATTGTTATTTTTGGAGTCGGTGTCAGCCACGATCGTTATTATTAAGTATACCATTTTTTATTTCTGACTGAAAACTTAAACAAATATTATGGCGCCGTGTTATACACAGACTAATAATTACATAAAATTCACATTCGAAAATGAAACGGCCGTTTTCGTTTTAAATGCAATATTTATCTAATTAGAAACCATTTAAAGTGATGAGAGTGTGTTATACAAAACTTTATTGCCTATTCTAACGAACTTGTAGACAACATTTTGCATTATTGATCCTATTCGCGAATTATTTCTTTAAATCTAATCTATTTTAAGTTCTGGAAAGCTTTAATCAGTTATTAAATATAATATTAAAACGTTTAAATGTGATACTGGTATTTTAAAATATATTTATTTAAATATGATAAGAATAGTTGTTTAATATTTGTTTAATTTTTAAACTAATCCATACACAATCAACAAATATAATGTCGAAGTCATTTATAATCTGTAATTCATGGCCGTCATTCCGTTTGCTTAGGTATTATCGTACTTATTCCGTTGGCTGACACCGCCTCCAAAAATAACAATAATATTACATTATTTGTAATAATTTGATTATCTTTTAAACAATCTACAAATAAATATATTTACAGACTCTTCAAGAAATATCCTTAACAATACTTTTACAATACTTAATGAAAAGAACCTATTCTATAAATTAAAATTAAATAGAAATAATGGCTGATTTATTGTTGTAAAATCAAAATACAAGTAATTATTTATTACTTTTTAGTGCAATTTTTGTCTTTGAAGTCGGTTCTTTTTTTTTGTGAAAATTAATTTTATTTCTAAATGTTTAGTGAATTCCAATTCTATAAATCCGTGTGGTGACGGAGTGAAAACACAATATGTCACCACCTCATTTCATCCCATGGGTGTCGTAAAAACCGACTAAGGGACTATCCGTGAATATTAACTTTGAGATATAAAAAGAAGGAAAACTTAAAATTAAACCCTATACCAATCCGCCTGGCCAGCGTGGTATTAGTAGGCCAAGTATTTCTCCGTCACAGAAGGAGGCCCGTCCCTGCAGTGGGACATTACTTTGTCGGAATATGGGTAGACCTACGAAACGCGCTGCTTATATGAGACAGCGCCGATTGAATGAAACAAACGAAGAAAGGGATAAACGCCTTTTAATGTAGGAAATCTACCTCCAATGTCATTTCAAAAGAGACTAGTGAACAACGGAGGACCTACATGCAAAAAGTTTTAAATAGGGAGAACATCGAAAAGCGTAGCCACCGTCTCGGCATGGTTAATTGGTAATAATAATTAAGTTAATTAAAATTAAAATAAATCAAATAAATATAATAATTATTATTATCAATTTGTTATATCTAAAGAATAAGTTTAAAATAAATTAAATGCAATTCAACAATTTTGTCTATTTATAATCCGTTATTAATTCCTATTTTAATTTAAAATAAGAATTTCATTCAAGTCTTAAACCACACCTGCGATTACATTCATAATGTTAAGTTTTCATCAATACAATTAAAATAAGCCCAAACACAAGGTAGCTGCTGTATGCCGTTGAGGAGTTTCTTCGACCCTCAGTCGTCTTTATCATGAGATCATGTTTGTGTAAAGTTGTGTAAAGTTTTCATCAATACGAATAAAATAAGCCCAAACACTCGGTAACTGCTATATACCGTTGAGGAGTTGCCTCGACCCTCAATCTTCTTCATCATCAGATCATGTTTGTGTAAAGTTTTGTAAAGTCTTCATCAATACAATTAAAATAAGCCCAAACACAAGGTAGCTGCAATATGCCGTTGAGGTGTTCCCTCGACTCACTCTGGTCTCCAGGATCTGACCAGTTCTTACTCTTGACTATTTGGTAGTGACGTCAGAGATGCACATGTATGACAAGATTTTACACAATGCGTCCCTACAATTTTCAAGAGATGCCCTCGATTTCTCTGGGATCCCGTCATCCAGATCCAGATCTGGTGACAATGGGACCAAATGGGAAGCATACCCATACGAACAAAAAAAAAATTTTTCAAATCGGTCTAGCCGTTTTCGAGAAATCAGGTAACAAACACAAAAAATAAAAAAAAAAAAATACAACCGAATTGAGAACCTCCTCTTTTTTGAAGTCGGTTGAAAATAAACGTGATTGTCTATGGTTGTCCCAGTCCGTGCGGCACCTCAATACCGCATTACAGCCTGTATGCGCCATTTTATTTGACCTCCTTTCTGGCTGCAGTTTTTAAGGCTTGAACTGAAAATGAATGGTTCATTTGGGACAAGGAATTACCTACTAAACTACATTTAACTAAATAGTAAATTTACAAAAAAAATAGTGAATGTATTATCTCCGTGTGGTGACGGAGTAAGAATACAATATGTCACCACTATAGATGCTAGCGGGAAAAAATCCGAATAATTCAACTTGATTAAATCGGAATAATACCGAAATATACCGGAACTTTGGGATTTTTTCAACTGATCGCACTGTCACGTGATTTATTTATTTTATTATATTTATTATATTATTTATGTGCTAAGTATAAAATTTATATTATTATGTTTTTATTTATTATGTGTATAATTATAATTTATAGGTAAGTATAAATAATTGTAAATAAACTATTTATGCATTTTGTCTGGTACCGATAGTTTTATATTATTATTTTAGATTAGTTTAATATTCGGGCGATATATTTGACGGAAAATTCGATCGAATCTTTCACTCACTCGCGGGGGGAAAGCTCCTCCGCAAAGCATGTCCTCTCTCTCTTACCGCACCAGGAACCGCTGCCGAACAACTCGAGAGTCATGTCACAACGTGAACCACTCACGTCGTGACATGAGTCGTGCAGACGGGCTCGCGCCCGTGAGGCTGCGGCCGGCGCACAAAGTTGTAGCGGCGCCGGCGCGGCGCGGCGGTGATCGCCGATCGATGCAAAATACTATTTTTCAGCAAATAAAACATAAAAATATTTATTACATAAATTTTGAATAAATCCGATTTTATGAAATTTTCCCTGATTTTTTCCGGTATTATTTCGTATTAATCAGAAGTTTTGTAACTATAGTCACCACCCCATCTCATTCCATGCGTGTCGTATAAACCGACTAAGGAACTATCCGTGAAAATTATCTTTACGTAATAAAGAAGGAAAGCTTTAAATTAAACCCTATACCAAGCCCAAGTATGTCTCCGTCACGGGAGGAGGCCCGTCTCTGCAGTGGGACATTAATGGGCTCTTACTATAGTATACTATAAATGTTTTATTGGTCTGTCTGTCGTTCACACAGGAAGCTAAGAAGGGACGCGAATGTATGACTCGCTTCACGAATGTGGACGAGGCCCAATCTGTTTGCCAGGATCGTAACAAGTGGCGTTCTGTCGTCTCTGCCTACCCCGGACGGGATTAGGCGTACGTAAGTTTATGTATGTATGTACATATTTCTCTTTAACCAGCATGTCAATTCTCGTACCTTAAATTCGGTTAAGTTAACTTTTAGTTGTCAAATTGTCACACTCTAAATGAAACTTTAACACGACCATATAAGATTACAATTGCAATAGCAAAAACATGACAATTTGACAACTAAAAGTTAACATAACCGAATTTAAGGAAAGAGAATTGACATGCTGATCGTAGACTATTAGAGATCGTAGATTCAGTATAACACTCCTTAGAAGAACTCGGACATAGCTTATTGAACGCCTGACACTAAACTTATAGCAATAAACTTACTACGTAACTTTGTTGTTTTATATCCGTAAGTAAGATTACAAGTGTGACCATCCTATCTTATTACAAATCTGTTTTAATCAGTAATTACATTAAATTACAACTACTAGGTAAATAGGGCTTAATAGTTAAAAAATAAATCAAATCTTGCAATATTCTAGCTTCTATTCGTACAAATTGATTACCAAATAAACAAGAAAAGGAACTTATTTGTACATACTTACTTTTACAACAACTAACATAGGTTTGTTTAAGAAGTAAGTTTGTCTAAAAATAGGTAAGATTTTGACCATTGTGCTTGAAATAGGGCACTGTGTCAACAAACACGACAGAAAAGTAAAACAAACAAAACAATATGCGAATTGTAATTGTGAAATATTCCCAAAGATGGCGCTGTAAGGCTAGAGATTTTAGAAAAAAAATATTACTTTTTTATATTGATACTGGAGCTTGCGAAGTTAGTCTGCGTATTTTGGACAACTCGTATAATTATTTGTATATTTATAAGACTATATCGTTATACCTATTTGTTAAGGTAAATGTGATTAATTGAAAATTATTAATAATTACCGGTTATTAATAATAATAACGACATGTTTTGGTAAATGTGATTAATCGATCGTTTATTACTTTTAGTAGTAATTATTAATAATTCACGACACATATTGGTAAAAGTGATAAAATAAATAAAATTCCAACGTTTTTTGATCAGCAGATTTTTTTTTTCATAAATTAAGAATGTGGCGTTGGTTGTCACAGTTCTAACATAACCTAACCAAATGATCTTTTGATCGAAATCTTCAAAATCGGTCAAGTGTTTTGTGCCCCATTGGTTTGCTACACTAGGTACCTACAGTGAAATGCGAGTTCCACATTCTTAATTTATAAAAAAAAAAAATCTGGTGATCAAAACACGTTGGAATTTTATTTATTTTATCACTTTTACCAATATGTGTCGTGAATTATTAATAATTACTACTAAAAGTAATAAATTTCGATCGATTAATCACATTTACCAAAACATGTGGTCATTATTAATAATAACCGGTAATTATGAATAATTTCCAATTAATTACATTTAACGTAACATATTTATATTGTTAGCCAATGAGTTATTCTGATGCGTCTATATTTTTGTAAAGTATAAAAGCCATTCAATAGTTTTTATGTGAAAGAGTTAAAAACAGCCATCCTTATATTACAACTTCTTAATATTAGTAGGATTTTGATTGTATTATACTTGTTTGGTTTTGTAATATTTGCTGCATCATATGGGGTGTGCCGTGTGTTTGTAGGTCATATAGGCTAAATGGGTCAACCAAATGCCCCAATGCGTCAAGGAAACGTTGCAAAGCTTGTAATAATTCCGGTATACGCAATATCACTTTATTTGAGCGTATATAAGTATATAAAATATTTGTTTTAAATAATATTGTTAGTTAGTTTAAAAAAAATGACCAAATAGTAAAACAGTATAATACTCAGTTCAAAAACGTAAAATGTAATTCTGACGTTTATTTTATAAGTTAACCTTGTCATTACTGTTACTGTCATTAGTGCCAAATTAGTGTTTACAATTTGTAGATGTTTGTTTTCTTGGTTTTATTTACAAAAAAAGGCCTAAATTATGACAGAATTAGTAACAACAGCTACAATAAAATGTAAACAGCAAGTTGTCAGAGCAGTTAGATTTAATGTCGACGGCGCATACTGCTTAACATGCGGAGCAGACAAGAAAATCAAACTATGGAATCCTCACCGGCAATTATTACTCAAAACTTACGGAGGCCACGCAAACGAAGTATTAGACGCTGCTGGATCATGTGATAGCAGTCAAATCATATCAGCCAGTGCTGACAAATCTGTTATTTTATGGGACGTAACTACAGGACAAGCGTTAAGAAGATATCGTGGCCACGCGAGCTCTGTAACCTGCATAAAATACAACGAAGAATCAACCATGGCTATATCAGGTTCTATAGACAATACTGTAGCTTTTTGGGACATCATGAGCCGTAGACAAGAGCCTGTGCAAGTTTTAAAAGAGGCAAAGAACACAATCACTTCCATACAGGTTACTGACCACGAAGTTTTAACTACTTCTGTGGATTGCCATGTTAGGTTGTATGACATAAGAGTTGGCAGAATGATTTCTGATTATATAGGTCACATAGTTACTTATGGAAGTCTAACTAAGGATGGGCAGTGCTATATACTAAGCTGTGCAGATAGTACGTTAAAATTATTCGACAAAGACACGGGTGAAATTTTAAATACTTTTTCCGGGCACGAAAGTAAAGATTATTTGCTAGAAAATGCTGTAAATGAGAAAGATAGTCACATTATAACTGGTTCGGCTACTGGAGAAGTATTTTATTATGATTTAATAAGCGGTGCTTGTGTTAAGAAGTATGTACATAGTAAGAATCGGTCGGTTGTGTCTGTTAGTCATCATCCGAGTGAAAATTGCTTTGTTTCTGCTTCTGAAGATGAAATTAAGCTGTGGGGTGTAGCGGCAATTGAAGAATAGATATTTTGTTGTAATGTTACATTGTCTCCGTGTGGGACGGAGTAAAATACAATGTGTCACCACCCCATCTCATCCCATGGGTGTCGTAAAAACCGACTAAGGGACTATCCGTGAATATTATCTTTACATAATAAAAAGAAGGAAACCTTGAAATTAAACCCTATACCATTCCGTTTTGTAGTATTAGTAGGCCAAGGATTCCTCCATCTCTGGAGGAAGTCCGTCCCTGCAGTGGGACAGTAATGGGCCATTATGAGGAATATGCAATTTGGTAATAGATAGGTTTTTAAATCTATCGAGAGGAGTCAAAGGCAGTGACTGCTCAGAAGATGGAAGGAAAAGACCTATTATACACAGAGTCCAGACTTTTTAAGACAATTATTAAAGGTTTCTATTCCTAGACACAGAATGGATGTTAAGACTTTAATAAAGAAAAAGAGTAAAAAACACTTTGCCTAAAAGAAATTGCTTCCAGCAATAAGGCAAACTTGCAATGGTTATGTAAATATCTTTTTAATTAGGAGGTACAATAAAAAAAATATGAATTTGATAATTCAAGGCTATTTTTATTTTATTTCATTTATTTACATTTATCACATTAAAGTCTCCGTAGGTGTTGATAGAGACTCTTTGGAATAAGTCCATTGACCGAAAGTACTATCGGAACAATGATCGCCGAATCAACATTCCACATGTCGACAACCTCGTGAGCCAAGTCCAAATATTTCGTTTGTTTGTCTTTTTCTGCTTTAACAAGATTCTCGTCATGAGGAATGGTGATATCGATTATCATTGCACGGCGTTCTGACCGATCTATCACCACAATATCTGGCTTATTGGCATCAATAGTCCGATCAGTGATGATAGATCGGTCCCAATATAATGTAACACTACTATTTTCGAGAACTGGGTCGGGTACATACTTATAATACGGTACTTCTGCATCGACAAGATGATATTTAAGAGCAAGTTGTTGGTGGACAATTCTGGCTACTTGGTTGTGTCTATGCAAGTATTCACCATTCGCAAGACGAGAACAACCGGAAACAATATGTCTGAGTGATTCTCCGGGACAGTGACATGCCCGACATAATGTCAACTGTACCATCCTTCAGGATATATTTCCGATAATTCTTAGTCATTACGACTTCGTCCATAATTGCAAATACAAAACCTTTGGTTTCTCTAAAGAGATCACCGCCAGGACACAGATGCTAATGTGTCAACATCAGGCCCATTTAAGGCCCGGTAAAAACGACCATGCAACTCCTTACTTTTCCATATTTCTTTACGATCATCGATAGTTTGTATTATAGGTTTGCGCCAATTCTCTTTAGCCAAACAAAGCGGAGTAAGTCCGACATCTACCGACACAACATCTCTGTGTATATCCGCATCCACAGTGAGAAAATATTCTCTGAGATGGTACACCTCGCGATTGTGAAGGGTCTTAGCACTTAAATACCCACGACCCCCACTCTTTCGTGGAATGTACAATCTCATTACCGAAGAACGCGGATGATGCATTCGATGAGCTGTCAGTAGAGTTCGTACTTTTCTATCCAAAGCTTCTAGTTCAGTCTGTGTCCACTTTAGTATGCCAAAGGAGTACATCAGAACCGGCATGACCCAACTGTTATAGGCACGAACTTTATTGCCCCCTGTCAAAAGGCTATTCAAAACCTTTTTCAAGCGGGCAAAAAAGCGATCCCGTAACTGTTGTTTCATGTCCGTTTCCGTTATACATAAAGCCTGTGACATACCAAGGTATTTGTATGTGTCGGATGGAGAGAGACATCTAAGTTTTATGGAATCTGAAAGTTGTAACTCATCAGATTCCACAACCTTACCTCGCTTAACATGCATGACAGCACATTTATCCACACCAAATCCCATTTTAATAGAATTACTAAAGGTTTCTGTTTCCTTTAGTAAAACTAATAATTGAGATTTAGTTGGAGCAAATAATTTCAGATCATCCATGTACAGGAGGTGGGATATAACTTGACCATGTCTCTTTAATCGATAGTCTAACCCTGAACACTCTAGCAAAGTACTAAGAGGATTCAGTGCTAGGCAAAACCACAACGGACTGAGACTATCACCTTGATATATACCTCGCTTAATTTGAATAGGCACCTCGTTTCCTAAGCCCAGTCTACATCCTGAATAAAAAAGAACCGTATTCCATTTTGTCATACATGTCCTCAAAAAAGTGCATAGAGTTGCATTGCATCAATCTTATACAACTCCAGCACTCTCAGAAGCCATGTATGAGGAACAGAATCATACGCCTTCTTGTAATCTATCCAACATATTATTATTATTTCATTATTATTATAAATTGTTATACATTTAAATATATTTTTTAAATTCTTAAATAGATAATTCCCGCTATAGAGATATTGGACTCAAACAACTAGACTCAGAGCAATAATTTGTAGATCAAACAAAAAATTGTCCTGCATTGGAATCTAACCTGCAACCTTATGCACATCAGCCGTTTCCACAACCGTCGTGCTACCGAGGCTATTACTATTTAAGGTGACTGGAGTTTAGTAAATAATTATAATAAATAAATAAATATCCACAGACATCTCTACACAGCGCCATCTGTTACCAAAGTAAGCTAGGTTTAACCTGCTTGTGTTATGGTTATGGGTAACAGAACAACGGATATAAATATTTATAAGTATACTTTTTTTTTAATTTACATATTATACATAGAAACACCCAGACCAATGCAAACAATCATGGTCATGCCCACAACTGTTTGCAATGAGTGCAGTAGCAACCGTGTAATATAACGACTACGGCAGAGCACAGAGGTCGTCAAAGATGCGGCAGTTTGATCTTTATTACAAAACTAGCTGACCCGTGCCCACTTCGTTGAGCAGCAAAAAAAACGCGTCCTTTTTTTAAACATATTTCATTACTGCTCCTCTCTTATTAGTCATAGCGTGATACTATATAGCCTATGGCACTCCCCGATAAATGGCCTATTTAACACAAAAAGAATTTTAAAAATTGGTTCTGTAGTTTCAGAGATTAACCCCTATAACGTCACAAACTTACATACACACAAACGTTACCTTTTTATAATATTAGTATAGAGTATTATCCATTCATTCTATCCGTGTGGTGACGGAGTAAGAATACAATATGTCACCACCCCATCTCATCCCATGGGTGTCGTAAAAACCGACTAAGGGAATAACCGTAACTACTATATTTACGAAATAAAAAGAAGGAAAACTTGAAATTAAACCCTAAACCAATCCGTCTGTATTAGTAGGCCAAGTAACCCTCCGTCACGGGAGGAGGCCCGTCCCTGCAGTGGGACATTAATGGGCTGTTATGATAATGATTATCCATGTAACGATGGATTAAGAAAAGGTACATGGTATTAATCAATAAACCAATTAGCCTATCGCAGCTACTGCTGGACAAAATGCCTCTTCCAACAAACGCCACAGAACAGGGTCCTCCGCCCTCCGAATTTAGTCTGACCAAGCGATCTTTTTGAGGTAGAATTAATTTATAGTACAGGTATTTAAAATTAAAATCTTACTCCAACCAAAAATTAAATGTTGATACTAAGAAAATTCATCTATACCTACTAACATCGCGTTAGACAGATATTTTACGTTATTCGCGCATTATTTTAAAACTGAGATATCTTTCAAACTAATAATCGGATCTCATCGCTGTAAAGAACAATATTGTTTAAAATTAAATAAGTATAATGATTAACGTATTTACTTTGGTAAGGGTTAATACCATATACACAAAATACCTTTACAAACAATGCATTTCTTTAAATCAAATTTAATTATTATAAAAAAGGTCGTAGTGAGTCAACCTTAGAAGATAGATATATGCTATCGTTGACTTAATTGTAAAACTTTTTTAAAGGTACAATTCTTTAATACATCATTTCAGTATATCTCCATACGTTTAAGCAGCAGACGCAAAATAAACGTTTTTAAGCGTCCCTTTTATAAACATATTTCATTACTGCTCCACTCCTATTAGTCATAGCGTGATGCTACATAGCCTATGACACTCCCCGATAAATGGACTATTCAACACAGAAAGAATTTTTGAAATCGGTTCAGTAGATCCAGAGATTACCCCCTACAACGTCACAAACACACAAACAAACAAACACACAAACTTTACCTCTTTATAATATTATTATTAATTATTAATTATTATTATCCCTTTTCCATAATACTCGGGTCTATTGGAGACCCGGTTCTTTGGAAGGCATACATCGGGCCGAAGCCAAGACGAAGAGGCCCTTTAAGAGATATTTAATCTGGTAATGGATACACAGGGCAGATACCATCTCTGAACGCACAATATGATACACCCAGTGATGGTCCCTGCCGAGTGCAATAACTATTGTAGTGCATCTGTAAGGATGCAATGGAAATTTAAATAATAGACTATGGATGAGTATGTTCAATGGACCGGTTATTGGGCTATGGAAGGAGACTACCGGATACCTGTCGTGATAATCAGTCTCTATATTATAAAAAGACAGGTAGTGACTTGCCACCTCGTTGAGTGGGCCCCACAAAACGGCCGCACGTACAGTGCGACAATGGAGCAACATCTCTTAGAGAGGCTAGAAGCTGTGGAGAGGTGAGTCTGCGGGGCGCCAAATTCCGGTCAACCGTTCAAGGGCCCCCGGCGTTATGACATTTTACACTTCCAGCTTGGAGCATAGGATCCGCTCTTGCGTATTCCAGTCCTGGCCGACCAATGAAGGTAAGCCAGGCCATCAAGGAATCAGGGTCCGTGGTGTCGCCACTCACCAACAGCTCGCCACAAGCTGCCCCTGCGGGCTAATATTATTATTATTATGTTTCTCTTTTCCATAATACTCGGGTCTATTGGAGACCCGGTTCTTTGGAAGGCATACATCGGGCCGAAGCCAAGACGAAGAGGCCCTTTAAGAGATATTTAATCTGGTAATGGATACACAGGGCAGATACCATCTCTGAACGCACAATATGATACATCCAGAGATGGTCCCTGCCGAGTGCAAAAACTATTGTAGTGCATCTCTAAGGATGCGATGGAAATTTAAATAATAGTCTATGGATGAGTATGTTCGGTGGATAAGTTATTGGGCTATGGAAGGAGACTACCGGATACCTGTCGTGATAATCAGTCTCTATATTATAAAAAGACAGGTAGTGACTTGCCACCTCGTTGAGTGGGCCCCACAAAACGGCCGCACGTACAGTGCGACAATGGAGCAACATCTCGTAGAGAGGCTAGAAGCTGCGGAGAGGTGAGTCTGCGGGGCGCCAAATTCCGGTCAACCGTTCAAGGGCCCCCGGCGTTATGACATTTTACACTTCCAGCTTGGAGCATAGGATCCGCTCTTGCGTATTCCAGTCCTGGCCGACCAATGAAGGTAAGCCAGGCCATCAAGGAATCAGGGTCCGTGGTGTCGCCACTCACCAACAGCTCGCCACAAGCTGCCCCTGCGGGCTTATTATTATTATTATTATATTATTATTATTATATTATTATAGTATAGATATAGATAGAAAGAAAAAATCATTTATTCACGTAAGATATAACGATACCGCTTGTGAAAGTCGTTTTATAGTGATCACATAATATGCTCGTCTAACTTAACGGCTAAGTTTACTGAGGGTTCGGAACACAACCATGTCAGAGAAGACACCCACAAGAAACTCTGCTGGGTTCCTATCGCTCTTTTGGTGATCACTTCACAAATATTATTTTATTTAGTAAACAGGACAATTCAGATCCAAGCATTTTTATTTTATAATAGGACAGGGACCAGTACCTATCGACAGCATAATTTGCAGTACCTAATGATTTTTAGGTTCAGGGTAATGCAGGGCTCAGAACAGAGCCTTGAAGCACTCCCGCTTCAATGTATTGTATTTATTTCTCAATATAATGTTACAAAAAAACAACTTACTGACGTCAGTTTAAATCTACTTAATCTAAGTTTACATATTAAAAGTTTTACAAACTTTACTACCGCTTCCAAAGCGCTAGTACAGAAGAAGCGGCGTAACAAACTATTTATCAGCATTTTATAGACGTGTCTATAATTTTACAACATTGTAACTGTAATAAGGTGTTCTGGTTTTGTGGTCTAATACCACTAGCTCTATTTTTTTTGTACAATCATTATCATAATACCAGCCAATCCAAATATTTCCACCTTGTACGGCAATACCGCATCATCCCTCATCCATCGGTTCCTCGCTGTCCTAACTAGGTCGCTGTTGCACTGAGTTACGGGGTCTCCCTACACTACGTTTTCCGATGTACAGTCACCATTTGAAAACCTTTCTGCCCTAATGGCTGTCAGCTCTCCATCACTATGTCCCGCCCACCGTCATGCGTCACTATAATTACTTAATCTTAAGTAAGAGCTATGTCGGTCACTTTGGTTCTCTGGCGGATCTCCTTAATATGATTAAACCACAGAATATCTATGGAGACTATGTCTTCTGAGGAGACCTATTGTGAGTGACCACGTCAATAATAATTATACAAAATAAACTTAGTGGATAGGTAGCAACTTACTTAGAAATAAAGCAAAAAGGACATAAAATATTGAGTATCTCTGCCAACGACAACGGACACTACCGGTTACGCTGTTTTCTGCGCATTCGTTGACCTATTTTACAAGTAGGTACGGCGGCGCGGCGTCCGCCAACAATGACTTGTAGAAAGAGAAAGGCTATTTTAGACGACTAATTTAATAAATTAATAATGTCTTTTTGAAGGTAGGATCTATAGTCTCATCATCATTAGCCAATCAATGTCCTCTGCTGGATAAAGGCCTCAAACGACAATAATTCTTACCCGCACTACATTTTATACAACAACAATTAATACATATAGTTAAAAATATTTACAGCTGTTTTAGAAAAAAGACAGAAAAGTGCTTAGAAAAATAGATTGATAAAAAAAACATTATATTTAGGTACCTAATTACCCAATTCGATTTATGAGAATTTAGAAAAAAAAACAATTTACTAGCGGCATCGTGTGGAGGAGTGCTCAGACCTTAGGGCTGAAACTAAATCAGCGCTACGGGGGTGCCGGCGTGTATCCGACGCGGGCTTAACGCAGTTTCAGCCCATAAAGTATAAATAAGATTACAGGTTACAAAACATGTGATACTTTCTTTGTCATCCAATTTCATTTAATTTTACAATGCGCATATTCGTATATTTCTAATGCTTAAAGATTTTAGTTTTTATTTCTGCAACCACTCCAGTGTGTGCTTACCCTTTTCAATAAAGTATAGTAAAAACGAATCGGAGACTAGATTTTCATGGCACTTTATATATTTTAATATTTATAGTAAAAAAAGTTACTCAGAAAAAATGGTGATAAATATAAATATATGCAAAAAAGGATAGAGATAACCATCCCGCCATTATGTATGATGGCCCACTTTATTATACCCCTTCCAGCGTAAGTTTAGCTTTTTGACAGTTCACGTCCATGAAGTTTCGTAATACTTCCGCTTATTTTTCAAACAAATAATATTGTATTTCATGGACGTACCGATGTTTTTTTCAGTTACCATGGTTACTTAGTGATGGACACTCATAACGATTACCACCATTATGAAACAAATTACAAATAATCGGTAGAAATAAATGCTATGAATAAACCTGAACTCTTTATAATACGTTTATAAAATGTAA
The DNA here is from genome assembly GCA_905475405.1 of Schrankia costaestrigalis. NCBI lineage: Eukaryota > Metazoa > Arthropoda > Insecta > Lepidoptera > Erebidae > Schrankia > Schrankia costaestrigalis. The sequence continues at coordinate 4,405,143 of FR997855.1, forward strand.
TATGATATTTTAGATTAGCTATAACCCGCGAATGTGTCACGATAAATTATGTATTTTAAATAATACCTAAGCTAACTATAATTTTATCATTTTAAGCTATAGGCTAATTCTCATAACATAGAAGAAAGAAACAATAATAAAATGATAATGTAAGTTGATGTAAGGATCCAAATGTGTAAAATAAAGTAATTTGAAAAATCGCGAAATCGCTTACAATCGAATGGCATTACATTCGAGATACTGCTGAACGTCACTAACGTCAATCTGTCAAATGTTGTTAAATATAGTGGAAAGGGTATAATCATTCCAAATTGTGAAATCTAAAATCCATGGTTGCGCGTCATTCGAGCGAGTAGCATTTCGAAAAGCAAATATCGTATTTGTACACTTTTGTTTCATCTGTCTCACTCACTCTTGGGTAAAGCCGATAATGAAAAAAGAGTATAGCTAGCTTTATGCATACAATGTCGATGTTCGTCTAATTCGAATGTATATAATTCTTATCTATGTTCGAATGTGACGCGGCTTGTACTGTGATGTGAAATTCCGCTTTTTGCCACCAAAAGCAAGAAAATAATAATTTAACTTGTTATTTCACAATAAAATAAATGAAGGCTATAAAATGGGAGCCAAAGCACCAGATAAGTTAAAATTACAGCGACCAGCATGTAAATGCGAAGTATGTGGTAGGAAATTCCCAAACGTTCCATCCCTAAGAATTCATCGGAAAACATGTACAATTAAAAATAAGATTGTTGCTGGGAAGAGAGTATCATTTAAAAAGCAAACAGCAACTAAACAAGCAAAGAAGACTCCTAATCAAACAATTAATTCAAAATCTGACGAAATGTCAACACCTAAAAGTAAAAACGCATCAAAGTCAAATAATAGACTTGCAGAGGCTGAAAAGCTATCTCCAGCAAAAAAAATTGAATTCCAGTGCCCTAAATGCTCTAAAATCTTCAACGTGTACTTCTCAGCATATAGACATATACAAAAATATCACTGTGTTGACAGTAATGATCAGGAAGTGTAAGTAGTCAATTTTGATTGTATTTTCGTATTTCCGTGGACCCCACGCCCTGTGACTCCAGCCAATTAACATCAATATACATACTAACCCTTAAAATGTCAATAATTTTGCATTATTTATACTTTAAACATTTTTCTAGGCTTTTTTTTTCATGCTGTAATATTATTACCTATCATACTAAAACAATTGAGATAAAAGACCTAGTTCTTGTTGGAATTGTAACTTAATGTTTTGTTTCCCTCATGAAGTGTCATGGGTTGCCATGGACATTCTAAACAGGCTCCAAATATAAACATTGTCATGTAGATTATGGTTGTGATGCTGTTGAGAATAAACATCAAGAATTTCTTGCTATAATGTTCCTTTCAGGGCTGGACCATAAACAAACTACTGTAGGACCTATGCTATAAGAAAACTCAATAAGCAGAGCTTATAATATTATGTGTACTAGACATTCTTAGTAAATTTTAAACTATTGCAATTTGTATACGGGTCATTCTAAGTTAAGAGGTAATTCGTTGTATGAAATGGCGGCACGGGTTTTTTTTATATATTTTTACTTAAGTATACATTTTTTTAATGTAAACTGCTATGTTTAAAACGTTTACAAAGTGGCCAGACAATTTATTGGTTTTATTACGTTTTATAAGTGACCAGGGGAAATACACCATACAGGGGAGAGACAAGGTGTACAGGGGAGGATACTTTATGAACAGGGAAGAGATAATCATAATAAACATGGTTATTTTTAAGTATCATCTTTATTTATTATAATATGAATTATTTATAATCAGGCTTTTCATTTGTTTACAATCTTTTTTGTCTATAAAATTAAATGTTTCCTATGAAAATCAATAACAAAAAGAAAAATTTTCTTTTGAGTAACATTATAAACTTAAAAAATATTTATTTTTCTTGTCTATCAAAACAAAACTACCTAAGTATAGGTGTATATAACTTTAATACCCGTGTAGATATTAATAATAAGTGATAATGAAACACGAAAGTTTTAAAGTTATATAACTTTACTATTAATAGGCAATAATTAAATAAAAAGAAACAAAAACTAAAAATACTCTTTCAAATACTCTTACGACTTCAGGGGATATTAAAGGCCACCAACACCTATGAGTTTTATTAGTTGACCGTAAAATGTCAACAGGTACACGTCCCCAGAATATTCAAGCAATAAAACTTCCCAGAAATGGACACAAGATCAGAAGTAGCGGCTCAAGCAGTTACACTGTTGGAACAAGGCATGAGTAAACGACAAGTGGCTCGTACTCTGAATATAAGCCAGTCAATGGAGTAAGAACAAGCCAAAGGTACCAAGAGACTGGTGGCTTTGATCAAAGAAGAGGTCCAGGTAGAAAAGGATCCACTTCAAAAAGAGACGATCTTTTCATCGTTAGTACTTCACTGCGAAATTGTTCACTCGACGGGGTTCAAATCCAACGGGAGCCCCGATAAACGCGTAGACTAACTGTCAGTTCTCGCACTGTGAGTAGAAGACTCAAGGTAGCTGGTAACCCTGATTCCAAACAAAAAGACCAGCAACAGGTTCCAAATCGACTACAGACTACAGCGCATCGAGCAGCTCGTATTCGTTTTGCGAGAGAACACGTCGATTGGACGGAAGATCAGTGGCGCTCTGTTTTCTTCTCCGATGAAAACAGAGTATGTCTGCATGGTAGTGACAGAAGAAGAAGAGTGTATAGAAGGCCAGGAGAGTGATACGCACAATGCTGTTGCGTATGGAGGTGGCTCCTGCATGGTGCGGGCTAGTATTTTTTTGATAGAAAAAATCGACTTGGTTTTCATTGAAACCGGCCGCCATGTAAGGGGATTGACTGCAGATCGGTACATTGAAGAAATCCTGGGGGGCCACGTCGTTCCATATTTATGCTGGTTTTGTTGGTGACAACTTTGTCTTAATTCAAGATAATGCCTTTTATGTTAGCATGTTTTTGTGGATAATCCAAAGTACCCAATTGAAAATGACGAGAGTCACAGAAGCAGCTCAAACTTTTCAATATTAGGCAATACGCAACCGGTAACTTGGTGAACCTTTAGTATTCCTGAAAAAGTCTCTAAATCTTTAGTAGATCCCAATTTTTTCGTTATGTCGGTATTATTTTCTGTAAAAAAAAACTTAATATTGTATTTTAAAGCTATGATAAGCATAACGCCAAGTAAAGGCGTAGAGAAAACTAGAAGTATTAATGGAAACGCGTAAAAATGTATCTCCCCTGGATATTAAGTATCTCCCCTGCCATCAAAAGAGCCAGGGGAGATATATTTTCGATAGAAATCTAAATTAGCCGTAAAAGTATTTCACGCACGTGATTCACACACAAACGTAACAATGTATACACTATTTGTAATAAATATTTAAGTATATGTTGGTATTTTAACAAAAAATGGCAATGGAAAACTTACCAGGGGAAAGACTGCATTCACTAAACATTTCTGCACCCAGCGAGTGGCGTGATCGAAATGGCCAGCAATAAGGCGGCGCAGTTGCTTATGCGCCGCTTGCTGGTAACTTTACGTTACACACTATGCATTCATGGTCACAACTTCTGCAGACTAGGAAAGCAGAACTGATTTTTGAACGAAAACAAAAGACCAGGGGACGAGACACGAAACACGGTGGACAAATTTCGGTGTTCATATTTTTTTTAAAGAATTGGAATAAAAGCACTTTTACTTGTAGGATACTATTACTAAGTTTACTGTCCTTGTAAAATTAAATAATTTAAAATAATTATTGAATTTTAATACATTCATAATTACTGATTTACAAATAAAATCGGTTATGGGACAGACCAGGGGAGAGACATTTTTCACATATTAGAGCTTATTGTGACTAAATTACGTACATTTCTGCAATAAATTTTAGTGACCACGTAGGAAGCATTTAGTTTTAAGTAATAAATAAGTTATTTATAAAGTTTATTGAAAAAAATATATATTTTTTGTCTTTGCCGTCGAAAGTACTTCTTAACTTAGAATAACCCATACATCATATTACTTTTATTCGAGTCTTATTAGCGGTTTATAGTACTTAATCTAGATACTAATAGGATAAATACATAGGGTTTTCTCTGACCTTTTGGCCAACAGCTTGCAGGAGCTGTGGTCAAGGATGGTCTGTACTTTTCTTGTTAATGCAATGACTTGAGTTATAAGGATACCTGTAAAACAAAATGTTTGGCATGGCAGATAGATTTAATCTTAATAGCTACTGTAGCATCTAATTGTTCTTAGTTATTGGGGGTCGGTTTCCGCTTAGTCCCTGAGGTGGACCATTGTACGTGAGGGCACTCGTCATTCCAGCCAGCCCACCTCCCTTCAGAAGCATATCTATATATCATCTAATTGTTATTTTTGTTATAAATATTTTACTGTTTTTTCTGTTGAGACTTTCTTCTAAGTATTTATAAGTTTATCTCTAACTGGTAATATGTTAACAAAAGGAAATTGTCATGTTTTTGTCTGCAAAAGATCAAATAGTTAAGTACCAACCCAGTGCTTTACTAATTTTTTTTTAAAAGACATTTTCTATGCACACCTTTTACATTGCAATTACCTGCCTTCTTGAAGTAATTTACACATATAATTTATGTAAACACTAGCTGACCCATGCCCACTTCGTAGGAGAACAAAAAAGCTTATTAACCTTTCCTTTTTTAAACATATTTAATTACTGCTCCACTCCTATTAGTCATAGCGTGATACTATATAGCCTATGACACTCCCCGATAAATGGACAATTCAACACAGAAAGAATTTTTGAAATCGATTCAGTAGATCCAGAGATTACCCCCTACAACGCACAGTGAACGATCCCCATACAAGCATGGTCGACAAAAATATTTAGAGCTTGTAATTATGTGTTAACGAAATCTTGACGTATGTTTTATCATAATAAACATTTTACAGTAAGTTTTATCGCTTCACTGTTCAACCAGTAAAAACCTGCATTGGAAGTCAAAAAAACGTTCATAACACTTTCCACTTAGAAACCATTTTTCGTTTTATGTGCTGGAATGTTGTGCTATCACCATTTTGAAACGCCTGATCGACTCCTTAGTAGCTCACCTTATTATTAGATAATCAAAAAACTGTTTTTGTTTGTTATTTTTTGGGTGTTTCACCCATTTATCGAAAAAATATTTTCTCGACAGGTAAATACTGTGTTCCGAAAAAAAAATATAATGAACACCAGTGTGCTGCTTAAAATTATTATTTTTATAAAAAGCATGAATGTGGCTATAATATATAAAAAATGCAGCCTGGGTACCAGAGGGTAACTATAAGTTTCGCTCTAACAAACATAGAAGATGTAGAGAATTTGTGTATCTCATGAGTTCCACTGTACATATCTCAATAACCGAACATGTTTTTACACTTGTAATATATAAATAAAATACTACTTGCCAAGCACTTCACGATTCATAACAGATAATTTCAATTTATTTATAAATAAAACTTAGAGATGTTAACAAACACGCATAACGAAATCGACAAATTTAATTTATTATCATTTTAACCACTTTTCGACTTTCAAAAAATCATATAAAAAAATGTGAGGGTTTTTAGAAAATAATTTTCTAATTAAAAAACCGACTTCAACAGGAGTCGGTTAAAAACCATCATCATAACAGCCCATTAATGTCCCACTGCAGGGACGGGCCTCCTCCTGTGACGAAGGGATACTTGGCCTACTAATACCACGCTGGCCAGGCGGATTGGTATAGGGTTTAATTTCAAGTTTTCCTTCTTTTTAATTCGTTACGATAATATTTACGAATAGTCCCTTAGTCGGTTTTTACGACACCCATGGGATGAGATGGGGTGGTGACATATTGTATTCTTACTCCGTCACCACACGGAACTTAAAAACCATGCTGATAACAATTTCTAAGATTCGTATTAAATAAATTTCTGCAGTCGTCTTCATCATAAGATCATGTTTGTGTAAAGTTTTCATTAATACGAATAAAATAAGCTCAAACACTAGGTAGCTGCTATATACCGTTGAGAAGTTTCCTCGACCCTCAGTCGTCTTCATCATCAGATCATGTTTGTGTAAAGTTGTGTAAAGTTTCCATCAATACAATTAAAATAAGCCTAAACACTAGGTAGCTGCTACATACCGTTGAGGAGTTCCCTCGACCCTCAGTCTTCTTCATCATCAGATCATGTTTGTGTCAAGTTTCGTAAAGTTTACATCAATACAATTAAAATAAGCCCAAACACAAGGTAGCTGCTATATGCCGTTGAGTTGTTCCCTCGACTCTCTGTGGTCTCCAGCATCAGACCAGTTCTGACTCTTGACTATTTGGTAGTGACGTCAGAGATGCACGTATATGACAACATTTTACATAATGCGTCCCTACAATTTTCAAGAGATGCCCTCGATTTCTCTAGGATCCCGTCATCCAGATCCAGATCTGGTGACAATGGGACCAAATGGGAAGTATACCCAATCGAACAAAAAAAAAATTTTTCAAATCGGTCTAGCCGTTTTCGAGAAATCAGGTAACAAACACAAAAAAAAAAAAAAAAAAAAATAAAAAAAAAAAAAAAATACAACCGAATTGAGAACCTCCTCTTTTTTGAAGTCGGTTGAAAAAATTACGAGGTCATGTTAGTTAAGGTGTTGGCTATCATTATAATTAGTGCAATGAAAGTTGACCCTTTTTGTCGAGCATGATCGGGTCCTATCGTTCACTGTGCAACGACGTCACAAACACACAAACTTTACCTCTTCATAATATTAGTATAGATTATTCCACGCAGGGTAGAAATGTTTGGAGGAGGCCTATGTCCAGTAGTGAACTTCTTAAGCTGATATGAGATTAGATGATAACTAGTTTAACTGTCACTTTAGTTCATGAAAATGATAGTTTTGATACTTGAATAGTTGATTTTTACTTGATCAGTCATTCAGAACCTGGGGGTAAGCCTACTCCAATATTCAAATGCATTATTATTGTTTGTCAAGCGTTCTTCAATTGCAAATGATACATAAAACATTAACCATATCATATTATAATTTCAGCGAACCACAATCACCGGATCTCATAAAGCCGATACGCATTGAGTGGTGCCTTCAATGCAGTAAATTTATACCTATAAGTGAACCGCACGCATGCAGAGACTTACCGGAGCAATCTAAAGAAAGACTTATGTGTCTGGGATGTCAGAAAACGTTTGAAAATCTATTATTATTTGAAGATCATGTTAAAAAGCATCATATGCAGTTAGCCGAATATTATTTTTTTCCTAATCAAGCTGGTACGTGCATTTTTTTCTTAAGCCCGATTTACACATCGACAAGTACAGTAGCGAGTTAAGTAGTAAGTTGATTTGAATAGATCTCCATCCTATTTTTTGGCGAGTTAAGTACGAAGTAGCCCCCTCTCTCGCGTCTCGCCAACTCAACTCGCCAAAAAATAGGATGGAGATCTATTTAAATCAACTTAAACAACAACTTACTACTTAACTCGCTACTGTACTTGTCGATGTGTAAATCGGGCTTTACCACCTCTGTAGCGCGATGGTAGCGTAGATGTTGGCTACAAAGTCTTAAGAAATTTACCCAGGACAACTTTGTCGTGCATGGGAATCGAACCCGCGACCTCGTGCACAGCAGTCGCATGTACTACCGTCGCCCCACTTATGCAAACAATCATGTTGCATGAACATCGTGCACACAAAGACTTGCATTGAGTGGGAATCGAACTTGAGACCTCTGTGTAGCATCCATGTAAAATAACGACTACACCACAGAAATCGTCAATTGATGAAAAGGGTTTTTTAGGCTATTACCACATATAACTCAATAAATTAATACATATTTGTTAATAAAAATTATTCTCTATTTCAGAATTTACAGCATGGAAGACAGAATTGGAAACGGGAACCCAATTAACCTTCACAGGCAAATATAATTCTAAACAAATCTACCATTGTCCGCACGAGCAAAGCATATCGATAACAACGGACAAAAAATTACTATGCCCGTCTTCCATAAGAGTAAACGAATACAAGAACGGACTCCAAGTTATATACTACAATAATCATTACGGTCATATATGCCCGGAATATAAACAGACAAAGTATAAAAAATACCTTATAAACACATTTCTACACGACACCGAGGCAGGTGTATTAGTTGATAAGGAAAACCCGTATCAACTGTTCAAAACGGTCATGGAAAACATTACAGTCAACACGTCAAAAATAGATTCTACCATGCATTCTATTTTACTCGGTAAAGCTATGGAACTGGCTGTATATTTAAATGCTTTACTACAAGAAGATGTAGAGAGTATTATAAATAAGAGTTTGAGTGAAAAAGAAATTATAGATGTGTTGGCTGAAGTGAAGACGTATCCAGGGAAACGTAAAGCTACTGACTCTATGAAGAATAATATTAAGAGAACGAAGATTCCAATTGAAAATGATGAGAATAGTAAAAATAATAATACTGCAGATGTTAATAAAAGTAAGGTAAAGAAAACAGGTGTTGTAGCAAATAAAATAACTGCAAGAAAAGATAGTGATTCTATTTCAAGTTCTCAAACGTCTTCCACGTTCCTGCAATCACCGTCTTTCAACGATACTTATAAAGAATTTGTTGACCAGAATTTCAAGAAGACAACATCGGTTAATGCCAGTACACCGAAGAGTATTAAAAAGAAGCCCGTTGTCAAAACTAAGATCGGACAGTTTAAAGCTAAGCCTAGTCTTTCACCAAGCCCTACGAAGCCCTCACCGAACTCTGGAAAACAATCTCCAAAGCCGCTTTGCTTTAAAATAAAGCCGGATATTAAATATGAAGTGAAAGAGAGGGAAAATGACTGTAACATTCTAATTTTAAAAATTTAAATTATGTTGTCTGTGTAAATTGTAAATGTCAAATGTTTTTTTTTTTAATGTAGTTTTTTAAATGACTACGGAAAGCCAAATTGGTTTAGTGCTATGCGGATTATTGTCCGTTCGAGTCCCTGGAATATGTCAGAGGCTTGCCGTAAACAAGGCACGCGGAACTTTTATGTCACTTTCGCAAAACGTCACTTTCCTAAGGGTCCGTAATTTTACTTCGACAGTCATATGTTCGATTCACGGAAAGTCGACTGAACGTTTGTTCGAATGCACTTTGTAGCGAAACAATTTTTCGTCGACAAACGCTACTTCGACTGAACGTTTCATCGAATATTTTTTAATCGACGGACTGATCTTTCGAATGTTAAATTCAGAGTAGTTACATGCAATTGATTGATAGGTATGAAGAAAAAACCATAAGTTTTAATCAAGTAGGTATTTATTTGAACAATATTAACATAACATATAACTAAATAGATACATCAGCGTTGTTTTATTTTTTGAAGTGGAAAACGTAAGCCATTGAGCTCATGAAATCAAGCCTCTCCATGTGGTCTTTTTGTTTTAAAAGTTTTATTCAATTTTTCTTCTTTTCCTGCCTGCTTTTTCTTTTTGTTGGGAGAAACTGACTCATCTTGAGCTTTAATTTTTTCTATAATCAGCTCATTACTCTTCTGTTCTCTTTCAATTTCTTTTATTGTTTTAAATAAGTTCCACTTTCTTCTCCCTAGGAGCCCATTCCAGCGGTGATGCCAATTTTGTGAATTAGGAGTGTTTAATTCTAAACGATCATGGACAGACCATGTTTCAGGCGGGAACAAGGGCGGAATTCTTCGAATTGACACTCGTGCACTACTATTGGTGTCACTTTTATCAGTAGGGGTAATATTCTTGTGCCATCTACATAATATTTCGAAAACCAAGAAATAACTGAACTTGCTTCCTTTGGTAGGACTTTTTGTACAAGCAAATAAATGGAATGTGTCGTTTTTGCACAAAATTCAGTCGAATCATGGCATCACCGCTGGAATGGGCTCCTAGGGAGAAGAAAGTGGAACTTATTTAAAACAATAAAAGAAATTGAAAGAGAACAGAAGAGTAATGAGCTGATTATAGAAAAAATTAAAGCTCAAGATGAGTCAGTTTCTCCCAATAAAAAGAAAAAGCAGGCAGGAAAAGAAGAAAAAATGAAGAAAACTTTTAAAACAAAAAGACCACATGGAGAGGCTTGATTTCATGAGCTCAATGGCTTACGTTTTCCACTTCAAAAAATAAAACAACGCTGATGTATCTATTTAGTTATATGTTATGTTAATATTGTTCAAATAAATACCTACTTGATTAAAACTTATGGTTTTTTCTTCATACCTATCAATCAATTGCATGTAACTACTCTGAATTTAACATTCGAAAGATCAGTCCGTCGATTAAAAAATATTCGATGAAACGTTCAGTTGAAGTAGCGTTTGTCGACGAAAAATTGTTTCGCTACAAAGTGCATTCGAACAAACGTTCAGTCGACTTTCCGTGAATCGAACATATGTCTGTCGAAGTAAAATTACGGACCCCTTTCCTAAAATGTTAGGGTGAAAAATTTAGTCACTTTTGGCTTCTCGTTTATTACACCTCATTATCATTAGTTACGAACTTATTCGTATAAAATAGGTCTTTACCTATGAAATTGCCGTTTTATTTCTGCGCAGTTTGTTTAGCCTCTACATTCTTTTAAAACATACACATTATTTATGAAATATAGGATATAACCAACATCTAACAAAAGATAATACGTGAAAATTATTATTATTTGGATTAATAATAAGCCTGTGAACATGGGTAATTTAAAACGGCTGATTTTCCCATTTGTTTAACTGTAGCTTCTTCCCGTAACGTCTCTTCTTCTTGTAACAGCTTAAATGTTTAAATTTCATTTTATTAAGTTTAATCATTATTGAAAAATCGAAGAAAACGTTAGTATGAAAAATCATACTTCTGATAAAATCTTCATACAAAACGGCAATTTCATAGGTAAAGACCTAATATTAAGTAACGATAATATAATAATTGTTTTACTGTTATTAAGGATGCTTATAATTTTTATTAATTACTTATTTACCACTTTATGTAAGGGGTATCTCACACACATATAATTTGCTGCAATATTATCGCTTGAATGACATTTTCTAGTAAATGACATTCTGAGAAAGTGAAACTTTTGCGAAAGTGACAAAATTTTTACTAATGAAATTATTGTAAAGTGACGTTCTGCATCAAGTCACCCATTGCAGTGGGCCCGTCCCTACAGTGGTCCGTTTGCTTTGTCTACTTGGCATATACATAATTATTATGTTGTAATTAAATAATATAGTTTAACTTTTAATGGATTTAGTTAGTATAGTTTTATACTTCGCGTTAGTCAATATGAGAAAAACTATTTGGAATGTAATACAGTATTTTTTGCAAGCTCACTTGTACTACTCGTTTCAAATAAGCATAAGCCTATTGTATGGGGTTTACCACAGAATTCGGAAATGCAACTGGTCGATTAACAGCTGGTCGAAAAAACTATGCTTCTTTCGATAATTGACCTAATAAACGATATATCCCTTAACGATTGGTCAAAAAAACAATTTCATTTTGGCTAGGTTAGGGCATTGACTACTTGAAATGGTCATTTTGGCCAAATGGCTTTATGATCACTGTTCTAACTTAACCTAATCAAAATTATTTTTTCGACTAATCGTTAAGGGATCCATCGTTTAATCGGCCAATTATTGAAAGGAACATTGTTTTTTCGACCAGTAGTTATTCGATCAGTTGAATTTCGATATTCAGTACGGCACCCATTGTGACGTCACAAATCTTAAATTAAAGAAAAACCACAACTTTTGCCCGACCTCTGTGGCGCAGTGGGTATATTACATGGCTGCTACGCAGAGGTTTCGGGTTCGATTCCCGCTCAATGCAAATCTTTGTGTGCATGAACATGATTGTTTGCATTGGTCTAAGTGTTTTCTATGTATAATATGTATGTATTTACTCAAAGTATTTAAGTATGTTTATCCGTTGTCTAGTACCCATAGTACAAGCTTTGCTTATTTTGGGACTAGGTGGCGATGTGTGAATGTGTGAGGATTATTTATTTATAACTTGTGACGTCGCAATATTCTTATTTAAAACGTGTAGTACAGGCCAAAGAATATAAATATTGCACATCGACCTGTGGAAAGAGACAATCGGCTAATTTCAGCTTCGTAGAGCGTTATCTCTGTCGCACGAAATACAAACAGTCTTGTATCTATTAGGAGCTGTTAAAACAATTCGGTATGTAAAGTAAAAGTTTACCTATGTCGAATCCAAAACCATTTAGAGATTTTAGATCGGTAAGGATTAAAATCATATTTTTAGCGCAAAAAACTGCAAGATTGTGTTCATTTTTACAATTATACATGAACTACTTTGTCTTTCATTTGACCTCTAAATGACGTTATGCGTTCGGCTGAACAGAAGTTTGCCTTTATTGCTCAAATAATTCAGGCGTACGCATGACGTCATCACAAGTAAAACTATAAATATTTATTAGAAATAAACTATAGGTTGAAAACCAAAAATACTCAAATTAGTTGTTTATAATTAATAAACCTTTAACATAGAAATGTAAAAAAAAATCCAAAAAAAAATATTTACATACCGAATTATGATTTGCTTCTTTTAATAATTTTTTAAAATTAAATTTGGGGGTGTTTACAACTCTCAATATATGATTTGATTTATATATCGTACGACAGAGATAACGCTCTACGAAGGTGAAATTAGACGATTGTCTCTTTCTAAAGATCGATGTGCAATATTTATCGCCGGGTACAGTTCTAAGTACCAAGATAATAATGAATTCAAGTTAAACAACTAAGGGTCCTTTCACACAGACCGGCTCGGAGAGGAGAGCAGATTCTTATCACGTGCAAAACAGAGATTTTAGTATTTGTAGTAAGGTTTATTCTTATGTCCCTAAGAATACTCGAACTTGGTGTGAAATAATAAGAGCAGCCGATCGGCTCCCATCCCATGCTCTTTCTCGCCCGAAAAAGCCGCAGCCGATCTATGCTACATAGTTGTCGGCTCCGCTCCAAGCGTCTACGGTCCGTTCTGTGTGAAGAGAAAAATGCGCGCCGATGCTCTCCGAGCCGGTCTGTGTGAAAGGACCCTAATATTGCATGTACTGTACTTGCCAAGACTTTTAAAAGTATTTTTTGTACACTTAAAATGAAATATAGGATTCGAACTCATGTCAAACCCAAACTGGATGTTAATAATGTCTGTAAAATTCCCCCCCAATATAGGCATGGCCTAAAGCAGTCGTTTTTTTTTTATAAAATAAAATGCTTGAAATTGAAAAGATTTTTTTATTTTCATTCAGACAATTACTGAACCTAGAATAACGTTACCACGAAAACATGCATAACGAATATCGTTAACACGAAAACATGAAAGAAAGAAAGAAAAATTCGTTTATTCACGTAAGATATAAAAATACCGCGTGTGAAGGTCGTTTTATAGTGATCACATAATATGCTCGTCTAACTTAACGGCTAAGTTTACTGAGGGTTCGGAACACGACCATGTCAGAGAAGACACCCATAAGAAACTGCTGGGTTCCTATCGCTCTTTTGGTGATCACCTCACAAATATTATTTTATTTAGTAAACAGGACAATTCAGATCCAAGCATTTTTATCGTTTAAGTAATCCTTTACACTATAATATGATTTCGATATTAACTTATGTTTAATAAAAGATTTAAATTTATTAACTGAAAATTCTTTAACTTCCCTAGGGAGCTTATTATAAAAACGAATACCATTACCAGCGAAATAATTACTTATTTTATGAAGCCTAGTGTGGAGAACAGCAAGTTTATTTTTATTTCTAGTGTTAACATTATGTACAATGTATGTGTATCTATGTATATCACTCATTTTTTTATATTTGTTAATATTTTTGTGTACGTACATTAAATTATCAAATATATACTGGCAATGCACAGTCATAATCTTAATTATTTTAAATTTATCTCTAAGAGACTCTTGGGCCCATATTATACAGTATGTAAAGTGAGACATAGGCAATACTTTAGGGCGTGATAGATAACGTTATTTAATGAAGGAAAAAAAATACAAAATAAATAAACATTAAATTATTACATAGTAAACGACGTGTAAAGCTTAGCCATGAATTTCACTAATCATGGACACCGCGCGGACGCAGCGAGCGATCGGTTCGCCAGCTGATACCTGCGACGCGCGGCGCGGGTCAATGCACCGAGTCTTGAACAATATTTTAGCGCAGCGGGAACGTGTCCACACTTAGTTCATTTTTGGGATTTTTTCGTCAAAAATTAAGTACCTAATTTTATTACATAATTCGGATCAGAATCACGCACAGAGTCACCTACTAAATTATTGCCGATGACTCCAAAAACACTCTGTATATACAACGTATCGCTCTTTTTTGCAAAACAGAATACCATACGACATTATGCTATGAAAATAACTAAAATAAACTAGCCTAGCTGTGTCTATATAAGTTTGAAGGATCTAAATTACTACCTGATTTGATAAGAGGTGTTATTTTACTTGCAATCAATGTTCAGTTATTCACCCCATTATCATATCAGCCAACAAACGTCCACCGCTAGATTATTTTATGAGCAGCCCATGAACGTAAGTATCATCATACAGCCCATTAATGTCCTACTGCAGGGACGGGCCTCCTCCCGTGACGGAGGGATACTTGGCCTACTAATACCACGCTGGCGAGACGGATTTAGAGACGGTTTAATTTCAAGTTTTCCTTCCTTTTACTTCGTAAAGATAATATTTACGGTTAGTCCCATAGTCGGTTTTTACGACACCCATGGGATGAGATAGGGTGGTGACATATTGTATTCTTACTCCGTCACCACACGGACGGACGAACGTAAGTAGGTATATATATTTTTATATAATAGGAGACAAACGAGGCAGCAGGTCACCCGATGGTAAGTGATCACCGCCGCCCATGGCAACATCAGAGGAATCACAGATGCGTTGCCGACTTTTAAAAAGGGACTACGCATAAGTATATGGAGAGAAAATTACAGGACCATAAGAAATATTCGTGGCTTTATCAAGATAATAGCACAAAGATTTGTTAAAAAAAAAACTTGACATGGGAACCCGTTTGCCCAGCGTATATATATTTGCGCGTACAATAAACTATGTTGTTTCACGGCGCATTGGCGCCTCGGCTCTGTCATGCCGTGAAATTTAATTTAAATAATAAATAAATAGTATTATTAAAGGCATATTCTCTCCGACTCTTGAGAAGTCCTGTTACTGCAGATAAATTCGTTGGCTTAGCTTTCCACCTTTTATTTCTTTAAGTATATTTCTCTGTCCCTACTATAATCGACTAATGTACGATGAGCATTCCAGAGCTTTATATGACAGCAGCTAAAAACCTAGGTATTTATATTACTAGTATCTAGGCTAATTAGTATTACCGCGAGTAAGACCCGTAAAAATAATATTATGTATACAAATCGCGATAATTTAAAATCTATTAGCAGCTCTGGTAACATTAAATCGTATATTATATAGTAGCTAGCCGAGCCGAACAAACGAATACGTATTTGCGTAGTAAACACATAAAACAATGAGTGACCGACATTACGACCATACACGAAAAGAGATCCATTTAACGAGCTAAAGTGTGGAGAGCTCGGAGCGCGCGCGTATATTACGTTGTACAGTTAACGTACTACAAACTGATGAAAAAAGATTTAAACACATTGGGTATTTTATAAAAATAAATATACAGAAAGCGAGATTCCACCTGTTTTTCATTTACCTACGCAGTGCAACTAGTTATTTTCAATAAAAACTACATACAATAGGTTAAAACAGTTTACATATAAGGTAATATCAGTACCTATAAAATCCTTTGCCATCTCAGACATAAACGAAACGTAATAAAAAATCAAAAGTCAAAACAATCAAATTTGAGTTTATTTCTTCCTATAAATTACTTTACTCTGTGGTTTATTTGTAACGGCTGGTTACTGTTTTGTTTGTTCAAAAAGTGTAATATTATTTTAATTGTTTGTTATAGTTGAGTGATCTAATTAAACTTAAAGTGCTCGGTGATTATTAAAGAAAATTATATAATAAACTAAAAAACTAAAAATACGTGTGGAGTGTTTTCTAACGGCAAAATGCAAAGTTCAGCGAACAGTAAGTACCTAACATAAGTTATTAAAATAAAAACATTTAGATAAGCATGTAATGGTTTTGAAGCCAATTTTACACTTATACTGTTGATTCATGTGTATAATCCTATCCAACTAATATTATGAATGCGAAAGTTTGTGAGGATGGACAGATGGATGTTTGTTACTCTTTCACGCAAAAACTACTGAATGGATTTTGATGATATTTGGAATATAGATAGTTTAGAGAGTAGAATAACATTTAAGCTACCTGTACAAGGCGGGTGAAGCCGCGGGTATCAGTTAGTAAACTATAAGATTCATGTTGCTTTTCTCCCTGCTGTACTATGATGTTTTATAAAATACCTATTAATATCATATTGGTGAAAGGATGTGTGTTACATATTTTATTAAATATATTTATACCTATATGAGATAGTACCACACAATTTCTAAGGCCTTCACCCTTCACATAAAAGCTATTGCAAGTTTAAACATGGTTATTAAGTTTCTATAACAACATTCAAATGTGTTGAGACCCTTGTTCAGTGATTAAAGTTAACATGGTTTTCTGTTTAGACAGAGAAAACAGTTATTAGTTTTGAGTTTTCTTTTCTTATTATGCCTCCCTTTATCTTTGTTTTTTATCATTAAGGCCAGCCAGTGCTCTTTAGCTGAAAGCCGTCTTGATCAGTACCACCACAGTGCCTGCTTAGTACCCCGCCTAGCTATTGTGGGCTAATTTATTTATTTATTTAAAACTTAATGTACAATATCATGCACAAAGGCGGACTTAATGCCAAAGGCATTTTCTACCAGTCAACCTTAGGATGATGCAGAGACAGAGTAATGCAATGAAAGGTGGAACAACAAGCTATGTTACTATGATTAGGTGGAAAGGTATAGGATTGGCTCTGCACTGAAGTCACTGATATTCATAAGCTAAATGGTAACTGCACCATGACAGTGGTCACCCAGTATTAAAAACTCTGTAATTATTGAGCTAGTAAAGGGACTTTCTTAATTTAGCATATTGTCGATGTTTAGTTCGTAATAGGATGTTACACTAGAACATTTCATAGAGCGGCTCGTTGTTCTGTTACAAGTAAATGTCGTAGCCTATACTTACCTTAGTAAAATGTTATGGTATCCGCCCAAAAGAAAGGAAGGGCGCTGCTAGAATACCAGCGCTGGTGCGACATAAAACTATGCCGTATCAGCATAACAGCTGAGGCAGAGCCCTATTGGCCATTTAGACGTAGTTTTATTGTTTTGTATTTTTGTTGTGTGTTCTTTATTTATTTATTTATTTCAAAAGGTACAGTTACAGAGTACAGATTGAGGACTTACATACTAAAAATCTCTACAAAATTGTACAAGTACATATAAATCTACACTCTAATTACTACTATACACAAAAATAAATGTCAATAAATATGTTAATAAATGTTTCTTTCTTTCTGTCTTTCTTTAAGTATATTTCTAGTCTTTTCAGAATTATCCGAACTCCAATCAATAATAACGAAGATGCCATTAGAAGTGTTCGTGGCCGCCGCGTTACCTGATTTTGGTGTACGTTGGAAAGAGGTATCGAAGGCTGTACGTAAAGCTAGACTACCTATGCAGCCCACCAGTGTAGCTAGAGTGCTATGTAGATATGTGGCGAAGGCGCTTAGTGAAGCTGAAGTTGAGGATATAGTTGCGAGACTACGGCTTAAACGTGAGTAGCACATACATATATCATCATAACAGCCCATTAATGTCCCACTGCAGGGACGGGCCTCCTCCCGTGACATAGGGCTACTTGGCCTACTAATACCACGCTGGCCAGACTGATTGGTATAGGGTTTAATATCAAGTTTTCCTTCTTTTTTATTTCGTAAAGATAATATTTACGGATAGTCCCTTAGTCGGTTTCTACGACACGCATGGGATGAGATGGGGTGGTGACATATTGTATTCTTACTCCGTCACCACACGGATTAGTAAGGATTTTGGGAAATCCCTGGTTTCTTCATTGCAACATATACATCGTTGGGATTCCTTTTGTGGTAATGACGCTACCTGACTTCTTGGCACGTTGGAGGGAGGTATCAAAGGCTGTACGTAAAGCTAGGTTACCTATGCAGTCCACCAGTGTGGCTAGAGTGCTGTGTAGATATGTGGCGAAGGTGCTTAGTGATGGTGAAGTTGAGGATATAGTTGCGAGACTACGGCTTAAACGTGAGTAGCAAATACTTACAACAGCCCATTAATGTCCCACTGCAAGGACGGGCTTCCTCCCGTGACATAGGGCTACTTGGCCTACTAATACCACGCTGGCCAGACTGATTGGTATAGGGTTTAATATCAAGTTTTCCTTCTTTTTTATTTCGTAAAGATAATATTTACAGATAGTCCCTTAGTCGGTTTCTACGACACGCATGGGATGAGATGGGGTGGTGACATATTGTATTCTTACTCCGTCACCACACGGATTAGTAAGGATTTTGGGAAATCCCTGGTTTCTTCATTTCCCTGCAACATATTGGGATTCCTTTTGGAGTAATGACGCTACCAGACTTCTTGGTACGTTGGAGGGAGGTATCGAAGGCTGTACGTAAAGCTAGGTTACCTATGCAGTCCACCAGTGTGGCTAGAGTGCTATGTAGATATGTGGCGAAGGTGCTTAGTGAAGCTGAAGTTGAGGATATAGTTGCGAGACTACGGCTTAAACGTAAGTAGTTTATCATAAGGTCACTTTATATGCCATGGAAATAGGTGCGAGGGGTACTCCAGCTAAATCCCTCTACAGCTTATTAAAAGAACTAAGACTGCCGAGAACTTCAGTAAGCTCTCTACTATCACGAATGTCCAAAACTGCATTGTTATGTTCCCACAAAATTTGAATAGGTAGAGGACGGAACATAGCAGACAGTGAAGGTGCCCGCTAACGCGTTGTAAGAGGCCGTAGAGGCGTACCACGACCCAGTTAGTACCACCTGGTGGGGAGTAAA
This sequence comes from Schrankia costaestrigalis, assembly GCA_905475405.1. Lineage (NCBI taxonomy): Eukaryota > Metazoa > Arthropoda > Insecta > Lepidoptera > Erebidae > Schrankia > Schrankia costaestrigalis. The sequence continues at coordinate 4,424,313 of FR997855.1, forward strand.
CCACCAACAACAGTATTCTCAAGGAGGGTTGGCGTCAGGCAGGCCGCCCGTAAAATATAGCCAAAACCTTTAGCAGCATGAGGAAGAAGAAGACATGCTGCACCGACCCTAAACATAATTGGGATAAGGGCAGGGGAATGACGATGATGAACGTTTATTCAGGAATATTTGTCTTGGTGTTTTTTATGTACAAAAAAAAGTATTTAAGTATTTTTATCCGTTGTCTAGTACCCATAGTACAAGCTCTGCTTAGTTTGGGAGTAGGTGGCGTTTTGTGAATGTGTGAAGAATATTTATCTATTTTTTATTATTTTTTACTCTACAGTGGTAGCAACACAAAGAAGAATTTGGCACCTAATACGTTTGTCAGAGGAGACCAGAGATGAACCGGTAATGAATACCATAAGAGCCTTACCGGGGCGACTGGTACAAGCACTCAGGAAGAATAAGAAGGGAATGCAACCAGAGGTGAGTTATTGTCATTATATTAACAGCCCATTAATGTCCCACTGCAGGGACGGGCCTCCTCCCGTGATGCAGGGATACTTGGCCTACTAATACCACGCTGAAAGACAGATTAGTATAGGGTAAGACAGATTAGTATAGGGTTTAATTTCAAGTTTTCCTTCTTTTTATTACGTAAAGATAATCCTTTACGCTGTGTATGTCTAATACGCAGTTCACCTACCTCGCGTTATGACTAGTCAAAAGAATAAGTAGGCATAACGCTAGTTAGACTTGCTTCGATATAGACCAACAGCTGTAAAGGCCAAATAATAACCAGACCAACTGAGATTTAGTCTTCTAAACACTTGGATTTGGTTAACCGGCTATTAGCTTGCACTAGGATTAAGTATTGATATTTGACCATGCTACTAGTATTCTGGGCACGTTTTCACGCAAAATTCGTGCGGAGTACAAACTGGATATGAGGATGTCAACACAGAATTTTGACGAATTGCTGTCAATTATATCGAGCTCTATTCAACGACATGATACATTCATGAGAGATGCTTTACCAGCCAAAATTAAACTGGAAATAACGCTAACATTTTTGGCTTCAGGAATGAACTATCGGTTCCTGAGTCACTTTTATCGTGTCTCGTTTTCGCTATGTAATTGCACCAATTTTAAGGTTTCGTCTTCGCTAAGCCGCTTCATTTTGAAAAAAAAAACGTGGTTACTCTACAACGCAGCGGCAGTGACAACCACGCAATGACTTGTCTGTTTACACGGGGTTTATTTGGCTGTCACGGGGGTGTGCAGGTGGCGGGGGGCGCCAACTGACTTCAAAATATTCGTGTGCGAATATTCAAGTCAGCGCTGACTTCAAGCCACTGTACTGACTTCAAATCAGTTTACACGGGCTTTTTTTCGAGTCAGCACTGACTTGCCTCGAATTTGAAGTCAGTTACTGACCCTGTGTAAATCAGCTTTTATGCCTACTTATTCTTTTGACTATTCATAACGCGAGGTAGGTGAACTGCGTATTAGGCCTACATAGCGTAAAGGTTAGGCATAACGCGATAAAGACCATGTAAGATTAAGGCATAAAGCGAAGTAGTCCTCATCCGAAGTAAGCAAATGGCGACCTAGTCAAACATATACTTAGGCTAAAAGCTATTGAAAATGACATTTAGTCATAACGCGAGGTAGGTGAACTGCGTATTAGACATACATAGCGTAAAGGAAGATAATATTCACGAATAGTGCCTTAGTCGGTTTTTACGACACTCATGGGCCATGCGATGGAGTGGTGACATATTACTGTAAACCCCAAATAATAACTTGGCCGGCTTCTATCTTGGGGCTTCTTTCTTGCGAAACTCCTAATATTTTTGAGATTTTGAAAAATATTAAAGGTTAAACAGAAAAAAAATAGCGCCATAAAATTTAGAATCCAATAGTGAAAGTTCCGTCGTAATCGATTCAGCGGCTTCGGAGACTAGCTGGAACAAACAGACAGGCATGAATATGTCGGTCTTCCCTCGGTAACATCCCCCCCCTCTTACTTCGGGAACCTCTTCCCGCTCTTCGCTTGGGAACGTTTTCCCGGTATTCCCGGTATTACCTCGGTAACTTGTTGCCGGAATTTCCTCGAGAACCACTTCCCGGCATTCAGTCAGGAAACTCTTCGCCGTCTGCCGGGAATTCCCTCGGGAACCGCTTACCGGCATTCCTTCAAGATCTTCTTCCCTGACTTCCCTCGGAAACTTCTTCCCTTGGGTACTTGTTCCCGGAATTCAGACTTATTCATTCGTATTCTAGGCTCCAAAAAATACATAGTTCATTTCAGGGTCAATGTGTGCGATTTTATAATAAAATTCCGAAAGATATTCAAGATCTAAGTTTTAATAAATTTAAGAATGTAGTCAAACAAAAACTTATCGTAAAGGGATATTATACTATCCTAGACTACACGAAAGACAAAAAGGCTTGGGATTAACTGCTTCTGTTCCATAGGCTGTTTCAAATAATGCAAGTTTATGCACTTTTTTTATATATGCGTGCTACTGTATTGTTTTATCTCTAAGTTCTAATTGTATTATTGTATCCTTTCTATCTTTTTTTTTTTCTGTCTTCCTTGTTCTCATGCTTGTCTTCTACTTTTCTTTTCTTTGATTATTATTTTTTATGATGTATAAATGGTGTATTATCCTGTCTGGTACTGTCAAATATTTTGATAGGGTATATGATTAATGTAAAAAAAAAATTGTAAACACAACTGAATTTTAAAAGAGTTGCCATGAGTTTCTTTGCCAGGTTTCTTCTCATTGGCCCTACCATTTGGAAACTGGAATTTATAGATCAACACAGACAGACAAGTAGATTCGAGTAGTAGATTGGTTTTATTTTTCTCCTTTAATTTACATTTGACAATACAACGCGGCTTTTCTTAGTGCTGTAGCGTTTGTCTGTGTCGATCTATAATTTTAAATGTAGCTTCAATTTTAAGTAAACGACGATTTCAAACAATTTGTAATAAATTTTATGAAATAAAGTATTTTGAAGTTGAAGTTGAAGTTGATTCCTTTGGAAACCTCTTCCCGAAATAAAGTAGTAAGATCGTCATTCGATTGTTTGGTAGAAATATAATCGATCGTTTGGTAGAAGCAAAAGCTATCGACCGATTGATTAGTCAAAGTTATATCCATGAAATGTCGTTCAATCTTCGATTGACCGCAATCAATGTCGATCGATTGATGTATGTAGTAACACCATTAAATAAAAATCTCTTCACCAACATAACGTTTTAAAATATTATTTTTATTTACAGGTACAAACGGTACTATTAGGAGATTTAATATATATAAGTATGCAGCTAGTTTCTGAGTATAAAGAAGGGTCGATTCTCTTTGTGGCCGTACCTCCTGGCGAACCGGTGGCTTTGGTCTCCAGTACATCTATGGCTGGGCTATTGAAGGCATTCGTTGAAGGTAAGAATCAATTATTAATATCGTATTGTCATCTCAGTCATAAAGCCATATCATTTCTCTATATCTATCTCGCTTGCACTTACGGGTCACCTATGCTTATAAAAAAATACTAGCTGACCCGTGCCCACTTCGTTGGGCGGCGAAAAAAACTCGTCGCTTTTTTAAACATATTTCATTACTGCTTCACTCCTATTAGTCATAGCGTGATACTATATAGCCTATGACACTCCCCGATAAATGAACTATTCAACACAAAAACGATTTTTTAAATCGGTTTAGTAGATCCAGAGATTACCCCGTACAACGTCACAAACACACAAACTTTACCTCTTTATAATATTTGTATAGATAATAATTTAGTTTTTTTTTTTACAGGAATGGGCTACAAAAAATACACAAACGCGAATCTATACGGACAAGACATAAAATCCCTTCTACGAATAAACAACGGTTCGTGGAATTCGAACGCGAATCACCTCGACGAAATCCCGGAATACGCGCCGATCCCTATTATAAGCAAAACAGGGATTGACTACACGAATAAACAGTACGGTGAAAATTACGTTGACAGCTTGCTTGGCGCGAATCCGCCATTGCTGACAAATTTAAATGTCAAAACTTCCAAAGAGTTCTTTGACAGATCTCGTTTAAATAAGGTTATTAACGTTAGTATTAGTCTAAAGTCTCCTGATATCGCGAAGACTTTGAAATATTGGGTGACTAAAGGTGCTTTGGCGCCAACAAGCGACTTTTTCACGATTATAAGTGAAATGAGGGCTAATAAGATAACTTATGCTAGGGAAGACTCGGATTAGTGCTTTTTTTTTAATGGATGATGTTGTCTATGGTTTGATGGTAAGCTCTACTGACCATTTTTCTATACTTGATTATATTTGTAAACAAACACCACATTTTGCAAATTCACTTCTGTTAATTTGTTACGACTTGATTATAAAGGTAAACAACTATGGCGTCGTGTCAACCACAGACTAGAGACTTAGTCTTTGACCTTTAAGAAATGTATATTCAATTCAATTCAATTTATTTAATTCGGAACAAAGTCCATAGTGTTAGTAACAATTTCTCTTAAAACTAGTATTAGTAACTATAACTAGACAAACAGACAATACAATATAAGGTGTGTGATGATTGCAGCTTCACCTTGTAGTATGAAGCTGCATCCATCTACGCATCATGGGTGTGTCCCACCTATCTGCAAACACACTTACGATGCTGTTGGTGCTGCCGCGTACCCTGTCCAGCATAGAGGCACACCTTTTGCGCATAATGGCGGCGAAACCGTCAACGCGCTTCTCCGCAAACATAGTCGACGCACTGCAGCGCCACGGCAGACCCAGCAGCACTCAGTTATGCCCGCTGGGTATAACTGACCCACAGAGGTTGCACGTTTAAAACGACTTACAAGAAGCTTTGAACAGCGTTATCTTAGCCGGCTCTGAGCACCTTGTAAACCTGCGCGCCAGCATATTACAGCGAACAGCCAGCGATCTACGTATAGGAATCAAGGACAAAATTGTAGAATCTACAAATGAGTCATGCAATTTCAAAACCCCCTAAAATGATTTTTTTTAAATATTGACAAGTCATAAAAATCGTCTTAAACTTATTAACAACATAGATTCTGTACGATTTTTAACATTATATTATTATTGTAATCTAGCAACTCCAACAAACATCTTTTTATAATGAAAACAATTAGGAAAACGAGGTTATTTGCAAAAATAGTTTCGTTTTAGGGGACTTTGAAGTTAAGTTTAGGTTTTTATGACATTTGAAAGTAACCGATAACGTTTTAAAGGGTTTTGAAGCAATCACTATTTTGAAATAGGATGATGTTATCCAATAAAATTATGAATAAGACACAAAATAAAAAAAAGCAATTAGTTAAAAAAATACCTTTTTTCGTTAAATGGCAGATTCTGAAAACGGCAGAAGTACAGTACCAAACAACGTCGCAAATCTATACATAATTTATTAAAGGTAATATTTACAATTAAAGTTAACTTAAAATCAAATTAAAAAATCCTTAAACATAAAAATCTTCTTCAACTGCAACTTCTTTAATAAAAAAAAGTCCTACCAGGTGCACCCTTACCCAGTCGAGCCTTAATTATTTTTACCAATCATCAAATTAATTTTTTTTACACGACATAACCGTTCTAAGCAGTCTAGGAGACACTTCATTATTCAAGGTCAATAAAAAAATAAAAATAAAGGGATGGTTTAATAATAGACAAAAATTAAGTATGTGCAATATGGCTAATTAACAAATCTATATGTTTTAGAAAGGTAGTAAGCAAAGCTACAAATATCATGTCTAATAACATTTTGTTTTTAGCTGACGACTGTACAATATCTGCCGTTTAAAGAATCTGTCGTTTAAATAATCTGCCATTTACCGAAACTGCCGTTTTCAGAATCTGCCATTTAACGAATAACCCAAAAAATATTTTATTTTAAAAGAAATTGAATGCGCCGTAATGAGGTGTGGTAAATTGATAGACTATATTATCTTGAGTTTTATATACTTTACTTAATAAATTATTGAAATTATACAAAGAACCTCGGTGGCGCGACGGTAGCGCAAGCGGCTGCCGTGCAAGAGGTTGTGGGTTCGATCCCCACGCAGGACAATAATTTGTGAGATTCACAAATTATTGTCCTGGTCTGGGTGTTCTTTGTGTCCGTTATTTAATGTTTGTAAAAGGTCCCCGCGACACAGGGCATGATCCCTAGTGCGGGAGTTGTCTTTTTTAAGAAAAAAGAAAATAAAAAAAATAATTACTAAGCGCAATTGATTGACATTTTGTTTCTTGACGTTTTTGACGTTTGTTTTTTTTTTCTTGAAGCCGCTTTTAAGGTGTCTGAACAGAAATAGTGTACCATTTTTATGAAAAGACTAATTGTGGTGACTTGGATTCTGTGTAAGTTTTATCTCCCATTAATAACGTTACACCCGCTAATGAATTTCTTCAAAACCATGTTTACACAAGTCGTCAAAATTATTTATTCATCATCATTGCGTATGGCTTCTGCTTTGAACACTATACATCTATAAGGTAAGAGTAAGGTTGTGGAGCTCACGCATTCCCCCAGAGAAACGACGTCGGGGACATTCCTCGACGATGTGCATCATCGTTTGTTTTGGAGCTCCACAATCACACCCCGGCAAGTCTTTGAGGCCCCATCGGTGGAGGTGGTAGTTGCATCGCCCTTGTCCAGTCCTAAATCTATTAGCCCTTTAATTGTTTGATGATTGAATTCACAATTATTTGGTGTCTCTTCATAAAAGGAAGAATTCTGACCTCTTTTTTCAATATTTTTGTAATAAAATAAGTTGGGTAAATTTTGCCAATTTGCCCCGAAGTGTTTTGCCAGAAGTTTGCATTTTCGCTATATTTGGATTAATTTTGTTTGCCTCTATAACCAGTGGCTGAATCATTATAATTTTCTTAGTAATTACCTTCTTCTCATTTAATTCACTTTTGAAGTTAATTTCACCGTGCACAAATATATTTTCAGTTTTGGTTCGAGTCAAAAAAAAGCGTTTCGTTTTTGCAAACGGGTAATGCCAAAAACTGGTGTGTTTAATGATGGGTTCATACATTTTCTTTCAGTCATGTACTGGAATTGACGCTAGGTCAGTCACTTCTGCATTCGATTTAAATCATCATAACAGCCCATTAATGTCCCACTGCAGGGACGGGCCTCCTCCCGTGATGGAGGGTTACTTGGCCTATAGGGTTTAATTTCAAGTTTTACTTCTTTTTATTTCGTAAAGATATTATCCACGGATAGTCCCTTAGTCGGTTTTTACGACACCCATGGGATGAGATGGGGTAGTGACATATTGTATTCTTAGTGTCGTCATACCCGTCATGTTTTTGTAAAATAGCATAAAATGCCTTAAGTATACTAATCTGTGAATACGTCTTTCCGTTATTAGTTCTTGTTTTTTTAGTTGATCGCATTCTGTTTTGATCCGTTCGATTAATGAAATGCATGTTGTACACACATCACTTCTCGGCGACCCAAATACAATGTTATCATCATAACAGCCCATTAATGTCCCACTGCAGGGACGGGCCTCCTCCCGTGACGGAGGGATACCTGGCCTACTAATACCACGCTGGCCAGACGGATTGGTATAGTTTTATTTTAAGTTTTCCTTCTTTTTATTTCGTAAAGATAATACTCACGGATAGTCCCTTAGTTGGTTTTTACGACACCCATGGGATGAGATGGGGTGGTGACATATTGTATTCTTACTCCGTCACCACACGGAGATGTTATATTTTGTATTTTTTTTTTTTCTAAAATAGCACTGTTTTTCCCTTAGATGACTATCATGTTCATCGTTATAGATGCGACACATTTTTCGAATATTTTTTTAAAATATTTTTACGACCCAACATGCAGTCGGTCGTCAGACCATAAGCAGTTTTTTTCAATGTTAATGGCATGTAAGGTTTACTCTTCCACTGTCGAGTAGCCTTCCCGTGTTACTAGTCACTTATATGGTCCCAGGTGTGTAACCGTCTCAAGGCCTACGCAGACCGGGACGGCATGGCAAGGAATTTTAATTTTTACTAATGGAAATTCTACCGTACTGTTACAGAAATACGACATAAATTGCTATGCTTTAAAATGACGCCGTGGCATTGAAAGGGGTTTCATCGCACGGCATTTTTCATTTTAAAGCATAGTAATTGTGTGTGGACCAGGGGCAAGACCCCGGGCAAGTTCATTTTTATGGCTATTTATTTTGGGTCTGTATGCCTCAACACTTCTGATCAATTCCAGCTTCACGGTTACAAGTTAAAGTTAAAGTACTCATGGATCTCCTCCATTTTTACAAACCATGGGGCATCAGCGATGGCTTTAAGGACGCAGTTCTGAAATCTTTGGAGTATTTCTATGTTAGATGTTTTAACAGACAGTCTTGATTTCTTGCCCATAAGCCACTGGAGTGACCTTTATCTAAGGTTGAGCTCATCACTCTTTTTAATAATATGTGCCTTCCATGTTTGCCTTCTATCCAGATGAAAGCCAAGGTATTTCACGACAGTGCAATGCGGCAAGGGCTCCTGATTGTTTCACGGGAGGACAGTCAATACTCAATCATTTATTGCATTTCACAATGTTTCATTTAGGTAAGTAAGTACATATCAGTATCAATTGTAGACCCTGTCGGGCACAGCAAAAGGTAGAAGAGAGGAGGAAGGCGCCAATAAATTAAATTAAAATCTTGTTATTAATATAATTCTTAAGTGATATTTGTGACAGGTGATTTTGTGTGAGTGTTGTGTAAAAGTATCAGTCCTTCTTTCTTAGGGTAAAAGTAATGTGGTTATACATGCGCCATATTTTTCGAATATTAAGTCCAGAGGATAAATATAGTCTCGGAGTTTTTGAACGGCAGCAATGGCTCTCTTGCCCTTTAAATTTCTCAATAAATGACTGAACACTTAACCGCTTTGCTTCACATGCCCGACTTTTTCTATCATCGCCTCTTTGTTCTCTGGGGGAGAACCTACACTACTGAAGTATCTTATTGCCAAGTCTTGAACTCGATCGTTTTTTATTAAAAGAGCATCCAAAAAAGTTTTTTGACAACTTTTCACTTACCATTTTTTCCGTTCTATCTCACGTTTCCATTGTGTTTTGTTAGTGCATCGCTTACGCGACTTCCCAGGTTCACTTTTTTCAACAAATTTTGTTAGATCTTCCATTATTTTATATAAAAAAACAATTAAAATTCACAACGATTTTAAACCACGACAAACTTTTTCGCCATACTGTTTCTCGTATCACGTGGTTAGGCTAGCTGTCATTGGTCTATTTATTTATAGAGGATTTTGAAACACACAAGCAGTCTTTTAGGGTCTTTTGAAACTAAAGGGCTATTTGTGAGGACCTATAACTGGCTCTATGTTTCTTAATAATTCTTCTAATCATATTGTCAAACTGCTGTTGGTCTTCCAAATAAATAAATAAAATAAAAATAAACTCGATTTTTTAATTAATTTTTAGCCGGGTTATAGTGATAATTGAAGCTGTTTACGTGTTTTCTATTGCATAAACGTTTAATGCTACTTACTTTCCAGAAATTTTCATCCATATCAAAGTGTGCGCTTGATGTAAAAACTAGTGAATTTGCAATATGTGGTGTTTGTTTACAAAGTTAATCAAGTAAGGATCAATACCCTATAGTTTTTACATCAATCGCACACTTTGATTTGCATGAAAATTTCTGGAAAGTAGCATTAGACATTTATACAATAGAAAACACGTAAATTACGAATTTTAAAGAAATATAAATTTTTTTCCGACGAAAATTTCATAAAAATTCACCATAAAATTGACATTTGTAGAATGTAGTAAAATTGTCCTTGATTCGTAGTACTCATCTTAGTCTTTAGTCTGTGGTTAACACGACGCCATATTTGTTTACCGTTTAATTTAACCCTCTTACTCATAAACGCTTCTTAAATTTTAGTCAATTTATTAGCTTAAATTCTTACTATTATGTTTGGTATAAGGTTGGTTTTCCTAAAAAAAATCTCGCTAAACTGCGATTAAATTTAAGAGGCGTTTATGAGTAAGGGGGTTAGTCATAAAAAATACGGTATGTGTTTGTTTGTCTATACTAGATGTAAAATAACTCTGTTCCTTTCAAATTAAAAGGTCGAAAGTTTTTCTTCTTTTTATTATCTATACCTAATAATATTATAAAGAGGTAAAGTTTGTATGTTTGTGACGTTGTAGGGGGTAATCTCTGGATCTACTGAACCTATTTTTAAAAATTCTTTCCGTGTTGAATAGTCCATTTATCGGGGAGTGTCATAGGCTATATAATATCACGCTATGACTAATAGGAGAGGAGCAGTAATGAAATATGTTTAAAAAGGGACGGACATATTTCATTACTGCTCCACTCCTGTGACCACTCCCTAGAGATTACCCCCTACAACGTCACAAACACACAAACTTTACCTCTTATTAGTATAGATCAGTGTTGGGCAAAATGTAGTTTGATTGATGATTATGATTAAATTATTTAATCATGACTAATGAGTGATGACTATCAAAATTCAATCATTGTGTGGTGATTGAAGATTGATTAGTGTTAGTGTTAGTTATTTAGTCATGACTAAATTTCTCATGACTAATTTAATATAAAAATACTACGACTTTCAAGTCAACATCCAATGAATGTTGACTCGTTATTCGTCATTTTTAATGAAAGCACTTATCATAACAAAATGAAACACAAGTTTTACAACAGAATCAGTTTAATTTTTTAATGATTTATCCATTTATATAGTAGGTATAATAACGCACATTAGGCTAATTATGTTTAAAATAATTTAAATTGCTTTTCATAACAACACGATTTTCAAATTGTTCATCGGACAATCTATGTTATTTCGGTAGATTGCTCATTGTTGCATATGAAAACATTCTTTCTACGGGTCCAGAAGACGGCATCGGTGTGTTGTATTTCAAAAAAATGTTTTTTATTAGTGGGTAATGTTGTAAAAGACTTATGTCTCTACTTTCTTCAGAAAAAAAATTTGACATTAAAATATCAGCTTTTCTCCTCGGAGTAGACTGAGTAGTAGAATCATTATTTTCACTTCCAGAGTCTGAATTAAAATCAAAAAACTCGTCATTTTTGTGTTGTGTGCTCGTCTTATTTTGGTTGTCCGACTGTATTTCGTTAGAATCTTCTTGATTGATCTCTAAGCAAAGTGCAGCTTTGAATAAATTCGTACACCTTTTATGTTCAATGGGATTAATACACGTGAACCATTTATTTTTAAATCGTGGATACGATAAAGCTGCGATTATAGCATTCTCAGCCTTTTCATCTGAGACGTTTAAGATAAATTTGAATCTCTCTTGAACGCTTTGAATGTATTTATTCACAAGAGGTTTGCATAACTTTAGCTCCTTTCTGGATAGTTTTTCCAGTTTTTTTTGTAAGGCTAGTAAACAGGGTAAAACAACGCCGTAAAATGTATCATCGCCTTGCAATATATCGAGTGCTGATGCTATTGGAGCGGCACATTCAACATATTCTTCCAAGTAAGCAAATTCGTCGTCTTTTATTGAATTTTTAATCCCTAAACCGCGACACAATTGTAAATTTTTGTTTTTTATGCCTGCAATTTGTTTTAACGAGTCATAAAGACTATTCCAACGCGTAGCTCCTGGCCGTGATAATGTATGTCCAAGTGTGTTTCTGATAATTTCGCCCGATTTCGGCCGCCCGGCGTAATTCCACAGCTCATTACATTTGTTCATCACTTGTATGTGCATAGTACCTAATGGAGTTGTTAAATCTTTTAATAAATGTTGAACATCAGCACTTGCACATAAGTTTAATGTATGAGCACAGCATCTGTAATGATCCGGTAGTAACATTATTTCCGCATCATCTTGGTTTTGATTACTTGGGGACCTTTCGGAACATGTCATCCGAATGTCAAAACACCCGTTCCCAAAACATCCATTTCAAAATAACAGTTTCATAAAATGACAGCATGCAAAAATACTCATTTGTCATTAGATACATGCCCCAAAACATCAGTTTCTAATGACACCCTTTTATAACTAATAGCCTAATAATTCTTAGTATATCAGTTTATCACTACACAAAGAAAAGCTTAATCACAGGCTTAAGTAAATGTGTATTACAATAACTAAATTATAGTATTAATATATATCAATTCAATTTAGATCAACTAATATTATAATGCTGTTTAAATTGACCCGTTTGACATTTTGTTTATACTCTCTCTGTGTAGTCGGTCCCTCATGACTGAGGATCGTGGTCATCAGCGGATGTGGATGATTTGCACCGGCTTTCGATGATCTACCTCCACCGGTGCCTGTTCATCGCGTCTCGGGCAACAGAGCAAAATGTGGTTGATGATGGGCCTCTCACTTGATCGCTCCATCTGGTTGGGGAACGTCCCCGTGCTCGTTTGCCCTCCGTGTTTCCAACAACGATAAGTTTTTAGAGGCTCTCTTCACCCCTCCTCATTATGTGGCCAAAGTAGGTCAAAATGCGCTGCTGGCAGATGGTGGAAAGGCGTGTTTGAATACGTAGCTGCTAAAGTATCGATGCATTAATGCGCTTGGCGGTCCAGGGTATCCTCAGCATGCGTCTGCAGCACCACATCTTGAATGCATCAATTCTTTGCCGTTCTCTGGCTCGTATCTTGAATGCATCAATTCTTTGCCGTTCTCTGTATTGTCTGTTTTTGAAACGAAAAATTAAGGAAAAGGTGGTGACGGGAACGGATGTTTTGGGATTAGTTCTTTTGGAGAAACTGATATTTTGAGAAAATTGCAATTTGGAAAACAAACAATTAAGGAAACGGTTGTAATGGGAACGGATGTTTTGGGAACGGGTGTTTTGACATTCGGATGACATGTTCCGAAAGGATACAATGAGTTCACATCAACAAACATTATGTCTTCTACGTTGGTTTCACAATCGTCCTCGCTGTCACTGTCACTAATTATTATAGCTTCACTTTCACTTATTGCAGTTAATATTGATTTCGATTTAACTCCAAAAGTTTTGAAAGCTTTATTAAAGTTTGAACCGTTATCTGTCACGGTTGCTATAATTTTTAATATATCCAGTTCAAAGTCTGAGTAAATTTCCATTAACAGGTCTTTAATTCGATCAAACGTATGTGCGCCTTTAAACCGTCGACAAGCTAAAGCCGCTGATTTTCTTTCAAGACTCTCATCAATCCAATGAATAGTGACACCAAGAAAGCTCCTTTTTTTATCGGATCAGATATCAGTAGCAGTACACAGATATTTCACAATTGCTATCTTTTCTTTTAATTCAACCTTCTGTTTGAAGTGATGATGTGCAATTTTTTTACCAAAAGCTTTTCGACTAGGAACTTTTACTTCTGGATTAGTATTCAAATTATCTATCATATTTTTAAAATATGGATCTTCTACACTTCGCAAAGGTATCATGGAGTTAATAAAATAATTTACCAAATCGGAATCAAATTGTTCTTAAGAGACCGGGCGTTTTTGTTTTTTTGTGGTTTCTGATGTCGTAGTATTTCTAGAAGAGTGTATTAACTTCATTTTCTTATTTTCAGAAAGATATTTATGATATTCTGCGAGAGCTTCAAAACCATGTTTACGCTTTAAGTGACTTACAAAATTTGAACTACTGTTCCGATGACCTTTGATTTCAACACATTTTTGTGGCAGGCACTTCACACATATTCCAACCGATTTAGTAATTGATGATTTTTCAGAAACAAACTTGAAAAATGTACCATCGAGTAAGGTGCATTCAGGTAGTAAATTACTTTTCTCAGAATTGGAGCTCTCTTCAATAATAACTCTTGATGTCGAAGTCGATGCTCTAATGGTCACAAACTCGGTTTCATTAAAAACACTATCTTCTTCATTGGTATCCATTATGAGATTAAGTTTTTGATACTGACTAGCTTAGGCACATTTAAATAACGACCGAAAGAAATGCAATACGCGTGCGTGTGAAGGCTTGCTTATAACTAAACAAAACAAAATGGCTGCCAGTTGCACGGACAGAAGCTAGCGGCGCGTGCGGCGCACAAGTGGTGGGGGCGTGGGGCATAGTGATGCGTGTGTTCGTGCGTAGTGATGCGTACCGGACAGGAATCTCTTTAGGCTAAGTAGTAGTTTAAATAATCAAACAAAATAATCGTATATAAAGACAAACTTAAAGAAAATGTATCCTAAATTATGGCCTTGAAAAGTTATAATTGATAACTTTATGTAGGTAATCACTGCATAGCACATAAATAATTATAAGAAGAAGTCTTATTTACTTTATTTCACTCGTCGAGCAATGATTGTGTTCAATGAAACAAATCATCAGTCATCAATCAAAAATAATGATTGAATGACTAATGATTGATTTATTTAGTTATGATTATGATTAACTGTTTAATCATGAATAAATCAATCATAACTAAATTAGTCATGACTAATCAATTGATTGAAAAAATTAGTTGATTGACCCAACACTGGTATAGATACATTAAGCTCCAACTAGGCGGACGTTTACTGTGCCGGAGCAGTGCGTTTGTCTAACGGCGAATGGACGTTCGTTTGTTTTCATACAAAATGAACGACGCGGTATCACTGCTCCTCTATAGATAATGATTATTATTAATTTGACGTTTTCTGAGAGTATTTTTAATGTTATAGTGTGTAAATATTATTCAATAAATTTTTGTGAAACTTTTTTTGTATTTTATTTCTTCTCAAAAATCAAAATTTGTAACGACCTCTGTGGCGTAGTGGTTATATAACATGACTGCTACGCAGAGGTCTCGGGTTCGATTCCCGCTCAATGCAAATCTTTGTGTGCATGAACATGATTGTTTGCATTGGTCTGAGTGTTTCTATGTATAATATGTATGTATTTACAAAAAATATATATTTAAGTTTGTTTATCCGTTGTCTAGTACCCATAGTACGGTCAGCTGCAAAGAAATCTAACCCGCTTTAAGAATATAACAGCGCGCTAAAGGGGTTAGATTTCTTTGCAGCTGACTGTACAAGCTTTGCTTAGTTTGGGACTAGGTGGCGATGTGTGAATGTGTGAGGATTATTTATTTATTATTTATTCTACCATATTTTTTTATGTTTTGTTATAGGGAAAAGTCTGGTCTCTTAAAAACTTCTAGTATCTTAAAAACAAACTTTACGATAGTGTTTTTTGGTATCGAATATGATGCAAAGCGCATCTCCGTGTGGTGACGGAGTAAGAATACAATATGTCACCACCCCATCTCATCCCATGGGTGTCGTAAAAACCGACTAAAGGTAGTCCATTCCAAATAACGAAATAAAAAGAAGGAAAACTTGAAATTAAACACTGTACCAATCCGTCTGGCAAGCGTGGTATTAGTAGGCTAAATATCTTTCCGTCACGGGAGGAGGCCCGTCCCTGCAGTGGGACATTGATGGGCTGTTATGATGATGATGGCTAGCCGACGACACCCGCGCGTTGGTGCTTAGGTATGTGCAAAGAGGCTAGAATGAAGGGATTGCAATGCGATGATGTCAGGGCAAAATGCTCCTGACTGCAAAGAGATCAATCAGAAATGTCGCCTAGACTAGATAACTTTCTGTCTAACATTTGCTCTGAGAGTGAGACTAAAGGCCTACGCAGACCAGGACGGCATGGCAAGGGATTTTAATTTTTACTAATCATTTTAAAGCATAGCAATTTATGTCGTATTTCTGTAAAAGTACGGTTGAATTTTCATTAGTAAAAATTAAAATCCCTTGCCATGCCGTCCCGGTCGGCGTAGGCCTTTATGGAGTCTGCCCACTACACCGTACCATGCCATGCATGAACGTGTCAGACAAAAAGTATTCTTTGTATTAAAACGTATGAGACTATGCCCACTAGACCGTTCCGTAACCGGCCAGTAGGTACTGTCGTTGTTTTACTGATACGGTACTAGCACTGTCATGGTACGGTATGGTGTAATGGGCACTCTTTTACTTCTTAAAACTTTACACGTCAGTCCTTATCAAAAGTCCGCTTCATATCCAGGCAGTTCCAATCCAATCCGAAAGACATGGGTGATTAATGACGAAGATGGCAACGCAGTCCACTATCTCCGGGGAATAGCAGAGAAGTAGCGCGGATACTGTGAAAAGTTTCACGATCACCAACCAAGCACATCAATGAAGCTATGGGACATAGCTGTTGGAATACTCTGCAATTCAGTATGTAAAGTAAAAGTTTACCTATGTTAAATCCAAAACCATTTAGAGATTTTAGATCAATAGGTAATAAAATCATATTTTTAGCGCAAAAAACGCAAGATTGTGTTTATTTTTACAATTATTACATAAATTACTTTGTCTTTCATTTGACGTCTAAATGACATCATGTCGCCCGGTTCAACAGAAGTTTGTTTCTGCTTTCATTGCTCAATAACTAAAACAACTAATTTGAGTACTTTTGCCCTCCCACCTACAGTTTATTTGCAGTAAACAGCCAAAGTAAGTAATTCGACCGCATGTATGACGTCATAGATGCGGTCGAATTACTCACTTTAACTGTTTACCACAAATAAACCACAAGTAGGAAAGCAAAAATACTCAAATTAGTTGTTTATAATTAATAAACCTCTAAAATAAAAATATAAAAAAAATACCAAAAAAAAACTTTACATACCGAATTATTACATAAATGACTTTGTCTTGCATTTGACGTCTAAATGACATCATGTCGCCCGGCTCAACAGAAGTTTGTTTCTGCTTTCATTGCTCAATAACTAAAACAACTAATTTGAGTATTTTTGCTTTCCTACTTATAGTTTATTTGTAGTAAACAGTTAAAGTAAGTAATTCGACCGCATGTATGACGTCATACATGCGGTCGAATTACTTACTTTTAGTTGTTTATAATTAATAAACCTTTAAAATAGAAATATAAAAAAAATACCAAAAAAAATCTTTACATACCGAATTTGAGCCGTTAATATTGTAGTCCAAACTATCTGCAGCCATCGCTGTATGGTCATTGCATGGTGCATTAAAATGCATAAAAGCCCATGGGACCAGAACAAATAACAGTCGAAGTGTTTATATTGGATTACTAACACATTTTTTAAAATTAAAGGATGTGTATTTACTTGTCATCATAATGCAAAATAAGTTTATTAATTTATTTAAGACACGGAACTAAAGGCGTTTCGAACTATTAAACTATCGAACTAATAAGCAATCGCTCTAAGGTTTTTCGCACTAACGTTACATCGCACTAATAAAGCATCGACATAATATAACATCGTACTACTGAATTATCACGATACCGTGTTCGATATAATAATTATCGAACCAACAACTTTCGCAGAAAAATAGGGAACCTGTTTAGATTATTGGGTCAGAATGGTATAGGTTCTATTCAAGATGGTCCATCTTGAATAGAACCTTTCAAGCTAAAGTCCATCAAATAGCTTGGATTTTAGCTTGAGAAGTATCGGTAAAGCTAAAATCCGAAAATGCGCTATTTGTGAATATATGGTTTTCCACGTTTATTAAGTAAAAGAATTCAATCAATCAATTAACTAGCCTATTGCAGTCAACTACGTATCGACAGTAGCCTAAATCGACAGTACGCTACATCGACAGTGTAGAATATTGTCGATGTAGCGTAACGTCGATTTGGGGTACTGTCGATGTAGTGCGTACCTACCGTCGATTTAAACTACTGTCGATATATAATTAGCCCGTCGATGGAACGTTTCCGATACAGCGACCATCGATGTAGTGACTGTCGATATTAAGAACTAGACCCCTGCAGCTAGACATAGGCCTCTCCCAAAACGCAAATAAAAAAAATAAATAATATGTCATAATACCACATTTTTGTAATATTAGACATATTTTCGTCACTATCGACAATAATGTTTTGTTTTCTATGTATATAATTCTTTTCTACTATTGTAATAAACAATATCTTTGTTCATATAAGTTCAGACAACAATAATATTTAATTCACATTTTAAACGACCTAGGTATAGGTACTTACTTCTCTATAATTACGGAACCAAATTAAATTACAATTGAAATTCATTCGAACAAATTATAAGAAAATAAACTAAATAATTACCCCCTTACTCATAAACGCGTCTTAAATTTTAGTCAATTGATTAATTAGCATAGACGCTTACGTTGTTTGGTATAAGGTTGGTTTTCGTAATAAAAATCTCGCTAAACAGTGATTAAATTTAAGAGGCATTTATGAGTAAGGGGGCTTGTGTTAAAGTTTTACAAAAAAATATTTTAAATGTAGAAAAGGCGGCAGGCGCCATATTGTTAAAAGTTTTTTTTTTTTGGCTAATGATATGTGGTTGTTCGGTTTTATTGTATTAAAATTATTAGTTTTCAATGTGCGTGTTCAGTCTGACGTAGTCGATGTTAAAGTGATAAATACAATATATGGTGACGTAAGAGGATTTGTGTCTGAAACAAGAGATTATTATGAATTCTGTGGAATTTCTTATGCAACGCTTATGTCAAGATATGAGGTAAAATTAACTCTTTTTTTAATAAAATTACTTCTAAGTTTCAAAATTGATTGACGAATACTTTTATTTCGTCTTTTTTTATCTTATGTTTAAAATGTAACTAAGATAAGAACAATCATTCATCATAACAGCCCATTAATGTGCAGGGACGGGCCTCCTCCCGTGACGGAGGGACATATGGCCTACTAATACTATGCTGGCCAGTCGGATTGGTATAGGGTTTTATTTCAAGTTTTCCTTCTTTTTATTTCGTAAAGATAATATTTACGGTTAGCTCCTTAGTCGATTTTATCGACACCCATGGGATGAGATGGGGTGGTGACATTTTGTATTCTTACTCCGTTACCACACGGACTTGTTCCCTATGAGTATATTTATATTTAACAATACATTATTTTAATTATATCTACCTTCCCAGGCCCCGCAAGAACCGATGACCTTCGAAGGTACATACAACGCAGATTTAAAGTCAGTACTCTGCCCACAGTTCCCCTTCAATGATCCCCTGGCCGACGCAAGTGAAGAGGAAGACTGCCTCTTCCTTAACGTATACTTACCCAAAGAAATAACCAGCATAACACTATTACCAGTCATGGTGTTTCTCCATGGCGGGGATTTCGGTATCGGCGGAAGCTCTCCTCACTTCTACAGCCCAAAGTTCTTGGTCAACCTAGAAGTTATCGTTATTACTGTCAATTTCAGGCTAAACGCATTCGGTTTCCTCAATCTGGGCATAAGAGAAGCACCAGGAAACGCTGGCTTAAAAGATATAAGAGCTGCTTTAAGATGGGTTAAAGAAAACATCGAATATTTTAATGGTGATAAAGAAAATGTTACTGTTTTTGGACACGGCAGCGGAGGCATCGCTGCTTTTTACCTGACTTTATCCAAATCATGCGAAGGATTATTCCATAGAATAATATCGGAGAGCGGAACGATGTTTAGTCCAAAATCTTTTGACCCATATCCCATTGAAACTGCTTCCCAAGTTGTGAAAATTCTAGGCAAATTTACAAATGATGTCAAAGAGCTTTTAGAAATGTATTCGCAAATCTCCACTGCACACTTAGAAGAAGCTATTGGGGTTCAAATGTTCTCCAAATCCGTGTTTCTACCATCTGTGGAAACGTATTTGGATGATGAGCCGTTTTTGACGGATACTCCTTATAATATCATCGCTAGAAATGAATGGAATCCTGTTCCGGCAATAATTGGGTTAAACACTGTCGAAGGTCTAACCAGCTTGCTTGACTCTTACACTATTAGCAGTCAGTTAAATAGGATAATGAATGAAGATTTTTCATGTTTAAATATAAATAACTTTAGGTTAAATGAAGAAGAGAAAGACAAATTAAGAACAATTATCAAAGATAAATACTTTTCTAAGTTGAATGATGAAGAACAAGTTTTGGGTGGACTTGTTAATTTTTACACGGATTTCTACTACGTTGGACCAATGTCGTTTTTTAGTGAAGTCTATTTCAATCGTTCTTCTTCGGATATATATCAATATATTTTTAATTACATTGGTAACAGGAATTTAGGTAGAATACTGACTAATTCATCTTTGGCTGTGACAACGCATTTAGATGATTTGTTCTATGTTTTCGATTTGGAGAGAATGGATCTTCCTATGAGCGGGGAGGATGCGAGAATTGTCAATTTTATGACGATTATGTGGACTGAGTTTGCTAAAACTGGGTGAGTGTTCTTTAATATGGTTATGAAATAAGAATACGAGTCGGCAGACACAGTAAGTATCATATAATGTTAAGTGGTAAACTTTGCTCAAAGACGTCAGCAATTCCTGTGCAAAGCTGTGCCGCTGCCTACCTAAGTTTCCCTCCGTTATTAGAGGAGATCCGTCCCTGTAGAACAACATTATTGAGCTGACATAATTATTCGTTCAGTATCATCACCATATCAGCAAAAAGAGGATCACTGCTAAACATAGGCCATTTTGCCATTTGCCTTCACTTTTCATTCCTTATTCGTCAGTATCCCGTAAGCTGGATCAAATCAATTATACTCTATGATTTATACTTTGCATGAGCGGTCAACCCACACCCCTTCCAGTCCAATCAATTCCGTACCTAACCACCAATGGTCAAAAACACTGGTTGAAAATCTTGAGCGCTATGTCGATCTCTTTGGTTCTTTGTTTGATCAAATATTACTTACAGTACCCGGCCGTTTATATTACACATCGACCTGTGAAAAGAGACAGTCGGCTCATTTCGGCTTCGTAGAGTGTCATCTCTATCGCACGAAATACAATTCAAAATATATATTGAGAGTTGTTAACACCCCCAAATGTAATTATATGAAAAAAAAGGAAATCATAATTTGTTTTAACAGCTCCTAATAGATACCGGACTATTTATTATATGTATTTTGTGCGACAGAGATGACGCTCTATGAAGCCGAAATGAGCTGATTGTCTCTTTCCACAGGTCGATGTGTAATATAAACGGCCGGGTACTGTACTAAAGTATTGTTTTTATTTTCCAGTGAACTAAAGAATAAAGAGATAGGAGAATGGCATCCTTATCCAAATACATTGGCGATATCGTTAGAGCCTACCTACGTCGATCCATTAACACCAAAAAGAGCTGCATTCTGGAGAACCATGTATTTAAAATTTGGTGTCGAAATAGGAACAAGAAGATTCGGAGATTAGTATAAACAGAATAAACACTACAATTATTTATCTGATTTATTTTTAATCCTTGTAGTGACGGAGCAAGAATACAATATGTCACCACCCCATCTCATCCCATGGGTGTCGTAAAAACCGACTAAGGGACTATCAGTGAATATTATCTTTACGAAATAAAAAAAAAGGAAATCTTGAAACAAAACCCTGTACCAATCCGTTTGGCCAGCGTGTTATTAGTAGGCCAAGTATCCCTCCGTCACGGGAGGAGGCCTGTCCCTGCAGTGGGACAATAATGGGCTGTTATGATTGTTCGAGAGTACCTATGTATCTGTGTAAAATTGTTTCGCACGCTCTGCAGCTTAAATTGCTAGATTTAACTTGACAGCTCTCTTAGCCTCCTAGAATGTTTTTTTTTTAAATTATGAAATATATCTTTTTTTTTTAATTTATTATTTATTCAATAAAAAAAAAAAAAATTATTATTATTTAAATTACTAAACGTTAGTGTTTAAATATTAAAAGTTTTCACGAATTTCATTAATTTAGTATAGTAGGTATAGGTATAATATAGTATTTTATATTTTCTGGTATGTATTATGACGCCAGGCCTCAGGAGGTTAAAGTAATCGATTATAGCTTTTAGGTTCTGTGCATGTACATAAGTACCATAGAACAAGGGCTTTTTAGGAAATAAATAAAAAAAAATCATTCTTAATTTTTATTAAAAAATCTACCAAAAATATTTAAATACACATTATAATTTTTCGTTGTGCGATTCTTTATTTAACTAGGTTCATACATACTTATAATATATAAAATACTAGCTGACCCGTGCCCACTTCGTTATTTCATTACTGCTCCACTCCTATTAGTCATAGCGTGATACTATATAGCCTATGACACTCCCCGATAAATGGACTATTCAACACAGAAAAAGTTTTTAAAATCGGTACAGTACATCCAGATATTACCCCTTACAACGTCACAAACACACAATCACACAAACATACAAACACACAAACTTTACCTCTTTATAATATTAGTATAGATTAACATTTAATATATATTTATTAATATTTTAATTAATCTGCTTTAAAGCTTTTACTAGAAAATATTTTTGAACAAAATATCAAATGTTGAAAATATAAAAATTATAAATTACCAAATGGGTTAAATCACAAGGCCATCCTTGGGCCAGCCATTGGCCCTTATTTTATACGTGGATGTAGTCGTTCAGATAAAATGCCAATAAGCGATCACCCATCCATATTATTAACTTACCGACATTGCTTTACATGATTTACCGTTTGTTGATTTTTATTTATATTTAAATCACTTATTAAGGCACATTATTTTCTTTTTTGTAATAATTAAAAAGACTACTTAACGTAGGTACTAGCCTAAGAAATAGGTATATATATATATTTTTTGTAATAGTTTTTTTAAATTTTGCTACGTTGATGCAAAACAATAAAAATCTTACTCCATAATAAGACAGAATGAATTGATAGATTGATAATAATCAAATTTCTCACACAACGCCATCTAGTCCCAAAGTAAGCAGAACTTGTACTATAGGTAATAAGCAACTGAAAAATATGCTTATACTCGTAAATAAACTTTTTGCTCTGAGAACATACATATCATTTTCATGCACACAAAGATTTGCATTGTGCTGGAATCGAAGCCAAGACTTGCTAACCCTTAGGCGCTGTCTCCACGAGCGATAGAATCGCGACGAGTCTGAACAAAAATCGCCGCGATAACATCGCCGTGTGGAGACAACTTCATGGAGAGTATATAGAAATACGTGGCACGACGATAATATCGCCGCGATTTTATCGCTCGTGGAGACAGCGCCTTACCGATACAGACGTCGTAATGTTTTATCTTTGTACTTTTAGAAATATTTTTTGCTTTTTAAAGTACCTTATTAATTTATTTCCATTGCAACATAAAAAGTTTGCTAATCAACGACCTAGATTGCGCTGTCCAGGTATTGTTATAGAATTATGTATAAAGTATATCAAGATTCCGTAATGTTACGTACAGTGACATTTGAGGATTTTAATCGCTAGAGGCTTCTTTAAAATTTTCCTCAATATCAAATATTTATTTATAACTAGGATTTTTTGTAAATCACTTTTATTTTATGTCTCTTAATATAAATGTAAAATAAGGCACTGGTACCTCTATTAACGGTTGCACAAACACATCTCGCGCCGAGTGAAGAAAATTTTGCAAATATTTTTTTGCCCGCGGCTTCACTCGCGTTAAATTCGGGGTAGCACTGTTTTCCTTTCCTGGACACAGAAGAAAAAAAAAGTAGCCCATGTTACTCTCCATCCATTTAACTATCACCACTTAAAAAATCCCGTCAATTCGTTGCTCCGTTTTGCCGTGAAAGAAAGACAAACAGACTCCCATTTATAATATAGAAGATGGAAAACTGACCAATTTTCCTGGACCTAGGCTAAGTTAATCTTCGTTATTGGAGGAGACATGTCCCTGCAGACATTATTAGACTCTTAAAAACGCTGAGAACCCCTTAGAAAACATTAATATCTAAATATTAATTTACTTACATTAATTGACTAATTAAGGCAACAATATTATACATAATTAGATATTTAAACATCCTATTACTAAAACTATTTTACAATTTTTTTATCGATAAAAATCACATCAAAATCGACTTTCAAAGCTTCCATCCAAAATCGATACAAAAATCGACTTTCCCAAAAGGCCGATACCAAAACTCTCAAGCCATAGACAACAATTTAACGCAAAGGCAACACGATTCTGCCTTCAACTCGAACTGTCACTGTCACTTTCGCTTGTGTCATGTTTTTTCTTTTTTTTCTTTTCCTTATGTCTGTCTTCTTTCTTGTCTCGCCTAGGGCTTCGCTTGGGACTCTCTCGACGGACTCGATGATGTCAAATGCCCGAATCATCTGTCGTGTGATGGATGTTATTTAAGGACTCTTCAGAACTTTCCGATTTTTGCTTCTTTTTGCTGCAAAAAAAAAGTTTATTTTATTTAATTTATTTTATTAAGTCCGTGTGGTGAACGGAGTAAGAGTACAGTGTGTCACCACCCCATCTCATCTCATAGGTGTCGTAAAAACCGACTTATGCCCGATTTACACATCGACAAGTACAGTAGCGAGTTAAGGAGTATTTTAAGATTAAGTTGATTTAAATAGATCTCCATCCTATTTTTTGGCAAGTTAAGTTGGCGAGACGCGAGAGAGGGGGCTACTTCGTACTTAACTCGCCAAAAAATAGGATGGAACTCTATTTAAATCAACTTAATCTTAAAATACTACTTAACTCGCTACTGTACTTGTCGATGTGTAAATCGGGCATTAGGGACTATCTGTGAATTTATCTTTACGTACCTACTAATAAAAAGAAGGAAAACTTGAAATTAAACCCTATACCAATCCGTCTGGCCAGCGTGGTATTAGTAGGCCAAGTATCCCTCCGTCATGGGAGGAGGCCCGTCCCTGCAGTGGGACATTAATGGGCTGTTATGATGATGATGAAACTCTTACCCTTTTTTCTTTTCATTTTCTGTCGATATTTGATCTCTGAATATTTTATTCAACTCCAATTCTTTTATTTCATCTGAGTTTGTTAATATAATTGCTCTGCAACAAAATAAATAAGATAAGCTATAAAAATTACTAGCTGACCCGTGCCCACTGCGTGTTGGGAGGCGAAAAATACGCGTCCCTTTTTTAAACATATTTAATTACTGCTCCACTCCTGTTAGTCATAGCGTGATACTAATATAGCCTATGACACTCCCCGATAAATGTACTATTCAACACAGAAAGAATTTTTTAAATCAGTTCATTAGATCCAGTGATTACTACAATAAGATCAACCTACAACGTCACAAACACACAAACTTTACCTCTTTAAAATATTAGTATAGATGAGGCTACGGGAATTCTATGCATAGTACACATATGATGTCCCTTTGATGGGACGATGGCAAAATTATATACCTAACCGTACCTAACGATTTGTTAATGGGACTACCAACAACTATCGCTTTTGTTTTTTAAATTTACAATGTACTCTATAATTAAGTACAAACTATACGCATTTACATAGATATATATAAATGTATATATAAAGAGGACCCGGACAGGGCGAACCTATTCGCTCGCCTTGACATCAACAAAATTTGAATCAAACATAAGAGATGTAGCCGTGTCGATAGAAACTTTTTTTGATAACAATAGGTATTAAGTATAGGTATTACGCGGATTTGTTTATCCGTGTGGTGACAGAGTAAGTAAGAATACAATATGTCACCACCCCATCTCATCCCACGGGTGTCGTAAAAACCGACTAAGGGACTATCCTTGAATATTATCTTTACGAAATAAAAAGAAGGAAAACTTGTAATTAAACCCTATTTATACCAATTCGTCTGGCCAGCGTTGTATTAGTAGGTCAAGTATTCCTCCGTCCCTGCAGTGGGACATTAAAGGGCTGTTATGATGATGGGGCATGACACTTGTAGTGTCCCGGTAAAAACGAAAACGTGCAAGCCGCAACGAATCAGAAAGAAAGATGTTTGATCAAATCCGAGTAAAATGGCAGAGTTGAACTTAAAGGCAAATAAACTTTAACTACATATGGAATGATTTTCGTATCTCCATATGGTGACTAACAAAGATTACATAATCCCATGTTGGGTGTCGTAAAAACTAAACATTAAAACCTAAACAAAACTTGTAAATAATGTAATCACAAATTTTCTTATTACAATTCCTAAGAAAGCTTTCCTTCTGGAAACTTAAATGCATCAAACATAACCGCACCTCATTCTTGCGCTATCAGGAAATATATATGTTGCACTCTATACTTTATTAAAAATACTAGCTGACCCGTGCCCACTTCGTTGCGCGGCGAAAAAAACGTGTTCCTTTTTTAAACATATTTCATTACTGCTCCACTTCTATTAGTCATAGCGTGATACTATAGCATATGACACTCCCCGATAAATGGACTATTTCAACACAGAAATAATTTTCAAAATCGGTTCATTAGATCCAGAGATTACCCCCTACAACGTCACAAGCACACAAACTTTACCTCTTTATAATATTTAGTATAGAGGCGTATAGAATCAAGCAGATAAGCGCCTCCATGTAAAATGTTCAGTATCGAAATAAAACATTTTTCTATACTTAACGCACACGTTTTATACGTAACATAGCTGTATTTGATCCCAAACCCATTTTTTAAACGTAATTTTAAAGTTTTTAGCTGTATTTGTTTCATGCAATTACTAAGATGACGAGATGTAATAAAAAGTTTACTAGATGGCTCTATAATTAATTTATTTCACGTAAGAATTGGCATTTACACAACCTTGCCATTGATAACTTTTACACCATAATAAATAACACCTTGCTCAAGCATGTACCTTTGAAGGAACTACATAATGATAAATTTCCTATCTGGTTCTCCCCCGCTTTGAAGAAGTGCCTGGCCGAAAAAAGAAAATTTCACAAACGTTACAAAAAGTATGGCAACCCGAGAGATTATGATAGTTTTAGCTTGCTGCGTGATAGATCGAGATCTCTCCTAAAAGCATGTCGCGATGCTTACACGGCGTATACGGAGGACTCACTTGATAGTGCACCCAAAGTATTTTGGAACTTCATCAATAACCGCAGAGCTAAAACGGGTGTCCCTAGTACTGTTACCCTCGGTAATAAATCCTCCTCTGATGGTCAGGGCATCTGTGAGCTTTTCTCTGAGTATTTTGTGTCAGTATTTGATGACTCGTCAGCACCCTGCGAACTACGTCATGAACAGCGTTTCAGTGGCACATTGTCACACTTAGTTGTAACTGAGTCAACTATTTGTCGTAAACTTAAAGCTCTTGACCCCAAAAAAGGAGCTGGTCCTGATGGATTGCCGCCTATTTTTTTAAAAGAATGTGCCGAACAACTTTGCGTACCCTTAAATATTATTTTTAATCTCTCTCTTAAATCAGGTTTTTTTCCGACGTTGTGGAAGACAGCGAACATCGTGCCAATTCTGAAGAGTGGGGACTCTGAGTTATGCGAGAACTACAGGCCCATTAGTATACTCTCTGGTATGGCTAAGGTCTTCGAATCTATAGTATATGATTCTGTTTACGCGCATGTAAGGCCCTATATAACGGAGAGCCAGCATGGGTTTGTTAAACAAAAATCTACAATCACCAACTTGCTAGAGTACAAACAATATTTATGCTCAGCTTTCGCAAAGGGTGGTCAGGTGGACTCCGTGTACACCGATTTCCGCCGGGCTTTTGACAAAGTCAACCACTATATACTTTGTCAAAAGATTTCTTGGTATGGAGTGCACGGTGACTTGCTGAGGTGGATCCAGTCTTACCTTTCGAATCGTAGTCAGATTGTTACAATGAAGGGCTTCAATTCATCATCGAGATTTGTTACATCTGGTGTGCCACAGGGGTCCCATTTGGGGCCACTGTTCTTCAATATTTTTATAAATGACCTTGTTGACAAGCTTCAGTGTCCTTGTCTACTTTATGCGGATGATCTAAAGGTGACTAGTGAAACTGATTGTAAGGCTCTACAAGATGATGTCCATACTATAGCCGACTGGTGCAATTCCAACAACATGTATCTTAATGTCGATAAATGTCTAGCTATTTCATTTACCAACAAACGGAACAAAATATCTTTTGACTACAAATTGGAGGGCACAATCTTACAACGTAGATCAGTAGTGAAAGACTTCGGCGTACGTTTTGATTCCAAACTCACCTTTCGCGACCATTATGATGATGTAGTTAATAGAGCACTTAAACTTCTCGGTTTCATTTTCAGAAGCACCAAAGACTTCAAAAAACCATCCAGCTTTATCCACCTTTTCAATACACTCATTAGGACCATCTTGGAATATGCTAGTGTCGTTTGGTCACCATGCTATAAAGTGCATATCGATAGACTTGAACAAGTGCAAAATAAAGCTTTAAAAATGATAGCATTCATAGCCCACCTTGGTCGCAGTCTGACTTCTTATGAGGAAAGAGTTCTCCATTTTACAAACGCTTTACTTAATTCGCGTCGTAAAATTCAAGATTTATTATTTTTATACAAATTAGTACACTCACGAGTCTCTTCTTCCCCGCTTTTGACATGTATAAATTTTAACTCTAAGCCCAATCCAAGACATCCCAGACCTTTCGTTTTAGATATTTATACAAATAACACCTCTTATTATAACCCTATCACCCGCATGTGTCGTTCTTACAATGAATTGGTTACATCTGGTTGTGTTAGCAAGGACACAACTGTTGATATTGACCTGTATAATACTAGTTACGTTGCCTTTCGTAGAAGCGTTTCTATTTGTATAGGCTCTACCCAATAAATAGCTTGTAATATTTTCTTCTACTTAACTTTTGTACACTTTTTGTTTATATCTACCAAATTAATAAAAGACACTAATTAAGTGAACATTTGTACGCCTCGCATTTTATAAGTGCAATGCTTGACAACTTGTACATGCTGTGTGTGCTATTTAAGGTTTTCATTCTAGATTAAGAACATTATGTCAATAGTACTAATTTATATGTAATATGATTGTGAACTGTTTGCACACCAATAAATAAATAAATAAAATAAAATTTAGCTGCCTTTGATTCTATACACCTCAGATAATACTATATCGATAACTTTCATCGACAGTGTCCCATCACTAAAGGGCGCGGCAAATGGCCCTAGCTTATACATAGTATAGATATATCGTGCCTATTCTGTTTGCCAAGGGTACACCTCTTTGATTTGAACGCTTAGCCCCAAACGCTTACAAATACAATAAGCCTGTTTGACTTTGGACTGTGATTCATCAGGGCCAATACTAGGCTGGGCCATTGGACAAAGTTTGATTCAAAAATTAATATGTATAATTTTACATCAGTTTTGTTATTTGGCAGGTTTAATTTTTTGACAGAGTTCAGTAAAAGAAAGCGGCTGCTGTGCACAAGGTTGTGGGTTTGAATTCCATAAGTCAAATAAATGCCACGTAGATAGTGACTTGATTGTCCGTGTGGTGACGGAGTAAGAATATAATATGTCACCACCTCATCTCATCCCATGGGTGTCGTAAAAACCGACTAAGGGACTAACTGTAAATACTTACTTTACGAAGTAAAAAGACGGAAAACTTGAAATTAAACCCTTTACCAATCCGTCTGGCCAGCGTGGTGGAAGGAGGCCCGTCCCTGCAGTGGGACATTAATGGGCTGTTAAGAAGATTCATAAGTATTGTTGCTTTATCTTTGATAAAACCCGTTTTAGTCTGTCTTCCTCAGTAGCAAAGCAGCTACCGGAGATTGCGGTTTCGAATCCCATCCAAGATATTTAATTTTTTAATAACTATTTACATTTTTTATTATTTCACAAAGAAACATTACATCTGCAACAACTAATACAAGTTGAACTAAGTACGCGTGTCAAGAATCCAGCAGTAGAGTTTGTTGCGCCGCTTCTT
Organism: Schrankia costaestrigalis; assembly: GCA_905475405.1. Taxonomy (NCBI): domain Eukaryota; kingdom Metazoa; phylum Arthropoda; class Insecta; order Lepidoptera; family Erebidae; genus Schrankia; species Schrankia costaestrigalis. The sequence goes on from FR997855.1 coordinate 4,454,060, forward strand.
CTCTACTAGCGCTTTGGAGGCGGTGGTAAAGTTTTATAAACTTTTAAATGTATTTAAACTTACGAGAAGATTAAGTAGTATAAGGGTCATAGCACATATAACGTAACGTAAACGGAACGGCATCGCCTCGCCTTTTTCCTCGGTGTCAAACGTCAAAAATGCGATTACGTTACGTATCCGATTAGAGTGCGTTGCAGTAAGGAGTTTCATACAAAGAATACTGAACGGCTCGAGTTGATACGGTGCCGATCCGTTTACGTTACGTTATGTGCTACGACCACGACGCTAAAGGACGTCAAAAAATATATGACGAGGGTTGTATTAATTTTGATTAAAGCGTTTTTGACTTTGACTTGACTTTATACTGTACAGTTAGAGGCAAAAATATGTACATACCACAAAGTCTCATAAGACGTCACCATTAACAAGAACATAAACATGTATTCAAATAAGTTTTCATGTTATGTACGTACCTACACATTGTATTGTTAATAAATATGTATTCAATAGGTAAAAAGATATGTACATATTTTTGCCTCTGACTGTACCTAAAGTAACTTAGTCCACTAACCTGATTCTTCCACCTTCAACCCTATCATGTCTTCTGTCACTTATAACTGATATTGAAGCTTCGCCGATCTCGTGTTTCCTCTTGTGCTTCTTAGACTTATGCTTACTGTAAAAAAAAACATACACACCTATATAAATTCAAGCCTTTTTCCAAAAAAAAAGGAAAATAAAACCTTAATTTAAAATTTTCTTTTTCTTTTTTTGGGTAGGCATAGATTATAGAGCGCCATCCTGTCAAACCAGTACTCCGCAATCCGCTTTTCGCCCTGTTAGAACTTTTGAACCCTGTGTTTCGCGGTTACTTAAGTGTGGTGAAGAGATTTCGACTTCGAAATTATTTTTAATACTAATATTCATTAATGTCCCACTGCAGGGACGGGCCTCTTCCCGTGACAGAGGAAAACTTGGCCTACTAATACCACGCTGGCTAAACGGATTGGTATAGGGTTTAATTTCAAGTTTTCCTTCATTTTATTTCGTAAAGATTATATTCACGGATAGTCCCTTAGTCGGTTTTTATGACACCCATGGGATGAGATGGGGTGGTGACATATGTATTCTTACTCCGTTACCACACGGAGTATGATCCTTAGTGCGGAAATTGGATTTTAAAAAGGAAAAAAAAGGGACGCATGAGGCACAGAACGCAACGGTCTGAACCGCGTAATTTGGAAATATTTGGAGTAAGCCTATGTCCTGCAGTACACATGCAAGAACTTAAGTTCGTGTCTGTGGATCAATCAATCAATCAACTAGCCTATTGCAGTCCACTACTGGACATAGGCCGTCACAACACACGCCACAGAATTCGGTCCTGCGTTTCCCGCATCCAGTCCGACCCAGAGACCTTTATGAGGTCGTCGGACCTAGCTGGGGGGCGTCCTACACTACGTTTGCCGAGTCGCGGTCTCCACTCTAGGACACGTTTGCTCCAACGGCCATCGGTCCTTCGACAGATATGACCAGCCCATTGCCACTTCAGCCTGCTAATACTACGAGCTATGTCTGTGGATGCGTACCCTTAACAGTTGCTAATAGATACCAGACTGTTTGTATTTTGTGCGACAGAGATGATGCTCTACGAAGCCAAAATTGGCCGATTGTCTCTTTACAAAAGTCGATGTGCAATATTTACGGCCGGGTACTGTATATGTGTAGCACTTACCTATGTTTCTTTTCTCTATCTTTTTCCTTACGATCACTAGATTTATGCCTCCTAGCCTTCTTGTAGACAGAACCTCCGTTTCCATCATCAACCGTCTCCCAATGGAGGACGTAAAGACGGTATATTTGTAATAATATTACCTGGGAATAACGACGTTAGTTAATATTCTACCAAAAATCATAAATTTAAAAAAGGAGACCTAATTTCAATACAAAAACACTGCACCAAACATCAGGCACCAAAGATCTGTCATTCTGGTAGGCCAATTAAAAAAAATGCTTGGCTGTGGGCTTCGCCGTAAAAAAATGGAGATCAAAATGAAAGCCAAGTTCTATGCAAAATCAAAATAGTAATTTTAGGAACAAAACAACATTTTAAACAAATTAATATTACTTACACTTTATTTCTTTGTTTTATTGTATAAATAAGTATTTTTTTAAAATGAGAGATATTAAAGTAGATTTGACATGGACAGTTCTTGTCAGAATAAATATTAATGTTGAATCATTATCATCATCATCATATCAGCCTGTAGACGCCCACTGTTGGACATAGGCCTCCTCCAAACGTTTCCACCCTGCGCGGTTCTGTGCCTCCCTCATCCATCGGCTTCCCGCCGTCCTAATCAGGTCGTGCGTCGGTCCATCGTGTGAGGGAATGGAATAACTTTATAAAATGGCTAATGCAATAAACTTGGCTTGTCTGGGTCTAGTACTCTCTCCACTTCCCCAAGAGAAAATAGGAGAGAAACATTGATTTACAAGAAAGTAAATTTTTACAATTCACTTTCTCTCCTATTTTCTCGTGAGGCTATCGTGAGGCCTAGTTTATCTTAGTTAGCTACTAGATGGCATTGAATAAATATATTTATAAGGAGTATCTACTTACCAAAGTATTCTTGCAAGTAAAGAATATATTCATATAGTTAACTATTTTATAGTGACATATTATTAGCAGTCTGAAAGCCAGGAACGGGGCGTCTTGCAACGCTATATTCATTATGATAGCACACACTTCGATGGTACAGCAACAAGCTCGACTGTTTCTGAGGAACAAATTAAGTATTGTAAAGTACATGTCCATGTGGTGACGGAGTAGGAATACAATATGTCACCACCCCATCTCATCCCATGGGTGTCGTAAACACCGACTAAGGGACTATCCGTAAATATTATCTTAACGAAGTAAAAAGAAGGAAAACTTGAAATTAAACCCTATACCAATCCTTCTGGCCAGCAGTATTACTAGGCTAAGTATCCCTCCGTTACGGAAGGAGGCCCGTGCCTGCAGAGGGACATTAATGGGCTGTTATGATTATACCCTGTAAACTAGGGAGTGGACTTTTAAAGAGGCCCACTTAGGCGAGAAAGCTAGACCAGTTAGGAGGATCCCAACGGAACAAACTGAAAGCCGGTAGATCGCTTCTATTATAACCGACATATCTGCCCATCGCACGAGCCAAACCGAAGTGTTGTTGAAACTTATTTATTTAATTACTAGCTGACCCGTGCCCACTTCGTTGGGCGGCGAACAAAACGCTTTTTTAAACATATTTCATTACTACTCCACTCCTATTAGTCACAGCGTGATACTATATAGCCTATGACACTCCCCGATAAATGGACTATTCAACACAACAGAATTTTTTAAAATCGATTCAGTTGATCCAGAGAAAGTTAAAGTTTTGGGGTTGCCCCCTACAACGTCACAAACACACAAACTTTACCTCTTTATAATATTAGTATATCACTATAAAAATACCTACGAGGTGACAAAAGGCGAAAAACCTTACGAAGACCCTAAAATAAGTAGACCAACAAAACCTCGTTTCAATTTCAGTAACAAACCACCTAGCTTAGAAGAAATAATACACCAAATCAAAAAGAAAACAAACAAGTCAGCCCTGATGGCATACCTTACATTATCTATAAAAAGTGCTCATCAGTACATAAACATCTTCTAAGCATATACAGTAAGATCTGGTTAAGTAAAGAAATACCGGCCGCCTTCGGAAAAGCTAATTTTGTTCTCATTCCAAAGAAAGATGAAGTTACTTGTCCAAAAGACACTAGACCGATAGCACTTACCAACACAATTTCAAAAATATTCTTTTCCATTTTACAGTTAAAAATGACAGATTACATAGTAACTAACAATTACTTCAGACCAAGCCACCAGAAGGGATTTATTCCCGGAATATCTGGATGTCTGGAACATAATTCTTTATTAGCAGATGCCGCGGCATCGAAAAATCCCTTTCAATGCCGCGGCATCATTTTAAAGCATAGCAATTTATGTCGTATTTCTGTAACAGTACGGTTGAATTTCTATTAGTAAAAATTAAAATACTTTGCCATGCCGTCCAGGTCTGCGTTAGCCATAAAAGTTGCCAGAGCAAATGAAAGGCAAATAACAGTTTGTTGGATAGATTTAGAAAACGCATTTGGCTCAGTACAGCACGAGCTTATGTTATTTGCACTGCAATGGTATAACTTTCCGCCAGTAGTTTCAGAAATAATAGCTAAGTATTATAGTAAACTTAAATTTGTAATTGCACCGAAGGACGGACATACAAAGCCCCTAAACTACAACGTGGGCCTGTTCCAGGGTTGCTGCTTATCTCCTATAGTATTTAACACAGCAATTAATATACTAATAGATAACATAACAATAGATGAAAAAAGGTGGGGCTATCGGTTTAAGTCCAATGGCAAATATACAGAATCCATTCTATCATTCGCTGACGACCTAGCGATACTTACTCGGAATCCAAAGCAGTGCCAAGAACTACTGCGAAAGGTTGATGAATTCTGTGAGTGGACTGATGGAATGAGAGTAAAACCTAGCAAATGTTATTGTCTGTGTTTAGGTAGGTGGGATACGAGATATACTTCATATGACCCCGGTCTCACTATTGGCGGGGAAAACGTTTCAATAATATCAGAAACCGTGCCTTTTAAATTTCTTGGTAGAAAGATAAACGATAAAGGTCGCTCTCCAGTACTAGACGATGTCGTCAATAGTTTCATAAACGACATTGAAAAGGTAGACCTTCAACCGATAAATAACGTAAAAAAAGTCTGGATATACGACAACTATTTAACATCACGTCTCAATTGGCCTTTCCTTGTGTATGATTTAAACCAGAACCTCTTGAAACAACTAGATGCTAAAGTGACGAAAACATTGAAATCGTGGCTAGGGTTAGCTCAATCTGCAGACTCTTCTGCTCTGTATCGAGACACAAATAACTTTGGGATGAAACTAAAAAAACCATCGGAACACTACAAACATCTCTAAAATGCAAGTCTTATCAACATCTAAAGACGAAATTGTAAAATCCATCCCAACTGATAAAAATTCATCTGCGCTCGAGTCACGGTTACAATTCCACAAAAAGTTCACGATAGGTGCACAAACTAGTAGAGTAGGACTAGGAAACACGGAAAGTCAATCGAACAAAGAAATTATAAAATCTTTCTTAAACCAAGATGAGAATAATAGCTACAGAGTGCACGCAATGAACCTAGAAATGTAAAATGAATGGGTTACTCTAGGGGACTACTGTATACCTTAAGCCTTGAAGTGGCGCACTTTGCTTTACGACTGGTCACCAGCATTACTTAAATTCTACCTCAACGCCTTTCAATTGACTCTCCCCGATCAAAGCAATCTTGTAAGATGGGGAAAAGCCACGGACAAAAAATGCACAGAATGTGGCAAAGAAATAGGGGTCATTACTCGCAACGTCACGACAAAGTATTAGGGATTATACGCGAGGCAGTGAGTCTGTCGATTGCCAGAACTAGAAAAGGACTGACTACGAATGAAAGACAAAACATCCAATTTGTTAAGGAAGGCACTACTAAAAAGACCACCTACAAGCCTTTTTCGGTCCTGAGTCCGGCAGACGATTGGACTCTACTGGCTGACACGTATGAAACACACTACAAAATCCCGGAGGATATCTGCGTGTCGCCGTTGAGACCAGACATATTCCTCTACTCAAAATTGAAAAAGCGTGTAGTACTTATTGAGCTCACGGTACCGTGGGAAACTAACATCCCTAAAGACCACGCAATTAAGACAAATAAATACTTTTGACAAATGAGATAACCAGAAATGGCTATAGGGTTACTCTGTATGCCGTGGAAATAGGTGCGAGGGGTACACCAGCTAAATCCCTCTACAATCTATTAAAAGAACTAGGACTGCCGAGAACTTCAGTAAGCTCTCTACTATCACGAATATACAAAACGGCATTGTTAGGTTCCTACCAAATTTGGATAGGTAGAGGACGGAACATGGCAGACAGTGAAGGTGACCGCTAACGCGTTGTAAGGGGGCCTCCTTAAACCTACATCTGGGTCGTAAGTCCCAGACGCTGTTACGCCAGTGCTCCGTCCTCTATCACGCGATGGACCCGGCACCCGCACGGAGAATCCATGGAATGCTAAGATTAGGTCTTATCTTATTGGCACTCCAACGGCGCAATCACAATACATGCATAATACATTGTTAATTTCTTAAAAAATAGAGTGAAATTGCCACTTACAGGTGTGCACAACACTTAACAAATTTAAATGGCATAAATTAGGGAAATTTTAATGAATGAATTTAAGTTATTTGTAAATTAAGCTGCTGTATATTATATAAGACCGTTCTCCGTGTGGTATTATCTTTACGTAATAAAAAGAAGGAAAACTTGAAATCAAACCCTATACCAATCCGTCTGGCCAGCGTGGTATAAGTAGGCCAAGTCACTCCGTCACGGGAGGAGGCCCGTGCCTGCAGAGGGACATTAATGGGCTGTTATGATAATGATGATATATAAGACTCCTCGGCTTATGCTCAGCGGTGGACCTAAAATATTAACAGACATGACAAAGAGTACCTAAAATCATGACAATCATTTGTGGATCTTGCAAATTATTATCTAACGTTAGATTCGAATCTCGCTTACGACAGCTGCATAAACGACAGCTTAACCACCGGATTATCGTTCAGAAAAACCTTTTTTATTTAGAATGTGGTGAAAACGTCAGTCCAGCTGTTTTGAAAATTATCCGGATCAACAGACAAACAGACCGATGATGATTATTTAGAGCAACTGGACGTTCGGCGACTAGACATTTGGCTAACTGGACCAAATAAACTTTCAGCCTTCTGAACATACGGCCAATTGGACATTTGGCCAACTGACCACTCGGTCAATTAAACTTTCGGCCAACTGAACATTCGATCAAATAAAGTTCCGGCCAACTGAACACTCGGTCAATTAAAATTTCGGCCAACTGAACATTCGGCCAAATAAACTTTCGAGCAACTGAACGTTCGGCCAAATAAACTTTCGGCCAACTGAACTTTCGGCCAACTGAACATTCGGCCTAATTAACTTTCGAGCAACAAAACTTTCGGCCAACTGAACATTCGGCCAAATAAACGTACGGCCAACAGAACATTCGGCCAACTGAACATTCGATCAAATAAACTTTCGGCCAACTGAACGTTCGGCCACATAAACTTTCGGCCAACTGAACATTCGATCAAATAAACTTTCGGCCAACTGAACATTCGGCCATATAAACTTTCGACCAACTGAACATTCGGCAACTGAAGATTCGGCCAAATAAACTTTCGACCAACTGAACATTCGGCCAACTGAAGATTCGGCCAAATGGACTTTTAGTTATCTGGACATTCGGCCAACAAAACTTTCGACAAACTGACCATTACGACAAGTCGAACGTCCGAACGTTGCCCGACAACTGGACTAGCAAAGAAAATTAGGATATCCAATAAACACTTATTAAACAATAGGGCAAAAGTTGTTATCTCAAATAAATAGGTATTCGATAAAATGAAAATTATGTTAACTAATATAATAAATAAATGATTATTTTCTTAAACGTTGTTCGAACAAGTGAAATTATATCAAAAGTTGTTATACCAAACAAGGGAGAACCGTCGCGTATAAAGGAAAAATTCCGAAAGCTTTGAATTCTTAGATCCATCACATTATATTTGGATTATTATACCTATAGTCATAGAATTTTAACATTGAAAAAAGATAAGGCTTTCTCTTCAGATGAAGATGATGAACCACTAGCTAGTCTTGCCACAACGAGTGAGCAGACCCTGCACTAAGAATTTGAGAAGGAAATAGAAAAGTGCAAAGAAAAGAAGAAGGCTGTGCTTCCGTCCCACGAATTTGATCTATTGGGATTTGTAATTACTGAAAAGGCAACATACGATAATAGAGGTGAAAGATGAGTTTATTTATCAGAGGCATACACTTAACTCACATAAATTTTACCCACCAATGTTGAAAGTGAGTGTGGGCGGTTATTTTTGCAATAAAATACGAAGCTCACTATCCGACAAAATGTTGCTTGCTTGTTGCAAAATGCGCTTTGTTGTATTTGAGAACATATTACCTCTAATATCATCACCATCATAACAGCCCATTAATGTCCCACTGCAGGGACGGGCCTCCTTCCGTGACGGAAGGATACTTGGCCTACTAATACCATGCTGGCCAGACGGGTTTAATTTCAAGTTTTCCTTCTTTTCATTTCGTAAAGATAATATTGACGGATAGTCCCTTAGTCGGTTTTTACGACACCCATGAGACGAGATGGGGTGGTGACATATTGTATTCTTACTCCGTCACCACAAGAATAAAAACATAAGGCAGTTAATCAAAAAGACCAAAAAGACCACATATATGATAGTGAAAGACTTGAGTGCTTGAGAGAAGACCGTGCATATGTTTTACGTACAGGTCTGACCTATTAGCTGCTCCTCTGGACTTCCTGCTCTTCGTAGCAGTCAGCACGACGGTGAACTGCATCAGGGACCATGACCAGATAGCCAGGGTCAGCAGTACTAGCACTTTCTCTGATGCCACCTTCTCGTCTTTGAAGCTATCGAAGAATTCGATTATGTCTGCTGCCGTACCTGTGGATACAGAACAATATTTAACTGAATTTTTCGTAACGAAAAACGGTCTACTGCTGGATATAGGCACCCTTTAAATGTCTCCACCACTGTCTGTTCTATGCCTCTATCATCTATAGATTGCCCGTAATCAGATTGCCCGTAATCAGATCGATTGCCCGCAAGCAGATTGATTGCCCGCAAGCAGATTGATTGCCCGCAAGCAGATCGATTGCCCGCAAGCAGATCGTCTGCCCACCCTGCGTCTTTCGGTGTGCGGTCACCGGTTTTACCCCTACCCTTGGACGACCTCGGTGGCGCGCCGGTAGAGCCCGCGCATGAGGTTGTGGGTTCGATCCCCACGCAGGACAATAATTTGTGAGATCCACAAATTATTGTCCTGAGTCTGGGTGTTCTATGTGTCCGTTAATTGATGTTTGTAAAAGTCCCCGCGACACAGGGCATGATCCCTAGTGCGGGAGTTGTCTTTTTTTTACAAAAAAAAAAAAACAAAAACCCTTTGACCTGCCCACCCTCACTTTACTCGGGCAATGAAGCATCTGAGAACTTAATACACCTCCAAGCAGTAAGTAGTGTGCTAATGTTAGCGTATTTTGGTTGAAAAGTACAATATCGGAATTATGAGAACTTGCATTATTTGCCTGTGTCTATTTTCACTTTAATCGGGCAATTCTCACCACAATGACAATTCAGACAGGTAAGACTTTTCACACGGTGAATTGACGACCTGGTTAGGACCAAAAGATGAGAAAAGCACAGGATTGCGTGAAATGGAGGAGGCCTATGTCCAGCAATGGGCTATGTCTAACAGCTGATATAATAATTTATTTTTTTTAAAAGACAAATGCCGCGCTATGGCCTTAGGACAATGATTAGTGGATCGCACAAATAAAAAGAATATCTTACCAATGTAGACGAGTAGTAACTGGCTAAGCTGATCCCTGGTCAGATCTCCTTTAGGCAGTAGCCATCTTCCCACAATGAGGGTAAGCATCAGAAACTGCTCTATCAGGGTAACCCACATGTCTGTTGGGATCTTCGTTGCACCGGGAATCGGTATTTCTGTCTGTGGATTAAAATATCATGTTAATAATTACTTACTTACTGAATTAACAGCTTTTTACTTGTATTAATAGTTTAAGAAAAAATCAAGCTACTTAATTTTTATGTCTTTAGTTATTGGTGTGGTGACGGAGTAAGAATACAATATGTCACCTGCACCCCATCTTATACCATGGGTGTCGTAAAAACCGACTAAGGGAGTATCTGTACCTTTACGAAATAAAAAGAAGGAAACCTTGAAATTAAACCCTTACCAATCCGTCTGCCCAGCGTGGTATTAGTAGCCTAAGTATCAATACGTCATGGGACTCCTAAAACAGTGGGGCATTAATGGCCATGTGTCGTAGTAATTTTTTTATTTTTTACATTTTATTAAGAACTGTTACATGTTACAAAAGCTTTTAAATCTAGTATTTGCCCGCAGTTTGTCTTGCGAAACATTTTTAACGGCAATGTGGTAGCATTTTTAGATTTGATTTGACAGAGCTGATCACATTAACATACGAGTTAGTTGAACATTGATTTGACAAGCGTTTCAGAAACTGGGGGTATGTCACAGAGGTCGTGAAATAAGGAGTACTTACTTCCACGAAGGTAAGGTTGGACATCTTCTTCTGCAGACGTAGGTCCACTTTGTGAAGTTCCAGCAGCCATATAGCTGGTACAACCAGCCCGAGGTAGATGAATACTGACGGGCAAAACCTGGTGGAGAAAATAGACAGTTAATTTTAATGTAGACGTACATTAGTAGTACTTTGACGTGAAGGTTTGAACCCTTCACGATCAGAATGTCTAATTAGCTAAATGTCCAATAGCGCAAAACGTATAAAAGCAGTAAGTCTCATTAGCTAAACATCTATGTAGCAAAACGTCTAACTATCATTGTAATCTTTCTGCATTTCATATTGCTACTTTAACCACTGTCTCTGCCTACTACGTGTGGTGACGGAGTAAGAATACAATATGTCACTACCCCATCTCATCTCATGGGTGTCGTGAAAACCAACTAAGGAGCTAACCGTGAATGTTATCTTTACGAAATAAAAAGAATGAAAACTTGAAATTAAACCTTATACCAATCCGTCTGGCCAGCGTGGTATTAGTAGGCCAAGTATCGCTCCGTCACGGGAGGAGGCCTGTCCCTGCAGTGGGACATTAATGGGCTGTTATGATGAGGGTCGTAGCAGATATATCAAAATGTAAACAGATCGGCACCGCCTCGCCTTTTTCCTCGGTGTCAAACGTCAAAAAAAATACGATTACGTTACGATTCCGATTAGTATGCGTTGCAGTAAGGAGTTTCATACAAATAAATAATGCTGAACGACTCGAGTTGATACGGTGCCGATTCGTTTACGTTTTGATATATCTGCTACGAACATTAGGGTGTTGGTTACAGCTCTGTGCACCGTGGGGTAGAGATGCGACGTATTTACGCTACCCGGTTTTAAAACCAGAGTTTTGCTTCAAAGTAGGGCGCCCTGGTACAGACGAGTATGAAAGTATTTTGTTTTCACTCACCCTACGTTATTATGCCGAAGCGACCGACGGCGACGCCCGTAAATTAAAAAGGATCTTATTTCTATCTAAATAGGGTGAATTTTTAAAACCTGGTTTTCGCACCTGGTATTTTTCCATACTCGTACTTTAAAGCCCTGGTATTCAGTTTTAGAAGTATGTCTTATCACTACCGTGGGGTTCAAATCCGAGACTATAAATTACGCCAAATACTTAGTCGTCAAGCCATTAATAGTCGTCAATTATGGTTTGTAAAAAAAAACAGAAAATTTTAAGCTCAAGACAGGATTTGAGTAGCTGTCAAGTCTTAGCCACTTTTGTCAATCTTGCAACCTCTTAGTATTACGCCACTGACGCCTTCGTCCTTGTCTCAAATTATCAAACTAGCTTTTGCCCGCGGCTCCGCTCGCATTAAATTTGGGGTAGCACTGTTCCCCTGTCCTGAACACAGAAAAAAAGTAGCTTATGTTTCTCTCCATCCCTTCAACTATCTCCACTTAAAAAATCATGTCAATTCGTCGCTCCGTTTTTGCCGTGAAAGAAAGACAAACAGACAAACTTTCTCATTTAAAATATTAATATGGATATCAAATCAACAGAACAGCGCCATCTAGGCAGCATAGCCGTAAGCTTCACTTGTCAAAACTGATTGATATCCAATTTAACTTAATTTATACGCTAGGTAGGTAGGCTCACTTCCGGAACATTAGGGTGTTGGTTACAACTCCGTGCGTTTCCTGTCGTGCCCAAATTACCTTACAAACGCCTAATGACTCTATTATGTCATAACAGACTTTAGAAACTATCCGTGTAGACTTTATACGTGTGGTGACGGAGTAAGAATACAATATTTCACCACCCCATCTTATCCCAAGGGTGTCGTAGAAACCGACTAAGGGACTATCTGTGAATATTACCTTTACATAGAAAGAAGGAAAACTTGAAATTAAACCCTATACCAATCCGTCTGGCCAGCGTGGTATTAGTAGGCCAAGTATCCCTCCGTCACGGGAGGAGGCCCGTCCCTGCAGTGGGACATTAATAGGCTGTTATGATAGAAAATATATCTTCGGCTTAGTGGGCTTTTACAAGAATCGTAGGGTGAAATAAAGTGATGACATCATGCATTCCGTCACCATACATTCAATGAAATGTCTTCTCAGAATATTGTTTATTAGCAAATAAGAAAAAATTCAGTCTAAGTAAGTATATTTACAAAGGCACTATCATGGTATGTGTGAACAATTATTATAGATGTATAGAATGGTAATGTGTGTTAGAATTATTTTTGTGTATTTAAATATTAAGATCTCCGTGTGGTGACGGAGTAAATATACAATATATCACCACTCCATCTCATCCCATGGGTGTCGTAGGAACCGACTAAGGGACTATCTGTTAAAAAAACTTGAAATTAAACCCTATACTCTGTTGTGGTTGTCCCACAACGAAGCATAAAGCTGAGTGTGAACCTTTTTGTCGCGCACTAAAATGTAATCTGTTTTGTGTATTTGGTTTTATTTTGTGTGGCAAATAAATGTTTCTTTCTTTCTTTCTTTCTTCTTTCTATAGCAATCCGTCTGGCCAGCGTGGTATTAGTAGGCCAAGTATCCCTCCATTACGAATTTTGCGAATCTTATTACAATTACGACAAAAACATCAATTTTCATTTACGTACTTAATATTTTTCGTATAAAATCTTATTTAATACTAGTTATAACCCTCTAAAATCGACACAGTTCATTGCTCGTTTACAAAAGATGAAAATGTCAGGGATTTAACCCTTACAACGACGTAGTTTAATGGCTAGATACGTAAGTAATAAAATATGGGAGAGTTTGTACCGTGGCGGAGGGTTAACTCGTTTTCTCTGTTAGATAAATATTTAGCTGTAAAAGTGTGTGTTTTTGGCATTGAGGTCATTTCATCATCATAACAGCCCATTAATGTCCCACTGCAGGGACGGGCCTCCTCCCATGACGGAGGGATACTTGGCCTACTAATACCACGCCGACCAGACGGATTGGTATAGGGTTTAATTTCAGTTTTCCTTCTTTTTATTGCGTAAAGATAATATTCACGGATAGTCCCTTAGTCGGTTTTTACGACACCCATGGGATGAGATGGAATGGTGACATATTGTATTCTTACTCCGTCACCATCACACGGATAATGAGGCATTGAGTTCATATTACCTCAATGGTTTTTTGGTGATTTTTGTAAAAGTATTTGTTATTCCTGCAAATCTTTGTATGTCTGAAAAAGGAACAATCCTTTTAGTGATTTTAATCCTTTTAGGTATTTTGAACTTAGGTGTTTTGACATTTTGTATTTTAATTTTAGGTATTATGATTATTTGTATTTTAAACGTTTGGTATTTTGAGTTTAGGTGAAACAAGCATTAGGTATTTTAATTTTAGGTATTTAGATATGTACCCATTAAAAATATTATGAGAACTTAATGGGATTGTGTAAGTGTTGTCAAGACTCAAGTGTAGTATACACACACTGCTCTTCTAAGTAGTGCCATATGTCACCAGTCACCACCCCATCGCATCCCATGGGTGTTGTAAAAACCAACTAAGGGACTATCCGAGAAGATTATCTTTACGAAATAAAAAGAAGGAAAGTTTGAAAAAAAACCCCTATACGAATCCGTCTGGCCAGCGTGGTATTAGTAGGCCAAGTATTCCTCCGTCACGGGAGGAGGCCCGTCCCTGCAGTGGGACATTATTGGGCTGTAATGATGATGAATTGAACATCTCGGTCTGATATATCGGTTTAATTTCAAGTTTTCCTTCTTTTTATTTCGTAAGGATAAGACTAACATAGTTTTTAAGATTATTGTTACTAACACTATGAATTCCGGTTCGAAATAAATGAATTTTATTTTTATTTTATTTATTTAATATTCACGGATAGCTGCTCCTCAGTCGGTTTTTATGGGATGAGATAGGGTGGTGATATATTTTATTCTTACTCCGTCACCACACGGAGGTTGATAAGGAGATGTTTAATTAGTAGCCTCTTATTTATATTTAAACTATGCTAAATAAAAAAATTAATTACCATTTCCATTCCTGATTTTCTTTGATCGTTAACGTAAAAACTCCTTCAAATATTAAAAGTAAAATTGGTGACGCCAAATACCAATATTCAATGTCGTCTTTGAACACGGTAACTTGCCAAATGGCAATAATACCATGGCAAGCAAAAACTAATCTAGTTATAACAGCCTTTATCGTGGCCAAAACTTTGCCTATATTAGCCATTTAAAAAAAAGTACAAATTTCAAAATGGTTGACTATTTACGCGCACTTTTTGATTAAAAATTTTTCTTTTTTAACACTTTTTTTATAAAAAACACTGGATTGTAATTAAATTTTGTATTAAATTATTGTCTTTTTTTTAGATATTTTTTTTTATTAGTCACATTTTCCCGGTCGAACTCAAATGCAACGCTATATCGGACTGCCAATAAAATCTTGATACCGAAAGAGTTACTTTGTAAAAGAAGAAAGCGACTAACTAACTAATTTCTCTATACATTACTCCTTTTTATACAACCAAAACATTTCGCACAAAGCTACACAGTAATGTACATCAAAATACATAAAAATCACAATGTACTACTATGAAAATGCGCGCGCATTTTGACATTTAAGCCAATCACAGGTTATTTTACGAAGAAAATGGGCTTGGGAGTTAACCTATATTAGATTTACGTGCATTCTCTTTTATTATCAATCTTAGTTTTTTGGAATAAGAGCTAAAATCGCTTGGTAAATGTATTTTGAGGAGTTTTTTCGTTGGTTTTTTGGTGAAGACAGGTAGCATAATGAATGATGGGTGATATCGTAATGGTATTATAGAAGTAGAGTGTCAATCAAGGGTTTACCTAAACACGCAATGTTTTTCGCATTGGTCATTTGCTTAATTACAAACTAGCGTCCCGCCTCGGCTTGCTTATACTTTACAATCATCATAACCCATGGCCTCTTCCCGTGACGGAGGGATACTTGGCATACTAAATGTCCCAGCGGATTGGTATAGGGTTTAATTTCAAGTTTTCCTTCTTTTTATTTCGTGAAGATAATATTCACAGATAGTCCCTTATTCGGTTTTTACGACACCCATGGAATGAGATGGGGTGGTGACATGTTGTATTCTTACTCCGTCACTACACGTAGGACTCTACAATATTTTGCATATTATTATATACTTAGGTATAGTCTAGCTGACCCGTGCCCACTTCGTTCGGCGGCGAAAAAAGCGCGTCCCTTTTTTAAACATATTTCTTTACTGCTCTACTCCTATTAGTCATAGCGTGATAATATAAGCCTATGACACTCCCCGATAAATAAACTATTCAACACAGAAATAATTTTTAAAATCGGTTCATTAGCGAGTTAAGTACGAAGTAGCCCCCTCTCTCGCGTCTCGCCAACTTAACTCGCCAAAAAATAGGATGGAGATCTATTCAAATCAACTTAATCAACAACTTACTACTTAACTCGCTACTGTACTGTGGAGTTTTGGGACACCCTGTATACTTAGTATAGATTACTTTAATTTGATTTTTTTTACTTTGTTTTACGATACATTTTGGTTTAAGATGGCGTAGCGATACGCCGTTAATGAACAGCTGATTACCGCTTCGGTATTCTTACTTTAATTATTTCTTTGTGTGTTTTCTAAGTATAATAGCAGCCACAGTGACTTAGCTGTCATGCCTGAGCTCGTGGATTCTAATCCCAAGTAAGGTCAAATAAATAAATACATAATAATCCTCACACATTCACACAACGTCATCTTGGTACTTAGTTTCAAACTAAGCAGAGCTTTGTACAATGCAAATTTTTATTTATTTATTTTATTTATTTATGTAAACATTATTGTTGGCATTGATCTGAGTGTCTTCTATGTATAATATGTATGTGTCGCAGGGAAATGAGGAAATCAGGGATTTCACGAAATCACTAGGGATATGCCGAAATCCCGTTTGTACTAGAAAAGAAATGCTTATATTTTTGTTTGTAGATTAAAACTCACGAGGATTTCAACTTCTATAGGTTAGGTTAGGTTAGAACTGTGACCATTCTGCACGAGGCGAGCGAGCGAAGCGAGCGTGCCGCGGTAGCGGCCTGTGGCCGCCGAAGTGCAAGGTATTTTCGTCATTTACCGGGATTTCGTGATATCCCTAGTGATTTCGTGAAATCCCTGGTTTCCTCATTTCCCTGCGACATATGCATTTACAAAAAAACAGTATTTAAGTATGTTTATCCCTTGGTTAGTACCTATAGCTTTGCTTAGTTTGGAACTAGATGGCATTGCGAGAATGTGTAAAAAGAATGTGACCTGCCTGTACGAAGCATAAAAGTGACATGTGTCTTAGACCGAAGATAAAAAACTTAATTAAAACTCTTTGAAAACCCATCTATGACTAAATTGTCAATTAATTTTAATAAAGATAGTTACCGAACCAAATCAATTATGGTGTCGAAATAATTAGAATCTGTGGTACTTTTATTCATTTTTTTTACGCGTAATTCTTGTGTGGAGATCTGTGGATATGAAAACTATATGGATACTTATGACAAGTACGTATTTCATCATTATTATTATTTCTCCGTGTGGTGACGGAGTAAGAATACAATATGTCACCACCCCATCTCATCCCATGGGCGTCTTAAAAACCGGCTAAGGGACTAACCCACTACAGGGACGGGCCTCCTCCCGTGACGAAGGGATACTTGGCCTACTAATACCACGCTGGCCAGACGGATTGGTATAGTGTTTAATTTCAAGTTTTCCTTCTTTTTATTACGTAAAGATATATAATATTCACAGAAGTTCCCTTAGTCGGTTTTTACAACACCCTTGGGATGAGATGAGGTGGTGACATTTTGTTTTCTTACTCCGTCACCAACTCACCACACAGATCACACCCAGTAAATAGTTTTCATTTTTTTTAACAATTTCAGTTCTAATAACAGTAAGCAGTTACAGAAGAAGTTTTCTATCAGGAAGAAAAACAAGCAAAGAACGAGATTCTTCTGAAGAAGTAACTACAGCCTCCTTTCCTATAAGAATAGAGATTATAAAGGAAACCATAGAGAAAATACAAACCACAGAGAAAATTGTCACTACAAAAGTTACGGAAAAGCCTTTTGTAAAATCTATTGAACGATTCGGTAAGGACTAATAAACTATAGATATTGCGTCTTAGGCCCTGCGCAGACGGCACACTTTTTGTGCGATCGAGTCTGCGGCGCACAAAAAGTCTGCCATACATGGCATATGTTTGAGTCTTTTTTGCGCCGGACTTTTTGCGCGTCCTGTGCGTTACTGCTTATAATTGCATAGGTTCTATTTTCACAGACTAAAAAGTGCGTCACGGATAGCCTGTCGTCTGCACAGGGCTTTAAAGCCATATCATTTCTCTATATCTATCTCGCACTTACGGGTCTTCTATTCTTATACAGAGTGTCCCAAAACCTGACGCCAACCCGAAAACGGGTGATAAAGCAAGTCACGCGGGTTACCAAAAAAATATCTAAGTTGCATGGTTTTAAAGTTATAGGCATTTAATAAAAACCGTGTTTTTTAATGCTATAACTTTAAAACCATGCAACTTATATTTTTTTGAAATGGGTGTTTCTTCGAAATTCGATTCTTTGTCTGATTCATATGGGCAAATTTTTTTTTCACATTTTGGCTTATAAAACATGTTTTTGTCAAAGATGATAACCTAATATACAATGTCTGAAAAAGGCACACTTTTTTATGAAATGGTTTTCGAGATAATTAACTAAAAAATTTTTGAGGTCATATATATCAGAATTAGGAACAAAAATGAAATTCTAGTTATAAAAATCAGTCATTTATTTATTAAAATCACAGTTGATAATCACAATGATTATCACCACACCTAAATCAAGTTATTAGAAGCATTGACAACTTGACAATATCAATCATTACCCGTGCATTATATCGTGCATTATATTAACAATATGTATGCAATTCTGATTAATATAGTATTTTTACCGTATGAATCAGGTACATATAAATCAAAATTTTGCCTTTTAACATCGGTAAATCACTACACTTATACAATTAAGGATTGCTATTTATACATAGGCTTTTAGTCCCCAATTGAATTATATTTCCAACAGATTCAAGTTTGAAAACCATTTAAGTTAATTATAACAGCCAACATAGTAATCAGAAACACAGGTGAACCAAAGTAATATGAATCAGATATTTACATTTATAACTCCGCAACAACACGAACCAGCCGCATGTCACGTCGTGACCACGTCAGCAGAGTCCCTGGCTACCACCAGCACTTGAAGGGATCTCTTGATGTTTCGTACTTAGCTAGGTACGTTCGAGTAAAGCGCGCGAATATGAATCAGACTTTTGTGCCGGACACTCACAATTTATTTTTTTATTAAAAACTATCGCAAATATTAGTACCATTTTTTTTTGTGTAAAGAAACAACTAACATTCTATCGTAATATTTATAACGCACATCGATTAGTTAATAAGAAAAAATGTTACTGTTACTAACGTTCAAGAAACTGGGGTACGGACACACCATATTAATCAGAAGAACGCTTTTTAATATATTTTTTTTTAAATATATAAAAAACTATTATTAAAAAACAATAACGTGTGCAAGATAGGTAACTGTCTATACTATGTTTAAAAAATAATTGCAGTTTGGTTGGTCTGTTAGTTACAAAGAAAAACCTCCAGACATCGAAAATGTTGCGCTCGAAGAATCACCCAAATATTTCTGATAACCAGCAGAACGACACCCTGTGTAATATCTATCTCTTTTTGCAGTAGGTACTCAGATAATGACATGCGTATATAATTAGAAAAGAGGAGATTCTCAATTTAGTTAAAAAAAATAAGTACACAACTGAATTGAGAAGTTTCTCCTCTTTTTGGAGTTTTTTAATTATTATGAAATAGACTTACAGATATGTTGCAATAAAGATTAAAATGCAACAATTAACTTTACTCGTCGAACTATCAGTCCGCTATATTTGTTTACATGCCATCTTACTCATAAACGCCTCTTAAATTTTAGTCAATTGATTAATTAGCTTACACTCTTACGTTGTTTGGCATAAGGTTGGTTTCCGTAATAAAAATCTCGCTAAACAGTGATTAAATTTAAGAGGCGTTTATGAGTAAGGGGGATGTTTGTTGGATTCTATGCAAGCGACCAGACAAACTTTACTTCTTTATCTCTATTTACAGGCTCTCGTGTAAGTGATGAAAGTAGTGATGATGATGAAGATAGCGAAAGCTTTGAAAGCCTCCATCTTAGAGCTGATGATGGACTGCTGTACGATATAGAAGATGACGATCTTAGAATAAAGTGGAAAAAGTGATGACGCGTTTTAAAAAAAAAAACCAAAATAAACATCAAAAATATTCCTTTACTACTAGCTGACCCGTGCCCACTTCGTTGGGCGGAGAAAAATAAACGCGTCCCTTTTAAAAAAAAAAGAAATTACCCCCTACAACGTCACAAACATACAAACACACAAACTTTACCTCTTTATAATATTAGTATAGACTAGCTGACCCGTGCCCACTTCGTTGGGCGGCGAAAAAAACGCGTCCCTTTTTTAAACATATTTCGTTACTGCTCTACTCCTATTAGTCATAGCGTGATAATATAAGCCTATAACACTCCCCGATAAACAGACTATTCAACACAGAAAGAATTTTTTAAATCGGTTCAGTAGATCCAGAGATTACACCCTACAACGTCACAAACTCACAAACTTTACCTCTTTATAATATTAGTATAAATATCCCTTATCGAGACTTTTTGGTTGCGTTTATTTATTTGAATACCTTAAGAGCTAACTGTATGATGACTGTATAGATACCTTAGCTAAGATGGCAAGACACCATGTATGAGGGAGGCACAGGATCGCGCAGGATGGAAATGTTTAGAGTTGGCCTATGTCCAGCAGTAGAAGTCAATTAGTTTATGGATGGATGGATGTATCTCCCTTTCCAATCCACTTCCATAAAATGGAGCAAACAAAACACATTTTTCACATAGCAATAAGTATATTTAATAAAACAAAAACAAATTTAATATACAGGAAAATTTTTGTCCACGTATTGTGCCCACGCGTGGAGCCCACCTTCCATATCTTTAATTTTACACTTATATTCATCAGATAACTTCTCCAATACCATCTTGGCAGCAACTTGAGAGTCGTTACCACGACGACATATGAATACCACTGGAAAAAATACTAAAGTTATATAGAAGTACTAGTATCAAACTTCACCAAGAGATGTCGCCACGGGTAAAATAAGAAGTCGGTGTTAAGAGTCTCCAATCCTCAGAATATGTAATTATGTACTCAGGTAAATAAGCAACAGGCGATCGTATCCATGTGGTGACGGAGTAAGAATACAATATGTCACCACCCCATCTCATTCCATGGGTGTCGTAAAAACTGACTTCGGGACTATCCGTAAATATTATCTTTACGAAATAAAAAAGAAGGAAAACTTGAAATTAAACTCTATACCAATCCGTCTGACCAGCGTGGTATTAGTAGGCCAAGTATCCCTCCGTCACGGAAACAGGCCTGTCCTTGCAGTGGGACATGCTGAAAGGCTGTGGCAAATTAAAATAGCTAATTAAAATAATCAATAAATTATTACCTGGTCCACTACTCTCAGCGATTCTCCTCAACAGCTCAGGTATATTAACTGCAAAGTTATCTATAGGATAGTTAACAGCACCATCTATCCCGCACATGTGAAACTCGGAAGTATTCCTGACGTCTACTAAAAGAGTTTGTTTATCGAGCAGTTTTGAGAATTCCACTGCTGTTATGCGATTTTCTTCAGGTAGAATTTTTAGACTTAACTCCTAGAACAAAGGAAAGTGTTTTTTTAAATATTTGGACTATATAGGGTATTGATCCTTACTTAATTAACTTAGTCAACAAAAACCACATATTGGAAATTCACTAGTTTTTACATCAATGTGGTCCAGAAATTTACATCATGATATGGATGAAAGTAGCATTAAACGTTTATGTAATAGAAAACACGTAAATTACTTTGATTTAACACTATCTTTCTTAAATTTTAAATAAATGTCATTTTTTCCAACGTCAAATTCACAGATAAAAATTAATTTCTCTATTTGCCATTTGTAGATTCTAGAATTTGTCCTTGATTCCTATACAATTCTCAAAGGTCAAAGACTAAAGTATAACTAATTATGCCGACGACCAGGCGCTCCTGAGTGCGTCAATTTGTGGCCTAAGAAAGCTATTAAGCATTTGTGAAGAGTACGCGCAAAGACACGGGTTGTTATACAATTGTAAAAAATCTGAGATAATGGTCTTTGAGACCGGGCGTAAGACGACGGTAAACATACCTCCGGTAAAACTGAACGGGATACCGTTACAACGTGTTACAAAATTTAAATACCTTGGTCATATTCTGACTCCCGGTCTCAATGATGACGCTGATATTGAGCGCGAGCGGAGAGCGTTGTCGATAAGGGCGAATATGCTGGCGCGCAGGTTTGCACGTTGCTCACTTAAAGTAAAAATCACTCTCTTTCGAGCTTATTGCACCACTTTTTACACGTGTGGCTTGTGGGCCAGGTATGCGCAGAAGTCGTACAGCGCTCTCCGTGTTCAATATAACAACGCGTTCCGGGTGCTGGTGGGGCTGCCTCGTTTCTGTAGCGCATCAGGGATGTTCGCAGACGCTCAAGTGAATTGTTTTTATACTATTATGCGAAAGAAGTGTGCGTCTCTGGTGTGCAGGGTGCGGAGTAGCCCCAATAGCATTCTAAACATGATTGCTGGTCGGTTGGACTGTATATACGTGAATCGTTGTGGTACTATTTCTCACGGAATGGTACAGCGGTGAGTCGCGTCTGTGTGGACCAGTCGACTAGCTAAATTAACAAAAATTGGTACATTATTAATTGACTAAATTAGTAGTTATTACGAGTATTGTCACACTAACATAGTTTGTAAGTTATACTAACATTTTATTATTATTATTATTTTTATTTAATTTAATTATTATTGTTAAATGATTGTATTATGAGTCCTAGTTACTTGATTAAATGAATTAAAACTAAAACTAAAGTCTTTAGTCTGTGGTTGACACGACGCCATTGTTGTTTACCTTTATAATCAAGTCATAATAAATTAAACGTACGAATATGTAGGTGACCAAATGGTAAATTTCGCTCGCTTGTCTTGTGATAAGAAAAATGATAAACAATAATAAAAATTATACCAATCTTGTCTGCTTTGAGTGGCGTTAACCAAGTTTCTAAGGTGGCCCCTGCAATAGGACATCTAAACCAATATAGTCTGAGCGGTTCTGTAGACCAAGTTTCTAAAGGGACTTGTCCCTGCAGTGGGGCATAACGGGCTGTTAGTAATAACTATATGGGTTCACCTTACATATAAATAAAACAATTTAATATGCATTATAATATATTTTAATGTCTTTACAATAATGTTGAGTATTTTTATAATCATAATAAGACACAGAGATCATGTTATTTTATTTTATACTATAATAATTTAACCGGTAAACCGGTTAGTTTCTACCGAACTTATAATAATAAAATAAATAATCCTCACACATTCACACAACGCCATCTAGTCCTAAACTAAGCAAAGCTTGTACTATGGGTACAAGACAACGGATAAACATACTTAAATACTTTTTTTTTGTAAATACATACATATTATACATAGAAAACACCCAGACCAATGCAAACAATCATGTTCATGCACACAAAGATTTGCATTGAGCGGGAATCGAACCCGAGACCTCTGCGTAGCATTCATGTTATATAACCATTACGCCACAGAGGTCGATAATTCTACTACTTTCTTGTAGACAAAGTATCCCTTCCGTGGCTAAAGAAGTTAAGTACCCACGGTACAAAATCTTAAGACCACTGTTCGACGTCATAAGTATAAAAACTATCTAATTTATCATTTTGATAATTATTTAAATTAATATTGTGTTGAGTAACCAAATCGCAGACATCGTTTTCATTCTTAGGTTTAAAAATTTTTAAATTACTCTTACTAAGTACTTTAGCAAACGTTTTCCTAGAAGCGGGAATTAAATTTTGCGATTTCATATTTTTAACATAAATATTATATAATTGAAATTGATTTTTAACATTAACATCTACGTATTTAATATTTACATTACTATTTAGACAATAATTACATTTCGAATCAACTTTCGGTAAACTATCGATATACGAAATAACGGTTAAAGATTTAACCGGTTCTTTCGGTAAACGTACCGGTTTACTATTTTCGGTATTTAACCAGCAACGTACCATAGCCTCTTTTATGCCTAGAGTGTTTAAAAAAGTAACTCTACAAACGGACACTTTTTGATTTTCAAAAATTAAAAAATACATTTTAGATTCGCCTTTTCTTGATTTTAGTCCTATGTGATTGAGGCGTCTTCTTTTGGCTGGAATTTTTTCTATGGAAGATTTTACGAAATCTCTTTTTTGAGTCCAATTTAATTTCCGAAAATTGTCGAAAATTAACTGCCGTTCATTTTGAGACAATTTAAAACAATATCTGTCGTTATTTTTGAGACAAATTTCAGATTTACAGGGTGGTCCCAATTTTCGTTCCGATTTGAGTACGTCCTGAATGTATTTCGTTTTGTCACCCTGTGTTTCCGTTCTGAAACCGTAGTAACTCTTTCCTTTCATTCTTTTCTCGCTTTCTATCTTTCTTTTCTCTATTTTCTGACGTATTTCTTGTGGCTGTGAAAGAAATTTTGACGTTAATAATTTTGTTGAGAAAGTCTATTGCATTGCAATGCATTAGCGAAAATGTGTCTTAAAAGTTAGCAAGATGAAATATTTGAATATCAGTTTCTATCTCTAAGAACTATCCTATTTCTCTACTCAAAAAGGTATACCAAAACCGTCTGGTGACGGAGTAAGAATACAATATGTCAAAGATTTGCATTGAGCGGGAATCGTACCCGTGACCTCTGCGTAGCAATCATGTTATATAACCACTACGCCACAGAGGTCATCAACTCACTCGGCCTTATTACAAAATACGGTCTAACTATAAACCACGATTTATTAGTTAAACTGATTTTGTATTAACAAATTTATGATTTTGTATTTGTTAATATAAAATCAGTTTTAACACTTTAGCGTTAAGACTGATTTTGCAATAACAAATTTCAAAAACAGTGGTTTTGTGATGTAATAAATCGTGGTTTATAGTTAGACCGTATTTTGTAATAAGGCCGATTATGTCCAGCATACATAAACTCACGCCTTTTTCCCATATGGGTAAACAGAGGCTAAGCGCCAAGTACTACGATACCTAAAAACCAGCTTTGCTTATTGTTAACCTATTGCCCAGCAGTGGACTTCTATTGGCTAATATGATGATAATATTAATAGATTAATCTCTCTCGTGTGGTGACAGAGTAAGAATACAATATGTCACCACCCCATCATGGGTGTCGTAAAAACCGACTAAAGGACTATCCGTGAATATTATCTTTACGAAATGAAAAGAAGAAAATTCATATGGCCAGTGTGGTATTAGTAGGCCAAGTATCCCTCCGTCACGGGAGGAGGCCCGTCCCTGCAGTGGGAAATTAATGGGCTGTTATGTTATGATGATGAAAAGTATAAGAAGCCATGAAATCAAAAGCGGAAGTAAACCCAGTATCTTGCAAAAGACATTTTATTACTGATTGTGAGAGAGCGGATATTAATATAGACAAAAGTATAATATTGATAATATGAGTTTATATTTATAATAAATTTTGTAAAATATTACTTACCTTAATTACAAATATTTTCTGTTTTCATCAATATTTATGAAACACTAATAAGTAGGGGACCGCACACTCCAGGCTTTTCACAATATTAACCCCCGGTTTTCGAATGACTGATTAAGTAAAATTAACTAATCAAGTGTAAAAACTCGTGGCAACTATCATTTTAGTTCCTGAAAATGATAGTTGACACGAGTTTTGACACTTGATTAGTTGATTTTTACTTGATCAGACATTCGAAAACCGGGGGTTAGACTCCCTAGTCCAAAATAAATCTACTTAATCTACACAATATAGATAACAATACCAGAATTATCATAGGCTTTTTCTATAGGCAATGCAATATAACCTAATAAAACGTTGTATACATTACAGAAATGAAGACAACGTATGATAGTCTAAAAACAATTTCACTCCGTATTCATTTCCGTGTCACTTTGTGAGCACACGTGTGCTGGATATACAAATAGTCAAAAACGAGCTAAAAAATGCGTAGCACTCGGAACCGACCTGCATATATGAAGATACGTATGTATCGCATGGATATGATAAAAACAGGGATTTCGTCAATTCACTAAGCGATTTCATCAAATCAAGAAAGATGTTAAAATTACAACACAATTTTATCAAATCCCTATAGAAATTTGTGAGTATCGTAATACATGTCGCTCAATAGTCTATGTCTACTCATCATGGTAATAAGGCGTGAGAGTTATGTATGTGTGTATGAATGTAATTTGTCTAGTGACGACAACACATGGCGCTTTAATAAAAACAATTAGTTGCAGTATAGTTGTATAATCTGAACCATAGATGGCGCTAAAATAATTGTAGTACAGTTGAATGTTCCCAATAACAGATGGCGCTTCAACCAAAACAATGTGACGAACTACCGTTTAGTGATCCGGACTACAGATGGCGCTTTAACAAAAAATATTTATCAACTTACTTTTTCCTTAGCTATGGTACTGCAGAACACTTCGTAGTCGACCAGGTGAGTTATTGTGGGATTTGGTGAGCAGGCAGCGCACGTGGGGTTGGGGTTGCGGAGTTGCACTGAAAGATACAACAATATTATTTACTAGCTGACCCGTAACTACTTCGTTGGGCGGCGAAAAAAACGCGCCCCTTTTTTTAACATATTTCATTACTGCTCCACTCCTATTAGTCATAGCGTGATACTATATATATAGCCTATGACACTCCCCGATAAAAAGACTATTCAACACAGAAAGAATTTTTAAAATCGGTTCATTAGATCCAGAGATTACCCCATACAACGTCACAAACAAACAAACACACAAATTTTAGTATAGATTTAAAATAAAATTTCACGGCATGACAGAGCCGAGGCGCCAATGCATGAGAATGGCACATATTTTTTAACACAAAGTAGGTACTAGGTAGTACTTTATCAAAAAAAAATATACCGACAGCCGAGTGGCAGAAAATTTTTTTTTAAAATTGGCCTATCAGAATGACTCTTTGGTGCCTGATGTTAAGCATCCATTAGAGTCCAAGAATGGCGAGCATCATGCCAGCTACAATATTTGTAGAGGCATGAATGTCTCCACTATGGCGGCTTCAGAAGAAAAAAGAAGGTTCTAGAATAGCGACCGCGTACCGGAAAACGCTGGGTTGGGGGAGACCTCTTACACGGTGGACCGACGACTTAGTTAAAACGGCAGGACACTGATGTATCAGGGAGGTACAATACAGCACAATAATAGGGGCCAGTCAGAACTGCAGCTTCATGCTGAGACTGGTCCTAGTTTTACACCTTATGTGACTTTTTATTATGTTTAATTGTAACTTTAATATTAATTCTTGTATTGTGCAGTGAGGTGCAAAATAAATATTTTTTCTTTCTTTCTTTCACAACGTGGAGATATTTGAAGGAAGCCTATGTGGACGTCCATCGGCTGATATAAAGATGATAATGATGGTTTACTTACCAACTCTACAGCTCATATCTTCAACATCCATTAGCAGCATTCTTCCGACTAACAATTGAGTAGACGGTAGACCCACCAGATACTTCATGGCTTCCATTGCTTGCAGAGTACCTGGGTAATAGACATATATACTTGTATTTACTCATGGCATAATGGTAAACTATTTTAAAAAGGAACATACGGTCACAAGCACATTTGAAAATACAGCCATTTTAATTTGGTCTGCACGGTGACTAAGCAGTATGTCGCATATGCCTACAACACGCAAGATTCAAGTTTCACGTAAAAAAATATTGCTGTGACCCACTAATTATATTTTAAGTTTCAGATGTTCTTTGAGAGTGTAATTTTATTTTTGTAAAAGTCAATACAAAAGAATTTTCCATAGCGCGAAAAAAAAAAATTTGAACCAGCCTATTTCTATAATCCACAAACTATCATCTTAGGCTTGAATATCATTTGTGTCCATTAATTTAACATACAGGGAAAGGTTTAAAAAAAAATTTCACACTAACCTATAACCCCA
Organism: Schrankia costaestrigalis; assembly: GCA_905475405.1. Lineage (NCBI taxonomy): Eukaryota > Metazoa > Arthropoda > Insecta > Lepidoptera > Erebidae > Schrankia > Schrankia costaestrigalis. The sequence goes on from FR997855.1 coordinate 4,481,695, forward strand.
GGCACAGGGCCGGCGACGCCATGCTGTGAGCATGAACCCATTGCGTCTGGCGAAGGTGGTGTAGGGAACACGCAGCGGTAACATGGCCCTTTATATTTACTCTCCTAGAATGAAATAACAGCATACTTACTATCTATACTAATATTATAAAGAGGTAAAGTTTGTGTGTTTGTGACGTTTTAGGGGTTAAACTCTGGATCTACTGAACCGATTTAAAAAAATATTGTTGTGTTGAATAGATACGTAAGAATTTTCTCAGAAGAATCTTTCTTCCGTGGGTTAAAATCCTATATTTTAATTTATTTTCGGAAGTATATTAGTAATTCATCAGGCCTAATAATATATTCCTTCAGTCCCTAGACTAGAGCCATCCCTTTAAGGGGACTAAAAAGATGACTAAGACCATAGTACAAATACAGTATTTTGACTTCATAGAAACGGACGAAACGCGAGTTATACCTACACGCTCACGATAGCGGTGGCTTTGCGGAGTGAACAGTCGCGACTGTGCCGCAGTAACGAGGGGGAACGTAGGTAAATGTAATTAAAAAGCTGGAGGTGGGCAGCCCTATCGCATGTTTACGTACCGCGCAGCCGTAGGCATTTATAATAAATATTAGGCCGAGATAGACTACTGGTTGTACTGTGCTAAGACTTACCTTATCAGTAGAATGCAGGTCTCCTCTATAGCAATACACAGTGAGTTGTCCCTCTAACTTTAACGCACTCCCTGATATTAGTGGCAACTGGAATATAAAAACATACGACTGGTTAAAACAGCGAGTGTTTGTGTGTGCGTTTGTGTATGTGAGTGTGTGAGTTTGTGTATGTGAGTGAGTGAGTGTGTGTTGTGTGTGAGTAAGTGTGTTGTGTTTAAGAGAGCATTGCTGTTTATAAGTTTGCACGTACGTATTTTTTGCACGTATTTAATTAGATGGCACTGTATTTTTTTTTAAGTTTTTTTTTTTAAATACAACTCCCGCACTAGGGATCATGCCCTGTGTCGCGGGGATCTTTTACAAACATCAATTAACGGACACAAAGAACACTCAGACCAGGACAATAGTTTGTGGATCTCACAAATTATTGTCCTGCGTGGGGATCGAACCCACAACCTCTTGCACGGCAGCCGCTTGCGCTACCGTCGCGCCACCGAGGTCGTCATGTGAATGAATAAGATTGCTTGTGACTGACTGAATAAGAGATAAAAGTATGCGTGTGTGTGAGTAAGTGTCTGTGTGTGAGAGAGTGTGAGTGGGTGGAGTGAGTGAGTAAATGGGTTGAGTAAGTGAGTTAGTGGATTGAGTACGTGAGTGAGTTTAGTAATTGAGTGAGTTGGTTGTGTGAGTGAGTGAGTGTGTGTGTGTGTGTGTGTGTTTGTGTGTGTGTACTAACCTTAGTCAACACACACAAATCGCTCAGAAGGTACCTCGTGGGCGCGTTGTCAGTACAGTCGAGCACTATATTATATTTACAAGCTATTTCTATAGCGTTGTTTGAATCTAACTGTACTTTATATGTATTCACTTTTACTCTTGAGTTTATACTGAAACATAAGATAAAAAAATATATTAAAATAGGATACAACTTAAGTCACTCGCTATAAAATTAACAATACACCAGTGGAAGTCTTATCAAAATTGGTTTAGCCGTTTCGGAGAATACCCAGATTATAAGGCCAATGTCATGTACACTCTGAATAAATAATAGTGTAACTCACAAAACAAGTTTCCCTCTACATACAGAGGGCCATATCTGCAGTGGGCCCTTTACAAAGATAAGTATAAAACCTCGCTCTCACCTCCTAATAGCCTGTGCAGCAGATTCAGCCTTATTCATACCAACGTTTTGTTCTCTATGAAGCAATTGTCTATGAACATTAGTTAGGTCGACCGTATCATAGTCTACTATGCCTATCTCTCCTGTAAAAAAAATAAACAAGATATCAAAAACAGAGAGAATAATCTACTGCTGTAGATAAGAAAATTTCTTTGAATTCAAAGCAAAATATTATTAATTAATTAATATTAATATTTCCTCACATATTCACACAACGCCATCTAGTCCCAAACTAAGCAGAGCTTGTACTATGGATACTAGACAACAGATAAACATACTTAAATACTTTTTTTTTTAATACATACATATCATACATAGCAAACACTCAGACCAATGCAAATAATCATGTTCACGCACACAAAGACTTGCATTGAGCGGGAATCGAACCCGAGACATCTGTGTAGCATTAATGTTATACTAATGTAGGTAGGTATTGTAGACACTTACCTACAGTACAACCAGTATTCTATCTAGGCCGAATATTTATTATAAATGCCTACGGCTGCGCGGTACGTAAACATGCGATAGGGCTGCCCAACTCCAGGTTTTTAATTACATTTACCTACTTTCCCGCTCGTTACTGCGGCACAGTCGCGAGTGTTCAGTCCCCAAAGCCACCTCTATCGTGAGCGTGTAGTTATAACTCGTTTCGTCCGTTTCGTCATGAAGTCGAAATACTGTATATATTTGTACTATGACTTACCTATCCCTGCCCCAGCTAGGTACATAGCTGCTGGACATCCAAGTCCACCTGCCCCTACTATCAATACTTTCGCTGAACATAACTTTGCTTGGCCTGCCACGCCTATGTCACGCAGTAATATTTGACGACTGTATCTAAAAAAAGAAAACAAAGGTTATCAGAAAGAAATAGCCTCACATGTAAAGACCGCCATTTGTGCGGGTCCGTAATTTTACTTCGACAGTCATATGTTCGATTCACGGAAAGTCGACTGAACGTTTGTTCGAATGCACTTTGTAGCGAAACAATTTTTCGTCGACAAACGCTACTTCGACTGAACGTTTCATCGAATATTTTTTAATCGACGGACTGATCTTTCGAATGTTAAATTCAGAGTAGTTACATGCAATTGATTGATAGGTATGAAGAAAAAACCATAAGTTTTAATCAAGTAGGTATTTATTTGAACAATATTAACATAACATATAACTAAATAGATACATCAGCGTTGTTTTATTTTTTGAAGTGGAAAACGTAAGCCATTGAGCTCATGAAATCAAGCCTCTCCATGTGGTCTTTTTGTTTTAAAAGTTTTATTCAATTTTTCTTCTTTTCCTGCCTGCTTTTTCTTTTTGTTGGGAGAAACTGACTCATCTTGAGCTTTAATTTTTTCTATAATCAGCTCATTACTCTTCTGTTCTCTTTCAATTTCTTTTATTGTTTTAAATAAGTTCCACTTTCTTCTCCCTAGGAGCCCATTCCAGCGGTGATGCCAATTTTGTGAATTAGGAGTGTTTAATTCTAAACGATCATGGACAGACCATGTTTCAGGCGGGAACAAGGGCGGAATTCTTCGAATTGACACTCGTGCACTACTATTGGTGTCACTTTTATCAGTAGGGGTAATATTCTTGTGCCATCTACATAATATTTCGAAAACCAAGAAATAACTGAACTTGCTTCCTTTGGTAGGACTTTTTGTACAAGCAAATAAATGGAATGTGTCGTTTTTGCACAAAATTCAGTCGAATCATGGCATCACCGCTGGAATGGGCTCCTAGGGAGAAGAAAGTGGAACTTATTTAAAACAATAAAAGAAATTGAAAGAGAACAGAAGAGTAATGAGCTGATTATAGAAAAAATTAAAGCTCAAGATGAGTCAGTTTCTCCCAATAAAAAGAAAAAGCAGGCAGGAAAAGAAGAAAAAATGAAGAAAACTTTTAAAACAAAAAGACCACATGGAGAGGCTTGATTTCATGAGCTCAATGGCTTACGTTTTCCACTTCAAAAAATAAAACAACGCTGATGTATCTATTTAGTTATATGTTATGTTAATATTGTTCAAATAAATACCTACTTGATTAAAACTTATGGTTTTTTCTTCATACCTATCAATCAATTGCATGTAACTACTCTGAATTTAACATTCGAAAGATCAGTCCGTCGATTAAAAAATATTCGATGAAACGTTCAGTTGAAGTAGCGTTTGTCGACGAAAAATTGTTTCGCTACAAAGTGCATTCGAACAAACGTTCAGTCGACTTTCCGTGAATCGAACATATGTCTGTCGAAGTAAAATTACGGACCCCATTTGTGCTACCTTATTGAAATGTAATTTGTTTACTGTTTATTTTTTATATTCTGGTGTACAATAAAGTTATTAGTTATATCTCCGTGTGGTGACGGACTAAGAATACAGTGTGTCAACCAACACCCAATCTCATCCCATGGGTGTCGTAAAAACCGACTAAGGGACTATCCGTGAATATTATCTTTACGAAATAAAAAGAAGGAATACTTGAAATTAAACCCTATACCAAACCATCTGGCCAGCGTGGTATTAGTAGGCCAAGTATCCCTCCATCACGGGAGGAGGCCCGTCCTTGCAGTGGGACATTAATGGGCTGTTATGATGATTCGAAAAATGTCTTAGTTCTTTAATGTTTGTAGTAGCTTTTTAATCATTACAAAATTATTAATTTATTATTTATACCTTTCAATGGCCCACTTAGGTAGTTGTCCACATTTCACTGCATAATTATCACTACATGGTAAAACATTCTGTGCTAAGGCACTATGTTCCTGTTGAAAATTAACAATATTTAGAAAATTAAATTTTAAATAACTTAATATATTCTCCGTGTGGTGACAGAGCAAGAATACAGTGTGTCACCACCCCATCTCATCCCTTGGGTGTCGTAAAAACTGATTAAGGGACTTTCCGTCAATATTATCTTTACGAAATAAAAAGAAGGAATATAACTAAATTTATCAGGAATATAACTAAATAAAAATATAACTAAATTTATCCATTGGTAAGTGCCCATAATAACTATTTAGTTTCGAACTAGATAGCGAGTGTATGTCCCAGTAATATTATATTTAAAAATTACTAATATACTAAATTAATTAAAAATTACTGACTTCAATAGATAAATACAAGGCCACATCCCAACGTTAATTATTTATTTAGCTGTATAATTAATTGTTGTATCGATAAAATGAATTAATTACTTACCGATTCGTATTTACTTTTTAATAAATTTAATTCGTCTTCCTTATCTCTTAATTTTATTCTTAATTGTTCTATTTCTTTCTCTACTCTTATTATATTTTCCATGATTTCTGTTTAATTACTAATTAAAAATACTAAATCGAATGGTTTGCGACTTTTCCGAAATTATTTTTTAACAAATTTCTACAACTTCCAAAATATTCGCAATGTCAATGTCAATACAACTTTTGACAAGTAAACAAAACTGACATTAGTGACATTTTGTAAAATATGGTTGCCGTTTTTTCGTTCTGAATAATTTATTTTCTTTTTCAGTTTTTATGTATTTACTCAATAACAACAAAAGATCTAAAATCAGACTTTTCATTATTACATTATACTTATAATTCAAAATACACGTACGTAGAAAGTCATTAAATGTTTAAAATAGTCAGTGAAAGTAGCATTAATATAAAATATAAAAGGGCCATATTATTCATTTGAATTTTATTCAAAATAATAGTAATAACCTTTTTTTAAATGTAAAATAATATATTAAAAACAAACACAAAAAATAAAATATAAAAAACACTATGGTTATACTTGGGAAATCCCTAATAACCTTCAAAATCATAGTTCATATATGCGGACTTTCCCAACCATAGACAATTTCATCACCTCTCACATTAAAATTTATTTTTATCACAAAATAGGTTATAAACAACAACGTTAGTCTTTGTGTTATCAAGTATTTATAAAGGCGCTCATTTATGCAACATTATGATGAATGTATTTACTGTGTAGTGCCTTAATGAGAATACAAAACTATGTAAGTTAATGTTTACATTATTAACAGTCAGCATTTTAAGTTGTTACCAAAATTAGTTCATTAGCAATAGCCCCTCTCCGTGTGGTGACGGAGTAAGAACACAATGTGTCACTATTCCACCTCATCCAGAGGGTGTCGTAAAAACCGACTAAGGGTCTATACGAGAATATTATCTTTACGTAATAAAAAAAGAAAGAAACTTGAAATTAAACCCTTTACCAATTCGTTTGGCCAGCGTGGTATTAGTAGGCCAAGTATCCCTCTGTCACAGGAGGAGGCCCGTCCCTGCAGTGGGACATTAATGGGCTGTTATGATGAATACCCATATCGTCCGATGTAATAATCACGAAGGTACCAGAGACAGTTCCCTCTCTCTCCTAGTTATGAACGGTGCACTGCTGTACATAGTCCAATATTCATGCCACTATTTACAGTCAATTAATTACTAATATGTGACTAAGAAGAATGTCCCATTGCAGAAAATGGTTTTCCCCAAAGACAATTTGGTCCATTAATCCGAAAAGAAGAAAGACAATGGATAAATTGGCAGGCAGGTTCAACAAATTCAAAACCGTATTCCAAGCAGAATGCGTAGGGATTATCCTAGCAGCCTACACCATAGAGTCAAAAAGGATTTCAGACTCTCGAATCCGCATAATAACCGATAGCGCTTCGGTACTCAAAGCTCTGGGTTTTACCCATGTCACTTTGAAACTAATATTGGAATGCCACAATGCGTTAGAGCGGATTGCGATTTCCAATGGGAACTCGGTGACTTTACAATGGATAAAGGGACATAGCGGATCACTGGGAAACGATGCGGCTGACGCTCTAGCTAGAAGGGGATCTGATATGACGGTCTGCGGACCAGAGCCTATCACACCAATCCCCTTTAGCCAAGAAGTCCGCAGCTGGCTGCAAGAGTTTACCCGCAAACAAACACAAGAGCACTGGTTATCAGCCCCAGGCTGCAGGCAGTCGAAGGAAGCCATGCCTTTCCTAAACAACAAACTGACCAAACGCATACTGCGTCTGGACAGAAACAGCCTGCGACTGGAACCATTACAGGTGACCTGTAATGATTCCAGTCTCAGGCTGCATTGCAATGCATTGCTCGCTAAACAAACACTTCCACACCATAGGCATAACAGATAGTCCCCTGTGCAGGGCATGCATGGAGGCAGAGGAAACGGTGTCACACGTGCTCCTTGAGTGCACAGGTGTCGCTGACACACGAAGAAACACACTAGAAACCCTGAAATCTATCGCTTCTGGAGGAAGGTGGGCTGGCTGGAATGACGAGCGCCCCTCACGTACAATGGTCCACCTCAGGGACTAAGTGCGGAAACCAACCCCCCAAAAGGCGGGACTCGAACCCGCGTCTGACTATATGCGTCCAGCGCCATGACCACTAGGCCACCCTAGCATCCGTCTCGACTACCAAATTTTTAACCATTGCTTTATACGGCGCCGGGCCGCAACTTAGAACTCAACTTTACAACGCCATCTAGGCGCGACAGCCGTAAACTTTCAATATTATTATAATAAAAACTATTAGAAAGAAAGTGGCCAGCCATTCTGAATTCTGTTCCGGGTTGAGATTCCTTCTATGATGAAATGAAACTTGTACAAGGTTTAGATTAAGTTTTCCATCTCTTAATTTCAAATAAGTAAAAATTTTCCTTGGGGTGTACGTCATCCATACAAAACTTTTGTAATAAAAGTTATTTTTGAATGCAAGGTTTTTTCGTGGTCTTTATAGTTTGGCAATGTCCTGATTACATGATTTTACTAATATTATATTTGCTCGGATGAAATATCACTGTGAGGACACCCATCTATGTAAAGCCCTCGCTTAACCAGCCTTATTGTTTACTAGCTTTCCCGTGCCCACTTCGTTGGACGGCGAAAAAAACGCGTCCCTTTTTTAAACATATTTCATTACTGCTCCACTCCTATAAGTCATAGCGTGATACTATATAGCCTATGACACTCCCCGATAAATGGACTATTCAACATAGAAAGAATTTTTTAAATCGTTTCAGTAGATCCAGAGATTACTCCCTACAACGTCACAAATACACAAACTTTACCTCATAATATTAGTATAGATGAATCAAAGATTACAACTGGCTGTACCAAATTACTTTTATATTACTTAAGCAAAAGGTATTTTAAAATAATGTTAATTAAGAAATCAATAATAGTAATTTTATTTGATTTTAATATTTGGATTACATTCTGGATTATTTAAAAAGTGTAAACATAAAAATAAAAAATAACTTAACTTAATTTGAATAATATTTACCTATTAGATTAATTATTAATAAAATTTATGAATAATATACAATAATACTTAACTATAACTTAATTTAAAAAAATATAACGTCATATTTTCGCACCATATTTTTTTATATAAAATATCACAATTTAGAGTTAGGAAAGCGGACAATAAAAAGATACATACAGGAAAAATACATACATACATAACTTATTTTTACAAATATAAATTAACAGAATCCAAGGACATGCAGGCCCAAAGACAATTATTGTTGAATCAATTAAATAACAATCTAGCGTGGAACTCGAAGACACAACAAATATCCTAAGTACTGCAAAATGGCAGTGTTCCTGTTAGATTAAGCACAGACATTTGAGCATCAAGTCGATGATCATAACAATCTTTTGCTTCATCATAAATATCTCCTATTTTTGGTTTATATTTACTTTTCTAAAATAAATATGACAACTTAATATATCTGTTTGCCAGGATCGTGACAAGTGGCGTTCTGTCGTCTCTGCCTACCCCGGCCGGGATAAGGCGTGAGTTTATGTATGTATGTATGTTAATATATTTTATTATTAAGGCAAAGTTGACAAGTGTGCAACCACATAAACATTTTAAAATACCTTTGTTTTGTAAACATAATAAAATACTCTCAACACTTTAAATGTTTTTCAATTAAATAAATATTGCATTATAAACAAAACCGGCCTTTTTTTCGGATGCGAAACTTAACTAATTAAAAAACATTTAAAGTGTTGAGAGTGTGTCATATAAATACTTTATTGCCTTTTCTCAAGACTTTGTCATCAACAGTTTACATTATTTATCCTATTTGGGAATTATGATTTTTTTTCTATTGGCGGCGCTAGTGAGCCACGTAAAGGCCCTTAACACTACACGGCACCAGCGCGGTACACAACAACTATATAAAGAAAGAATAAATAAAAATATACTCTTTCTTCTATCTTTATAGTTTGCCTTGATAATCATTTATTCTTCATAACGAAATTTTGAAAAGCCTGACTTGATTTCAATGCTTTAAGTCTCTCCTTATTACAGTCTGCCATTAAAACAGTTGGATTTAAAACTCCATAGTCATTTACCCTGTTTCCAACCTTTTTGCCAGTATTCTTATTACAGATGTTCAAAGTTTCTGGTGGGTTTTTGCCTGTAGCAGTTTTTACTTGTTGTACGTTCTTCATAAGATCATAATTATTGATATTTTTACGCATATTTGCTGAATCTAAGAGAAATTTGTGTTTGTATGTGTTATTTTCTTGTATATATTTATTTCTGGAAGCAATACGTTGCATTATTTGTGGTAGAACTACACATTTTTCTTCGTAGCAAGCACCTTTCGTGTAATTTTGGGTTTCGTTCTCAGATTTTTGGACAAACTTCTTTCTATATACTTTTTCATCTTTTTTTATTGCGTTTACTTTGAAGTTAAAATCATTTATTTCATAATTCACTGTCATCTTTGGCAACGCTTCATTTGGGACAACATTTTTTGGGACTATTTTTTCATTAAACACGTTTTGTTTTTTGGTATCTGCATTACTTTTTAATTTATTCTTAACCACTTCTATATTTTTAACTTTGGCTATGTTACTATCTATATCTGTAGGAGGCTTGAGAATTCTAATTTTAGGATGTTCCATAACAATTTCTGGATTAATTTCTATTTTGCTTGTACCATCTAAAATCTTATTTATACTCCGTCCCGTTAATATGGCATCACATAACGTTTCAGGGTCTTCGTCTGAGGCATCATTTTCTTCTTCAATTATCACTTTAGTACATTGAGTCGGCATTTCTTTCTCATTACGTTTACTTTCGGTCCAGTCAACCTTTTTTCCAGACTCTAGTATATCAAAGAAACTTCCGTAGTCTATAGTACTCTTATTTTCTTTATTGCTGGCAGAATCGGTTTTAACAGTAACTTGTTGCGGTGTTACATAAATGTTTTGTAGCAAGTCTATGAGATTGTAATCGGTCTTTTGGTCCAGTAGGGAAGGTTCGACATTGTTGGGAGTAAGATCTTCTACGTCTATCAGTTGTCCCACTTGTGGGGTAACGGGGCTACTTTTCTGAGGTGATAGAATTTCGTACGGGTTGAAATTTGATAGTAGATTTGGTGAGATTGATGATTTTGGTTGATTTGATGGCCACATCTTTGGTGTTTGTCTGGAAATTTTGAAAAGTATCTTTTAATAATAATTTGCAGGATGTAGAAAAGGGTCTACACCATTGATTGGGATGGTGACAATATGTATTCTTACTTTGTCAAACAAGACAGAAAAAGGCCTCCTCCAGTTAGTTAGAGGTGAACCCTTTTGAACACAATTGATGACAACTTAGGAAGACTGGTGTTAGTTATCAGTCTTCCTAAGTTGTCACCTCTCAGCACTTTGTGTTCAAAAGGGTGTCAACATTTTGAATGGGGACACTCATGGGATCTGAGTGTTTACTTTAAGTATGTAATTTGATGACAACTTAGGAAGGCTGGTGCCAGTTACCAGTCTTCCTAAGTTGTCACCTCTCAGCACTTTGTGTTTAAAAGGGTGTCAACATTTTGAATGGGGACACTCATGGGATCTGAGTGATTACTTTAAGTATGTAAGTTTTCATATTCTACCAAAACACGAATATTACTATAATGTAAGTAATATTTTAGCACCGTATTAACTTCGCACAGTGCTAATTAGCATTTCAAAGGAAGTAACTTATTTTTTAACTTGTTGGAGAAACAATAAACATTATAAAGTAAATATTTAATTACTTACGTTGTTAATTATGTTATCTTAATCACTTTTTTCAAACAATATAGATCTAAACCTTATCGCAATCTTTCTTTCAAACTTTTCTAGATTAAAATTTTAGGACACCACATTTTCTGCTTTCGTTACCACTAATATAACTTTTGCTACATTATAATTATAAAGCCAAGGAAGTTAACGTTAAGTAAAGTCCCTCGTAGTTTTAAAGTTTTCTGAGAAATGCATACACGAATAACTTAAAGTAAGATAGAAAATAAAGTTTAGTTTTCAAGTTATTTTTTACGAAATAACTGTAAGTTTAGGTGCTACTCTTTATATATTAAATAGACAAACATAACTGACATGTTAAATAACATAGTTTTGTCTTAATTATTAATTATTAAACAGTATTGACTATTGTTCTATCTTTATCTTTGTGTGTTATTTTAGTTTCATTTGGAATTTTTAAAAATAACCCTATCATTTAGATATAGGTATTATCTTAATCTAATTTCACCCTTACTCTGTGTACATAAAGTTGCTTTTGATTCATCTATAAAGCGATTTAAGCCTATATAAATGTAAACAATCAAAATGAGATTCGACAATGGAACTTAAACTTTATGGAATGCTTAGGAAAGGAACTGTCAGGAAATTTAATATGATTTTATTATTGTCACAAAAATGGAAAATGTCTAAGAAGACATTTCTCTTCTCATTTTGTATTTTAAAAGTATGTACCTACCTTTTAAAAACATCTATTTTATGAAGCAGGATGCTGTTGAGTCTTATGAGCAAGAGCTACTAGGCTTTCACTCATCACAGTAACATTTTAAAATGCTATTTGGGGGTAGATTATGAAATGGAATTTTTCGATCACAAAATGTTTTTACTTAAAAAAATACGAAATATTCAGGTTAGCTACTTGGTCTGACTATTCTTCACTTACCTTTAGCATAACCTTATTATCTTCTTCGTCATTCATCATCAATTTCACTGCACATTTGCACCCTGTGCGCTTCTGTGCCTCCTTCAGCCATCGGCTTCCCGTCATTTTAACTTTGTTACGAAAAGTAATTTAGGTTACTTTAATTTACAATAATTAACACAACTTTTTTTTGCTTAAAGGAGTTAAAGAAGTAGGTTTGTGGGACACCTCATCTTGTAGTCTGACCAACAATAATCTTTCCATTACCGTTTGAACATGGTCTGATATCCTCATGTCCCCGATGCATTTTCAATAGCACCAATTAAATAAAATTTAATGACCTGTGTGGGTCATTGAATTTTATTTAATCGGTGCCCCTAAACATCTTTAATGCCTCTGATCTACCTACTAATATAATTCATCATAACAGCCCATTAATGTCCCACTACAGGGACGGGCCTCCTCCCAGGACGGAGGGATACTTGGCCCATTAATACCACGCTGGCCAAACGGATTGGTATAGGGTTTAATTTCAAGTTTTCCTTCTTTTTATTTCGTTAAGATATATTTACGGTTAGTCCCTTAGTCTGTTTTTACGACACCCATGGGATGAGATGGGGTGGTGACATATAGTATTCTTACTCCGTTTATGCCCCTATACATTCACCATGTCCCGGATGTAGCCCATATCTTCAATGCCCCCAATGACATATCGACTATGTCAGTAGCTTATTTTTATGGTGATATGAAAACATAATTAGAAAAACCCTATAATCATACATTACTATTTTCATGTCCCGTTTATCATGTCTACTGTACTAGTGGTACTGTCAGTACTAAGGGAACAGATAACAAGTGGAGTTAAAAGGAATAACAGACAAGACAAACAATGAAACACATTATATATACGCAGTTTTATATTATACACAAAATCCACATAGAAATCGGTATCTAAACATTAAATTATAAAAAAAATGTATACAATTACGCTTAAAACTAGTGATTAATAATCAAAATTAATATAAAAACACTCAAATATATACATATAAATATGGAGAAATAGTCTCCAGCGAGTAGTTACAAAGATATACAGAACGCGCAATCTAAGAAGTCCGGCTTGAAGTGAGTGCCAAGTAGCACAGCCGGCTTGAAGTTGTTGCAGGATGCGTAGATGTCAATTTTCATAATAAATGGCGGGGAGGGGGTGTTTTATTTGTTCCTGTTATCCGTGTGGTGACGGAGTAAGAACACTATATGACCGACTAAAGAACTATCCGTGAATATTATTTTTCCGAAGTAAAAAAAGGAAAACTTGAATATTAACCCTATACCAATTCTTCTGGCCAGCGTGGTATTAGTAGGGCAAGTATCCCTCCGACACGGGAGGAGGCCCGTCCCTGCAGTGGGACATTAATGGGCTGTTATGATGATGAGGATGAAGTGTTTAGTGTTACACTCTCTGATAAATTACTTCAGAGCGGACAAACAAGATTACGCATACTGTATTTATATAAACTAATTAAAACTAACATTATTTTAATTGTAAAGTTCAACTTTACTTCTTAAATCGATAGATGGCGTTGTGCGTTAAAAAACTTAACTTAAAACTATAGCACTGGAATCGTTTTTAATATAACTGGGACTCCTTTGAATGCATGATCAACAGTTTAACCAACAAAATATGGTACAGTCACGAACACTAACATAATACACATTTTCTAAATCAGTTTTCTAAAGTTCTGTCAATATAAAATTCAAAAATCTCTAAATTACGAATTAATTTTGGTTGTTTAATGTCAAGACAGACGTTTGGTTTGCCGTGCGGTTCCCGGTTAGAATGGGACTGCCCCATATCCTTCCGTGGGTGTCGTGAGAGGTCGACTAATGGATACCACGACCTGGTGCATACCACCTAGCACCTCAGGTGTCTACCTCCTGGTGGGGAGTAAACCACCAACAACAGCATTCCCAAGGACGGTTGGCGTCAGGCAGGCGGCCGCCCGTAAAAGTATACCAAAACTTTTACAGCATGTGGAAAAAGAAAACATGCTGCGCTGACCCCAAAAGAAAGGGAAATAAAATTAGGATAAGGGCAGGGGAATGATGATTGGATAGTTTAGAAAATTTGGCAATGTGGTAATATTATTGCTAGTGACTAAGAAGAAAGAAGAAGAGAAATGCCTTGTAAAGCATGATTTACACATCGACAAGTACAGTAGCGAGTTAAGTAGTAAGTTGTTGATTAAGTTGATTTGAATAGATCTCCATTTATTTTTTGGCGAGTTAAGTACGAAGTAGCCCCCTCTCGCGCGTCCTGCCAACTTAACTCGCCAAAAAATAGGATGGAGATCTTAATCAACAACTTACTACTTAACTCGCTACTATACTTGTCGATGTGTAAATCGGGCTTAAGCGATACACTCAAAGACATATTATTACCCTGAATCCCTTCGATGCATACTTAATATCACATATGCATGGTCAATGCTAGCGAATCGTTCTAAATATTCTTATTGACCTAATTATATTTTACATTTCATATATCTTCAATGCCCTCTATACATCGTTAATGACCTCAACGTATCCTCATGTGTCATGTGTCTTCGTTCAATGCCTTCTAAATATCCTCATAACCTTTGGTTGGATCTTCAATTACCCCTATATGTAGGATATATTGACCCCCAAAATGCCTACAATGTATTTTCACAAACCCTCGTCGCTGTATCTTTAATGCCCCTACATATATTATCAATGACCCCATCGTATAATTTATGACCCCATCCCATCCACAAAGACCCCGTCCCATCCTCAATGCCCCCGATGTCCCCTGAGATGTCTGAGCGCACATCTCGCGGCGGTACCCTTAGCTATTCTATAGTTTCTGCCGACGCCCTTAAAGGTGCCGCGACCGAACACTTCAACGCATACACGGACGCGACGGCCGTCTGCTAGGCGCTCGGGTTTACTGGTAAAAGAAAAAAAAACACTTTATTAATGGTTTGGTAATTAAAACTAATAGTAAAACAAAAATAGTAGCGAAAATTATGGTTGGAATAGAAAATATGACAAAACAAAACAATAATTAATTATTAGTAATTAATTGCTCCGTGTGGTGGCGGAGTAAGAATACAGTGTGTCACCACCCTATCTCATCCCATGGGTGACGTAGAAACCGACTAAGGGACTATCCGTGAATATTATCTTTACGAAATGAAAAAAAAGGTAAACTTGAAATTAAACCCTATACCAATCAAGTATTAGTAGGTCAAGTATCCCTCCGACACGGGAAAAGGCCCGTCCCTGCAGTGGGACATTAATGGGCTATTATGATGATGATTTTACAAATAAGTTCTGTTTTAAATTGTTTTTCTATATACACACACATACATAAGATCGACAAAAATACATTAATTAATTGTAGATACAACAAGTTTCACTAAATGCTTAATCAATAGGCCTCAAGATTTATTCTAGGTTCCCAGTGCAGTGTACCATATATGGTACACGTGCATTGTTTTACTATTGTGTCTGCTGGCGGCACTGTGAAAGGGTTAAGACGGCATCTCTATAGAAATCGAAAGTTTTTATTTATTTTGTCTCGACTTTTTTGACAAAAAAGTTATGTAAAATGAAAGGTTTTTAAACACATACCCAAACTTAGCGGTATCGGGCTCGGCTTCTAACAGTTCTCTGACGGGTGACTTGGGCGCCGCGGCACTGAACGCCTCCAGTTCGGCTCCCATCAGGTTCACGTACGACTTCCACACTGCTCCTAGGGACATGCCTGCGAAAAGTAAGATCTTTTAGAGGAGGTCTATTTCCAGCAGTGGACGACTTTTTGGTTGATATGACGACGATTACGTTAAATGATAAGAAAATAGAATTATATAGTAAATTAATATTGAATTTAATAATAAATACAGCCATAATTTAAAATCAATTTAACGGATACAAAGTACATCGAGACGCAGAACAATAATTTGTGGATAAAACTCGAGTCTTTGATAAGCATTTGACGTTTAAAGTGTCAAATTTGAAATTAATGACGTTTGAGATTAAATGTTAGAAAACGATAATGTTTTAGTAAACGATGGAGCCGTAATTAAAAAATACGATACCGCCATTCGGTTTTTAAAAAATATGGACAGGTCGCGGTTTCATCAAAATATTGTCCTAACTCTGGATATTCTTTGTGTCCTTTTAATATTTCTAAAGACCCCTGGGCATGATCCCTAGTGAGCGAGCAGTCTTTATTTAAAAAAAACCCAAATAACATAATAATATGTATATTTTTACATGAATCTAAGTTAGTGACGTTTAAATTGTCAAGTTTGACATTAGTGACGTTCAAAGTGTCAAATATGACATTAACAACATTTAAAGTGTCAAATTTGACACTAATGACGTTTGATATGAATGACAGTTATAGTATTTCGTACCTGAATCTAAGAAGATGGCTCCAGCGACAGACTCGAATAGATCACCGAGCGCCTTAGGTACTTCTACGTCCTCTGCCTGCTCCATCTCGTCTTCTTGGATCAGGTAATGCTGTGGAGGAAATAAAGTAATTATTAGAATCCTTAGAAAATATTACACTTTCCGTGTGGTGACGGAGTAAGAAACCAATATGTCACTATCCTATCTCATCCCATGGGTGTCGTAAAAACCGACTAAGGGACTCTCCGTGAATATTATCTTTACGAAATAAAAAGAAGGAAAACTTGAAATTAAACCCTATACCAATCCGTCTGGCCAGCGTGGTGTTAGTAGGACAAGTATCCCTCCGTCACGGAAGTAGGCCCGTCCCTGCAGTGGGACATTAATGGGCAATACTTCTTTATATAAGGTTTAAGGAGTGTGTTATTTTCAAATTAGGCAGTGGCTGGCCATTGCTTCGTCAATTTAACAAATAAGATAGATTGCCTTTTCTCAAGACTTTGTTATCAACATTTAATATTATTTATCTTATTTGCGAATTATGATTTTTTTTCTATTGGCGGCGCTAGGGAGCCACGTAAAGGCCCTTAAACATTATTAAATTTAACAAAAAAACATTTGTGAATATTCACTAAATCCTTAGCATGTTTTTAAAGGATTTTGAGAAAGTGGCCCTCAGAGCACAAGCATTTTACAACATTTAAAAAAATAATAGTGTAAAAATAATAGTGTTTCCTTCAAACTACGATCCTGGTTCTTTCAAGCCGCCATAGTGGAGACATTCATGCCTCTACAAATATTGTAGCTGCCATTCTTGGACTCTATTGGATGCTTAACAGCAGGCACCATAGCCATTCTTGTAGGCCAACTTAAAAAAAAAATGAAAAATACAAATACCTCTTCACTAATAGAATGCCCATTCTCCTCTTGTATCTTGACGTATTTAGTTAACACTTCATTTAGTCCGGGTGACATGTGTCTGAAGTATCTGGAGTAGAAAAAAATATCCATTTTAATATAAAAAATTACAGAGATATTCAATTGTAAAAAGTCAACTGTCAGTAGTAAACTAATAGGCTTCAAGTTTGTCCAATAGCCTGTTGGTAAATTTGTGTAGTTTAATAATGTGCATATTTTTTTAAAATTTACTATCAACTAGCTGCCCCGTGCCCACTTCGTTGGGCGGCGAAAAAAACGCGTCCTTTTTTTAAACATATTTCATTACTGCTCCTATTGACTCATAGCGTGATACTATATAGCCTATGACACTCCCCGATAAATGAATATTAGTACTATTCAACTAAATGAACTCAACACAGACATAATTTTTAAAATCGGTTCATTAGATCTAGAGATTACCCCCTACAACGTCACAAACACACAATCTTTACCTCTTTATAATATTAGTATAGATTATTGTTAACGCGCCGGCCGAGTCACGACGGCTGATAATAATATATAACACTGACACGGCACGTATTGTGAGGAGGTTCCTATCTCTGGAGCCCTAACCGTCAGTAGCTTGGTAAAAAAAAGGTAGACCCACCAGCATCGGGTCCCTGTACCCGATGCTGGTGGGTCTACCTTTTTTTTTATATTTTTAAATGTTTTAGTTTTGATATTTATATTTTAAAATGTAATTATTTGTGAAGAATTTTAATAAAGAGAATCAGGGCCGTAGCACATATAACGTAACGTAAACGGATCGGCACCGTAACAACTTTTTATTTAATTAGTATGTATGTATGTCTATTAATTATAATATTATTTATTTTTTTTCTATATTAGTCTATAATTTTATGTTTATATGATAACCTACTCGCTATACACATTTATAAGTGCACCTCACACTACCCCTCAATACATCTCACCAAATCCATCCAAAGGTTGCCTGGAAGAGATCGCCGAGTGCGATAAGGCCGCCACTTGTACTACCTGTTAAGTGTTTATTTTGTATGTAACTATTATAATTGTATTTTTTATTTTGGTGTACAATAAAGTTGAATAATAATAACTCGAGCCGTTCAGTATTCTTTGTATGAAACTCCTTACTGCACCGCACACTAATCGGATACGTAACGTAAACGAATTTTTGACGTTTGACACCGAGGAAAAAGGCGAGGCGGTGGCGATCCGTTTACGTTACGTTATATGTGCTATGACACTTATTAGTCAAGTTTCACATCGACCTTTAGATAAATAAGTAATATTTCATACTAACTTGTGAAAACCATGTCTGGCGGCTAACGTAGCGAATATGGTATTATTGACTAATGCTGATCTTAGATCTGTCAACGCTCCGGGCGAGTGACGACGCGGGTCTTCGTACAGGTGACGGGTTATTAGATAATCTGAAATGTTAATAATATACTGTTAGATAATGCGTAGGTATTGTACATCCATTTTAGAATTTAGGGTCTATTCCCAGTTTCCTCCGAATACTTTCCCCCGATTGGGGGAAACTGGGAATTTTGTCGCATCTTCCCCTGAATTCATAATCGGGGGAAACTGGGAATTTTGTCGCATCTTCCCCCGAATTCATAATCGGGGGAAACTGGGAATTTTGTCGCATCTTCCCCCGAATTCACAATCGGGGGAAACTGGGAATTTTGTCGCATCTTCCCCTGAATTCATAATCGGGGGAAACTGGGAATTTTGTCGCATCTTCCCCTGAATTCATAATCGGGGGAAAATGGGAATTTTGTCGCATCTTCCCCCGAATTCATAATCGGGGGAAACTGGGAATTTTGTCGCATCTTCCCCCGAATTCATAACAAAGTTTGTATTTTTATTTTGATAGTGTAGTGTATAGTTCTTTAACTTAATGAAAAGTAATTGTTGAAACTACTTAGTACCAATCAAAATAAAGTATAAGGGGCAAGATAACGGTCCGCTAATTGTAATTTACATAAAATATTATCATATTTTATTCTCTTGACATTTAAAAATATAAAATTATGTTGTAGTATTAAATACATATTTAAAAAGTAGGTTTATATTATTTATTCCATTCTTATGTCAGCTACGCGAGCTTACGTAAGAATGAGACATTTTTGTACATTTTTACACACTTTAAGAACAAAACCTCAAAGAATTGTTATTACTTAATACAAATTGTGTGTTCTTCCCAAAACCCTTGCTAAGGTACAACAGAAACTTGTAATAAAGGTGTTGTGTAAAAAAACCCTTGGAGAAAAAAAAATGTATTTTATTTTTCATTGCGATTGTTTTGTACATAAATTAACAAACAAACGTTTGTACAGATGTTTATATAAAATTAACTGTTAGACTTACCCCCGGTTTCTGAATGACTGATCAAGTCAAAATCAACTAATCAAGTGTCAAATTTTAGGTTCTAAAAATGATAGTTCACATCAGTTTTGACACTTGATTAGTTGATTATTACTTGATCAGACATTCGGAAACCGGGGTTTAATTTTCTATGTGTGAAGGAGTGCGTGAATATGTGTCTGAGTGTGTGTGTGAATGAGCGAGTGTATGTATTTTCGTATGTGTTCACTCTGTGATGTTATGTTATATTAGTTCAACTCACCTAATATAGCGTCTCCTAAGAACTCCAGCCTCTGATAACAGTCAGTAAGTCTATTACTGTGATGTGACGCGTGAGTCAACGCCTGCAGCAGAAGGGAGCGATCTTTAAACCTGTACTGTAGAGTGCGTTCTAGTTCCTCGTAACCTGAAATGAGAAGAAATATAAAAAAATATGTTTGTATCATCATAAAATTCCAATGTCCCACTGCAGGGACGGGCCTCCTCCCGTGACGGAGGGATACTTGGCCTACTAATACCTCGCTGGCCAGACGGATTGGTATAGGGTTCAATTTCAAGTTTTCCTTCTTTCTAGTCAGGTTTCTACGACACCCATGGGATGAGATGGTGTGGTGATACACTGAAAATTTGTTTGTATGTTCAGGGTTAACTCTGAAATGGGTGGGCCTATTTTGATGAGAGTTTTAGTGGTATATAGCTGATTTTGCGGGGAGCGGCATAGGTAAGTTTTGTTTTGAAATAAATAATCCTTACTTGTTTATAAAGGTAAACAACTATGGCGTCGTGTCTACCACAGACTAAAGACTTTATTCTTTGACCTTTATAAAATGTATGGGAATCGAGGACAAATTCTAGAATCTATAAATGTCAAATGGTGAAATTAATTTTTATCTGTGAAATTTGACAGAAAATATTACATTTATTTAATATTTAAGGTAAAATAGTTCGTGGTTAAATCAAAGTAATTTACGTGTTTTCTATTGCATAAACGTTTCAAGCTACTTTTCATAAATTTTCATTCATATCAAAGTGTGTGATTGATGTAAAAACTAGTGAATTTGCAATAAAAATGTGACATGATTATTTACCTAAAATTTAATAAATGAATAAAATGTACAATTCCTTTTATATAGATATTTTAACAGAATTATTATAATTGTCAATAAACTGTTTAATTTAAATAAGCATGACATTATACATTAATATATATTTAATTGAATAATTTGTATTCTATTTAATTGTGTTATTAATTATTATGCATTAGATATTCAGAAACATGTATATTATGTACTTTTTCCATATTTGCACGCCATAATTTGGCAGAACATGCTGTATAAATGATTTTTTTTAACACCTGTAACTCACCATGTTCTTGGAAATAAATGATTTACTTACTTACTTACTTACTAATAATATGTGGTGTTTGTTTACAAAGATAATCAAGTAAGGATCAATACCCTATAGGTAGGTCGAGACATTTAAATATGTACATTATTGTCCATTGCTGGGCATAGGCTTACATGCCCACAATATCAATAATGGACATATTTTAGTTTATACGAAAATGGTATTCATGAACGAGACATACCAGATAGCATTTGTTCTAGTTCCCCTTCAGGATCTTCGATATAACGTAGCAATGGTGATGGAGGTGCTTTAAGCTCGCCGAATATTGGCTGTAACAATAATAAATAAGTAATTGAGTAAAAAATTATAATAAATGGGTAAATATAATAATATAATTTCCCTATGTCCAGTAGTGGACATAGTGGAAAAATAATTAAAGAGTAAGTATAAACAATAATTTTATTTATATTATATATTAAATAATAATTGTCCATGTGGTGACGGTGTAAGAATACAATATGTCACCACCCCCATCTCATCCCACGGGTGTCGTAAAAACCGACTAAGGGACTATCCGTGAATATTATCGTTACAAAATAAAAAGAAGAAAAACTTGAAATTAAACCGTATACTAATCCGTCTGGCCAGCGTGGTATTAGTAACCCAAGTATTCCTCCGTCACAGTAGGAGGCCCGTCCCTGCAGTGGGACATTATTGGGCTGTTATGGTGAAATTATTTTGAATAATGGAGGCACAGGACGACGCAGGGTGGAAATGTTTGGAGGAGGCTTATGTCCATGTGTATGTTATGATGGTGATGAAATTATTGACTCAATATAAATAGATCTTCATTTTTGCTTATTATTTCAATCAATCAAATAGCCTATTGCAGTCCACTGTTGGACATAGACCTCTCCCAATACACGCCACAGAACTCGGTCCTGCGCCTTCCGCATCCAGCCCGACACAGGGACCTTTTTGAGGTCGTCGGTCCACCTAGCTGCTTATTATTCAATTATTGAGAATTATACAATAGCCAATTCATATCGGTTCTGTTATTGAGTTGTGGCTCATCAATTATTATGCCAACGATAGGGACATTTGAATTTTGTAGTTGTAGAAATAGGGTAGATATAATAAAAACTTAAGACACAATCGCTGAGAAGTACAGACAGACGTACGAATAAATCTAATAAAACCGTTTCAATTTTACTTTATTTCGTTTAATAGCGAATTAATTCAACATTATGAACTTTTACCTGCACCCATTGACCATTCTGATCGCAATAAGGCTGTAGCGAGCCCAATGCTCTACCGCGCCACGCCCAGTCCACTGCTGGGAACACTTCCTGGTGCTGCAGCGTTTCCTCGTCATCCGAAGAACACTCCGATGTGGAGGAGGAAGTTCGGGTGCGTTTCGGAGACGGCGTAGGAGGCTGGTTCTGGAAGAATTAAAAAAAAAAGCTTTTATTAAAATGCTCTAAGAAGAAATCCGTTTCCAATCGCCTTGGGAGCAACGTATAATCCTTATACCAAATAAAGGCTATTTGTATTTTATTTAAGAAGAAATTTAGTAAATCTATACTAATGTTATAAAGAGGTAAAGTTTGTGTGTTTGTGACGTTGTAGGGGGGTAATCTCTGGATTTAATTAACCGATTTTATAAATTCTTTCTGTGTTGAATAGTCAATTTATCGGGGAGTGTGATAGGCTATATACACACATCAAAAAAGTCTAAGCAACATGCATGATATTACAAATTTACCATTTATATTAATTTATTTTACCATTTATTTTAATTATAACGTTGTATTTTATTTTTAAAATAATATTTTTAGGGTTCTATGATGTAAAAATAACAGCTGTTTTCTTTATAAGTTCTTTTAATAACAGAAATTAACAATATTAGAATATACAGGTACATAAGAAACTAAACTTTTTTTTTACAAATTGAAATTTCTTAAGAAAATGAATTTATTGTGAAAGAATAGGACAATTTAATACAAAGTATGGCCTCCTCTGCTATTCAGAACTTGTCGGCAACGATTATTCATTGAATTAATGAGACTGTTTATGTCATCTTGCGGTATTCGCTCCCAATGGAATTGTAGCAAATCCTTCAGCTGTTGGGTTGTTGTCACTCCGTCCAAGTCCTTCAAAACACGTCTCTGGAGCATGTCCCATGCGTGCTCGATGGGGTTGAGGTCTGGCGATTGTGCAGGCCAGGGCAATACCTGGATGTTCTCCGTTGCCAAGTATTCACTGGTTCGCCGAGCTGTATGTGAACGCGCATTGTCATGCATTAACGTAAAATCGGAGCCAAAGGTTTGTGCAAATGGATGGACATAAGGTCTGAGAATATCCTTAACGTAATTTTCAGCGTTCATGTTTCCATTTACAAAAACGAGCTCAGTTCGCCTGTTCTTCATAATACCCGCCCATACCATAACTGTTGAGCCGCTGTATGGATGAACTTCCTGAACGCACCTGAGTCTTTCAGTATTTCCGGGTCGACGGTACACTCGCACCCTTCTTGTATCAGGCCTAAACCCGAATCGCGACTCATCGGAAAACATAATTTTATCCCATTGTTCCTGGGTCCATGTTATGCGTTCTCTACACCATTCATTTCGACGAGCGCGATTCCCGTGACGTATCGGTGGGCACCTGATAGGGCGTCGAGCTCGTAGGCCGTACTCATGCAGTCGATTTCGCACAGTTTGGGGACTTACATCAACACCACTTGAATTTTGTAGCCTCAAACTTATCTCTCGAGCGGTTAACATCGGCTGGCGTCTTGCAGTCAGTTGTATGTACCGGTCTTGCCGAGTGGTTGTACTCCTTTTACGGCCTGGATGCTGTTCAGCGGGTTCCCCTGTATTATTGTAGCGCTGCCAAAGACGACAAATAACACTTCTATGAATACCAAAATGTCGAGATACCTGAGATTGATTACTTCCCGCTTGCAACATCCCTACAGCTCTTTGCATTTCATCTGCCGTCAAATGACGTCGCTCCATGACGTAAAGAATATCTAACAATTCAATTTTGTCGCCAACTGTATTTAAATGGTTGGTAAAATTATAAAATCAAGACTAAAACGTAGCAATTAACATGCACTCAAATTCAAACAAATTCGCAGTCATTTGAATTTTATGAAAAAAAACAAAACATAATCGAAATTTTTTTTTTACAACCAGCCAGTATGTCATCAATAACAAAAAAGTTTACTTACCTATACACTTTGAGTGAGTAAATACTTAGAAATTAATTAATATAAATGCATGTTGCTTAGACTTTTTTGATGTGTGTAGTATCACGCTATGACTAATAGGAGCTCCACTCCTAGTAATGAAATATGTTTGATTGGAATACCTTTAGAGAGTGTATCTTCATCTGTCCTAACAGTATGCTCACCCAACCAGCCATCTGTGTGATGACCTCGACGACAGGGCTCGACTAAACCAGATCATCTACATAGTCGTGCCATCTTAGATACTCCGACATCTTGGATGCTACGCCATCTTGGATGCTGCGCCATCTTGGATTTAGAATGACGATATATACAAATATTAGCATATACCTTTAGAGAGTGTATCTTGTCGGTGGTCGCCCGCACGTAAGCGTGTTCTTGTGTCAGCGACACTCTGTGACACGGCAGCACCTTGATGCCCAGCCACGACATGAACAGTAAGCTCCTATCAGTGTGTTAGTTCATTTTGTTGTGCTAGATGGCGTTGCACTCGTGACGTCATCATCTGAATTACGGTGTCTCCGGCAATTAACCTACCTTCTATTGACATCTAGTACCGAGTTGTTCTCCATAGAATAAAAACGTTATGTGTACCAATGAGAGAAATAAATAGTTATCAAAAACAAGTCGTGTTTCTATGTTATTCGTGATTACAGTGCTTCATCTGTCCTAACAGTATACTCACCTAACCAGCCATTTATGTGATGACCTCGACGACAGGGCTTGACTAAACCAGATCATCTACAGAGTCGTGCCATCTTAGATACACCGCCATCTTGGATGCTACGCCATCTTGGATTTTAGAGATGATTTTTACCTTTAGAGAGTGTATCTTGTCGGTGGTCGCCCGCACGTAAGCGTGTTCTTGTGGCAGAGACACTCTGTGACACGGCAGCACCTTGATGCCCAGCCACGACATGAACAGTAGGGCGCCGCGAGGCCCACACTCCAATAGATATGCTCCTATCAGGGCCTCCACGCAGTCCGCTATCGATTTGTCTGAGAAAGGTATAAGTTAATATTTACAAAACGCCATCTTAATTTCCGTGTGGTGACTGAGTAAGAATACAATATGTCACCACCCCATCTCACCCCATGGGTGTCGTTATACTTAACACAAGTAACAAGATTGAAAAGACTGTCACAGGGTGTGAAATTATGTATTTTTCTAAAAAATGTCTATAATTTTAAAACCAAAACTTAGAATTTTTGCAAATAATTTTCTGTTTACCAGTATGACTTGCCTTTTCACACGGTTTTGAATTGACGTCGCGTTTTGGGACACCCTGTATACGTATATTATGAAATCGAAGGAAATGTGTAGTTATATTATTAGGTCTTTACATATGAAATTGCCGTTTTGTATGGATATTTTATGCAAAGTTTGATTTTTCATACCAACGTTTTCTTAGTTTTTTCAATTATTAATATACTTAATACAATGAAATTTAGTATAAGTAAGCTAAGATGTATGCTTTTACATCTTAGCTAACTTATAGCATTTTAATCATAAGAAAAAAAAATATAAGGGAAGAAGTTACATTTATTTAAATGGTAAAATCCGCTGGTTTAAATTGGACCCATATTTACAGGCTTATTACTAACACAAATAATTATTATTTTTCTTAATTATCTTTAGTTAGTTGTTGGTAATGTCCTGTTTTAACCAAATTACAAAAATATTACAAGCAATCATGATATTAAAAAAAAATATAGACTAAAGACTGCGGCCAAAAAAAATCGACAATTTCATAGGTAAAGACCTATTATTTTAATACTATAGCTGCAAAATGAATAATTCTCAAAGTATAAATAAAAGGGCATACCTGGTATACTATGCTGCGTTATAAGATTATACGGTATGAAACATCCAGCGGTGTCTGATGGTATTTCTGGATTGATACCGTCCGTGTTGTCACCCTGTCATATAAAAATATACTCTATTGGTAACGGAATAAGACTTAGTATTAAATGATATGAAAATTGCACACTGTCATATGTACAAAAATATACTCTCTGTTCACTGTAAGAATGTTTTTTGAAAGTGAGCTTTCAAAAAACATTCTTACAGTGAACAGAGAGTATATTTTTGTACATGCATTGTGCGATCCACAAATTGTTGTCCTGAATCTGGATGTTCTTTGTGTACCTTTAATTAATGCATGTCAATAAATATATATTCTTATAGTGGTCAAATGATAGACAAAGTAATTTATGTATAATTGTAAAAATTAACACAATCTTTCAATTTTTTGTGCTAAATATATGATTTTATTTCTTGCCGATCTAAAATCTCTAAATGGTTTTGGATTCGACCAACATATTTGTAAACTAAGACACTATACCTGCAGTGGGCCATAGCTGAATTTGGGACACTAGACGAAGTACGTACCAGCAGTGGGCCGTTGCTGAATTTTAGACATTAGAGGAAGCCTATCTTAGCCGTGGGCCCTTACCGAGCTTTTAGACACCAATCGAAGTCCGTACCAACAGAGAGCCATTGCAGAATTTTGGCCATAAGAGGTAAGTTAAGTTAAGTCCCAGCAGTGGCCCACAATAAACAGTATACTCACATGTGCACCAGGGTGTAAAGTAGGTGGTGGTTTGTGACAGGGAGGCAACCAGTTGTCGTGGGGTTCGAATTTGCAAGCTATCATGCGAGCGCCGAGGCGTTTGTTGCGTCCTAGGCGGTAGAGGTTTAGATTCGATACCTGGGGAGAGACAGAAAACACACATAAGAAGTAAAATAGTTGACGTAGCGATCGCGAAAGGCTACAGTCTTGTACGACGTCGCAGATTCTATACCATTAGGTATCTATATAGGTACTAGTTAGGGGGCTCACCCTTTTTTTTATTTTTTTATTTTTTTTTTATTTATAAAGACAACTCCCGCACTAGGGATCATGCCCTGTGTCGCGGGGACTTTTTTTTTTACAAACATCAATTAACGGACACATAGAACACCCAGACTCAGGACAATAATTTGTGGATCTCACAAATTATTGTCCTGCGTGGGGATCGAACCCACAACCTCATGCGCGGCAGCCGCTGGCTCTACCGGCGCGCCACCGAGGTCGTCAAAATTGAATGCTTGTGAGCGGGAAAGTATGTAAATGTAATTAAAAAGCTGGAGGTGGGCAGCCCTATCGCATGTTTACGTACCGCGCAACCGTAGGCATTTATAATAAATATTCGGCCAAAATAGAATAGGTACTGGTTGTACTGTTCTTTTTACTTACTCATTGTGCAATAGGTAATAAGACTCCCTTTGTTAGAATTAACTTTAAACAGAAAGTTCTCAGTTCAGTTCTCTTTCAGCCATCGCCAAGCAACTATTGTAACGCGCATTTATAAAATAAATATATATTTATTAACAATCTGCTTTTCAATTCCTTAACTTAATCGTATGTTATCCAAAAATTAATATCTTAAAGAGATACTATGCTTGACAAATACAGGAATAAAGATTGTTGTTTTTATCCCTGGGATGCACAGAATTATTTACATCCCAAAATCACAGTTTAATTTTCATCCCAAAATCAGTTTTTTTTTAAAAAAAAAAGTTTTTTTTTCATCCCTAAGTGGCAGTATTATTTTTATCCTTAAGTTGCAAAAACCTGTTTTTATCCCTAAATAGCAACAAAATCTTTTCTACAAACCTGTTTACTCCTCATATGACTAAGTTTTCCTTCATGCACGGTAGGATGTGCGCAATAAAGGTAGGCGGTGATGGCGAATTTCAGAAAACTGTCTCCTATTGTTTCTAGTCGCTCGAGATTGATACCGTCGTTCGCGTTCGACATTGTTAATGCCTGCAAATGAGAATATAGATAAATAATATAAATAATCCTCACACATTCACACAAAGCCATCTAGTCCCAAACTAAGCAAAGCTTGTACTATGGGTACTAGACAACGGATAAACATACTTAAATACTTGTTTTTTTTTTGTAAATACATACATATTATACATAGAAAACACTCAGACCAATGCAAACAATCATGTTCATGCACACAAAGATTTGCATTGAGCGGGAATCGAACCCGAGACCTCTGCGAAGCAGTCATGTTATATAACCACTACGCCACAGAGGTCGTCACTGAATTGAGTTGTTATAGCAAAATATTAGACAGAATAGAATATAATGTAAAAGAATAGAATATTTATTGGTATAAAATTACAAATAACTTACAAAAAGTATCTTAAGAGTACAATCATACAAAATAAATCTTATATTAACATCTGACTAAACTTGGTAATATTTAACCTGCGTGTCAGGTCTTTGCCTTACGCGTCACAGAAACTGATTAATCAGTTTATAAGTATAAGAAAGAATGTATACTATACGTACAGAAAATACGAACCAACCTGTAATATAACACTAGGACTAGGTCCAGGATGACCTTCCAATTTAGGTTGATAATCAAAATCGAAATCCTTTCCACCCTGCTTTACCTCACAATAATAAGGTTTATATTCTTCATTATTTCTACAAAGATTTTCGTAGTTCTCTTTCTTGTCAAAACCTACGTTTACAAGTTTCTCGTTCACGTATTCGGGTGAATCTATATTAATATCTATCATCGAGAAGCAGTTCAGTTTTTTTATTTCCTCTTTTGGCATTGAGTTTTTTATTTCTGGAAAAATAAAGTATGTAATTTATTTATTTAAAGTTAACTATAACGGTACAGGCCAATTACATTAATTAACTTAGAACTAACTTAGAATAATCTTAAATCAACATGGAACAGTGGACACCCTTTCATACACTTTCTCACAAAACACTAAACATACACGCATGATTAATAATAAAATAATCATGATATATAGATCGCGTCCCCAAAGCGCAGGACGAGAAGACCCCTCACACGGTGGACAGACGACCGATGAAAAAGTAACAAACAGAAAATAATACCTAGTAACAACACTAAAATTAAAACAATTGTTTCAAAGAAGTTAAAAAAAAAACGTTATAGCGTATTAATATACATATTTGCATGGACGTCCACTGCCGGTCGTAGGCCTCTGTTAGGTTTTAAATCCGCGCGTACATGTGCCTTCCTAATACATAGATCTTATCAGGCGTTGCCTTGATTCATATATTTAATACGCACTTTCCATCAAGTCCAAAACAGTCCTATTACACTGTTGTGACTAAAACAGTCCTATTACACTGTTGTGACCAAAACAGTCCTATAACACTGTTGTGACCAAAACAGTCCTATTACATTGTCGTGACCAAAACAGTCCTATTACACTGTTGTGACCAAAACAGTCCTATTACACTGTTGTGACCAAAACAGTTCTATTACACTGTTGAGACCAAAACAGTCCTATTACACTGTTGTGACCAAAACAGTCCTATAACACTGTTGTGACCAAAACAGTCCTATTACATTGTCGTGACCAAAACAGTCCTATTACACTGTTGTGACCAAAACAGTCCTATTACATTGTCGTGACCAAAACAGTCCTATTACACTGTCGTGACCAAAACAGTCCTATTACATTGTCGTGACCACAAAAAGTGTCATAAAAAAAGTGACCAAATAAAAATAAGTACTCACCACTCAAAATGACCCTCTTATTTCTTTCAATACTTTCAATATCAATCTGCCCATTACTGCTTATAACTAGTTCCTTATCACAATAAGGAAATAGCTCTTCAATAGAATACCCTTTGGAAAGGTCTTTAGGTACAATTTCCTTGTCTTTTCCTTCGGGTAGTATTTCCTTTATGGGCACTCCCGTGGGTATTAAATGTCCCTTGTGGATGACATCCGTCTTGTGTTGAGACACGGATGTGCGGAATTTTTCTATGTACTGTAATTGGAAATAGTTTTATTAGATTAAAAAAATGGAAAAGTAAAACTAGAAAATACCAAAATACTGATACAAAATAATGGCTAAGTTTATTTAAACAGTAACATTTAATTGCTTGTACGATCTACAAATGTTTGTCCTAAGTTAGAATTTTGTTTGTCTGAGTTAAATAGTGTGGTGACGGAGTAAGAATACAATATGTCACCACCCCATCTCATCCCATGGGTGTCGTAAAAACCGACTAAGGGACTAGCCGTGAATGTTATCTTTGATGAAATAAAAAGAAGGAAAACTTGAAATTAAACCCTATACCAATCCGTCTGGCTAGCGTGGTATTAGTAAGCCAAGTAACCCTCCGTCACGGGAGGAGGCCTGTCCCTGCAGTAGGACATTAATGGGCTGTTATGAAATAATTATCTAAACAGGGGATTGGTATACAGGACTCTTTAGTTTAGGAGCAACATCCAAACTCAGGAGAATAGTTTGTGGATCACACAATATACGTACCTCTATAGGAGCGACACCAGTTCTCATAACTCTATCGTGTTCCTCTCTATCCAGCAAGTCGTCTGCTTCATCAGTAGTAGGAGCTGGATTGACCTTCTTGGTCCTCTCTAAGTCCACAGCCTCGGCCTCGTGGGCCGTCTTGTATTCTATTCGGACTCCCATGGCCACTAGTAGAAAAATACAAATTTTGATTACATTCCTCACACGGTGGATCGACGACCTAGTTAGGACGGCGGGAAGCCGATGGATGACGACGCCCATAGGCTGATATGGAAATATTTGAAATAGGCCCTCGGTCTACTATTGGTCTTTTCAATAAAAGACCGTTAGTAATACAGCTGAAATCACCCCAAGTGATTGATTAGGTGCCGGAGGGAGACTGGACTTAAAGGCTCTGCCGGTTCCCCAGGCCCCCGCCAAGTAGACGATGAAGAAGTGCCGCTGGGTTTTAGTGGGTTACTCCTGGGAACCCCACATACCCCACCCATCCCCCGACGAGAGAGGATGCGTAGGTATTTTACCTCAGAGTAACCAAAAAAAAGGTGACTGATTAGGTTACTAAATAAAATAATATTTGTGAAATGATCACCAAAAGAGCGATAGGAACCCAGCAGAGTTTCTTGTGGGTGTCTTCTCTGACATGGTCGTGTTCCGAACCCTCAGTAAACTTAGCCGTTAAGTTAGACGAGCTTATTATGTGATCACTATAAAACGACTTTCACAAGCGGTATCGTTATATCTTATGTGAATAAACGATTTTTTGT
This sequence comes from Schrankia costaestrigalis, assembly GCA_905475405.1. Lineage (NCBI taxonomy): Eukaryota > Metazoa > Arthropoda > Insecta > Lepidoptera > Erebidae > Schrankia > Schrankia costaestrigalis. The sequence goes on from FR997855.1 coordinate 4,512,936, forward strand.
TTGTTTGTTTGTTAGAATAGACACTGCTGGACATAGAGGTATCCTCCAAACACTTCTACTTTAAGCGGTCCTGCGTCTCCCTCATCCAACTGTTTCCCGTTGTCTTAAGGCCGGTCGTCAAATAATACAATATACGAGAATATAGGGTGTACTTGACCATGGCGCATAAATTTCAAACACGAGGTACAGCTTTATTTTACTAGGCAGAAACAAAAAAAAATTTAACGAAAAAGATCCATCCGTTTAGGAGATATGACAATATAAATTTTTATATTTTTTACCATTTTCGTCGTAAAACCTTAAATTAGCACGGGTAGACTTAAAGATTAATGTACATCATAACAGCCCATTAAAGTCCCACCGCAGGGTCGGGCCTCCTCCCGTGAAGGAGGGATATTTGGCCTACTAATACCACGCTGGTTAGACGGATTGGTACATGGTTTAATTTCAAGTTTTCCTTCTTTTTATTACGTAAAGATAATATTCACGGACAGTCCTTTAGTCGGTTCCTACGACACCTATGGGATGAGATGGGGTGGTGACATATTGTATTCTTACTCCGTCACCACACGGAGATCCTGCTCTAACTACTCGTGCTTCCATTCCTTGTGCAGTTCTGTGCCTTGCACATACATCAATGCATCGCTGTCTTAACTATGGTCTACATACTCACTATTAGTATTTCTGTTACAACAAAATCCTCCAGTATCCGTGTCGTCATCGCTACCATCGTAGTCCAGATCCGTGTCGTCAGAGTCTAAATCACTGGAACAAACGTTAAACAAATAAATATCTTTCAAAAATAAACTATTTATCATATTACATATTATAACTTTTAAACTGTGTTTGTGACGTTGTATGGGGTAATCTCTGGATCTACTGAACCGATTTTAAAAATTATTTCTGTGTTTAATAGTCAATTTATCGGGGAGTGTCACAGCAGTAACTGTAATGAAATATGTTTAAAAAAGTGACGCGTTTTTTCGCCGCCTAATGAAGTGGGCACGGGTCAGCTATACCGTATTCATCCTTACTTGATTTATTTAGTAAACAAACACCACATATTGCAAATTCACTAGTTTTTACATCAATCGCACACTTTGATATGGATGAAAATTCCTGGAAAGTAGCATTAAACGTTTATGCAATAGAAAACACGTAAATCACTTTGATTTATCCACTATCTTTCGTAAATTTTAAATAAATGTATTTTTTTCCAACATAAAATTTCACAGATAAAATTATTTTTACGATTTGACATTTTTTTTTTTTTTTTTGCTTAAAAAAGACAACTCCCGCACTAGGGATCATGCCCTGTGTCGCGGGGACTTTTACAAACATCAATTAACGGACACATATAACACCCAGACTCAGGACAATAATTTGTGGATCTCACAAATTATTGTCCTGCGTGGGGATCGAACCCACAACCTCATGCGCGGCAGCCGCTGGCTCTACCGGCGCGCCACCGAGGTCGTCATTTGTAGATTATAGAATTTTGTCCTTGATTCCTATACATTTTTGAAAGATCAAAGACTAAAGTCTTTAGTCTGTGGTTGACACGACGCCATATATGTTTACGTTATAAAGCAAGTCTGTTTAAATAGACAGTAGTAAGCTATATTGTTGTAAAGTTTCATTATAATCCATTTATTAATTATTACGTTCACGAGTAACAAACATCCATGCATAGGTACTTATAAACTCACGCGTTTATAATACTTTATTATAAAATTCCTCAATTCACTTCCTGACTTATTCCTAACACTTTCACACAACGCCATCTAGTCCCAAACTAAGCAAAGCCTGTATTATGGGTACTAGACAACGGATAAACATACATAAATACTTTTTTTTGTTGTAAATACATACACAGAAACACCCAGAGCAATGCATACAATCATGTTCATGCACACAAAGATTTATTTATTTAATATGGTACACTAACAGCTATACACATTTATACATTGTTTAAAATTATCAAATCATACGCATTGTTCTGATATGTATGCCAATTATAAGCGTACACAACATTGACAGTGACTAGGTGACAACACGTTAATTAATAAGAAAATAATATCAAAATTATCAGGCCACTTTTAAGGCTAGAGTTCGTGAGATTTGAGTCATCTGCAACGTGGTCTTATTCTACACTATCTATTCATGTGAATAAGTATAATCTACCTGCTTTTAAATGGCATACAAACAAAAGTATAATAAAACCTTTTTCTTGAAACAATTAAATTATTTTAAACTGTGTAAGTTTAGAAAAGGTAAATAAGGTTTATTGGTAAAAGGTACATTTTAAGTTATAGAAGTTCACCTGCTCCGACCAGGTAAAGTAATCTCTAGTGTCAAAGGTATGAGATAGTAAAACATGTTCAGGGTAGGCTCAAGGCACACTGTCAGACTACAGCAGTGATTTTACATCACATACAACATTTTGGTATAACATTGGTGTTAAGGCATTTTTAACCCGTTCCCCACCAGCACCAATCAACAACAAATTCCATGTTTTTAGACTGCTTATCATATATTATATATGCTTCATTCCTGGACATAGGCACACAGGTTCAATAGTCATTTTGCTGTGTTAAATATATTATAGGTACAAAACAACAAATAGTTTGAAATAAGTAAGTATGAAAAAATACTTTTTTTAAGGGGGGACCTTTAATAAAAGGTTATTTTTTCATAATTGTCGTCTACAGCAGCGGCACCGCTGTTATCGATGACCAAATAAACAGCACAATACTATTTTTAACACGCACACAGCCGTTCAAAAGTTTAACACTTTGACAGTTTGTAACATAACCTTACTTTTACAAAAAAAAATTATCTTGGATTTCAGATTGCCAAAACTAACAAAAGATTTAGCACGAGACTAATAAGTGTGAAGCTATAAATTGCTAATACTCCCATTTCTGTACAATCTTGGCCCGAAACTCTTAGTGAAGGTTTCATTCTCCATTGAAAACGACCCTAAGGCATTAGGCCGCCATTATACATGTATATCATGTGCAAAAAGTATAAATAAATAAAATAAAAATCCGTCAAATATTACCACGTGACAGCTTCTCGTAGATTTAAAGGGTCTATCACACTAGAGCGTTACTAAACTGTAATAACGATACACAATTATCTGTGAGGTTATTACAAACTAAAAATATATCGTCGTTAATCCAATTATATCAATGATTCCCTTTCTAATTATATTATGTGAATTATTTTTAACATTTAGCTTTTATAATAAATGAGTTTTACTTTGAAATTGTTGTAAGTATTACATTAACTAATTGACAAGACATTATTTAAAAATCGCATTTAAATACTTATTAAGTAAGTTTACCAAATTTATAATTATTTAATTGGTAATTACTTTATTATTAATAAATTACAAGTAAAAAAGGCCTTGTTTCTCAATTTTGTATTCAAATTTCGAAAAGACATGAAATATTCGAAGAAACCTAATATAATTACAAAATTTACAAATAAAACATTCTAAAATGGTTAAAAAACACCACACAACTTTCTCTAACATATTACCCCAATTTACATTTCTCCTTAACTCGAAACAAAATAAAAAACAATAACGAAATCAAAAGTATCTAAAAAGATAACGGTACCTAAAACAATAACGCAGTTGTGTGTTAAAACCATTATTCGCCCGTACACACAGCAACTAATCAAGCTAGACACTCATGTATCTTAATACCTTGAAATAAGACACAATTTCAAATGAAAATGTTTAACTTGATGTGTTACTGTGTGTACAAAACCACACGCGTCGCCCAAAGCCAGTCAGTCTAAGCCTAACTCTCGTCGAGTACAGTCGCGTCTTGTTCAGTGAAGTTAAAACGTGTCGTGTGACAATGTATCACCGAGATCCTTCCTCTCTACGTTGTATAGACACGCTCGCGCCTCGCAGCGGAGACTGGCTCGTGCAAGTAGACGGCCGAGACATCAACATGAACTACTTGAGGAACAACCAAGTGTGGAACAGAAAACTACCTATAACACTACCCAAGACTGATGATACAGTCCCCACCAAACGAAGCAAAGGAGTCGATATTGCAGAGCATTTGCTGTTCGAGATCGTCGAAGTAGATCCTATAAGTACGTTCGATCTTCTACAGAAAGAGAGTTTGAAGAACGAGAGCATAATACCTCGCCTGGCGCAGTTCGCTAACGTCAAGACGTTACACTTTATATGTACAAGAATATTCACTAAGAAAAATGTCGATCTGAAATTCGTTGAACTTTTCTACGAGAAGTTTTTCACGCCGTTTTTGACGAGGAAATACAATTGGTTCTCTCTCCAGCTTCTGCTTAAAGCAAGTAAAGCGTTTCCAGATCATTTTGAAACAACTATGGGTTTGTTATTGAGATCTCGGAATATCAATGAATACGTTCTCAAAGATTACATGGACAGATTATCTATAGAAGAGTCCACTAGTCTAATGAGATACATAACACGACTCAACTTAAAGATCGGCTTCGACGTATTCGAGCGTAACATTCCCGCTCTATACACTCTGTATCAGAAGAGTGCTAAGCCAGACTCTGTAGTCAGTTATATGTTCAATCGTCTGAGCAATACGGCTCAATATTGCGCGACAAGCAGGGCGTACGGGCAGCTGCTGTTGTACTTTGTGGAGGACGCGATCAACAGAGATATTGAGCTGGTAGATGTGTACGCGCTGGCGACAGTGCACGCAACGTCGTACAGGAACGTGTGCTGCGCAGTTATTGAGCAACACGTGCTGGACGCGAGGAACGCCGCGGAGGGGTTCCCGCCTGAACGTCGCTTCTTTATACCGAGACTTGATGAGGAGGTCAACAGAGGATTGTGAATGAAACTAAGTGTTATGTATCGTATCAAAGACTGTTTAGTTAAGTGACCATTATAACTTATGCGGTGCCCACAGCCGTTGCAGTCAGGTTAAAGAACGACGGCATGGTTGTTATATAGATAGGTGACAACTCAGTAGTATTTCGTTCGAGAGTCTACGTGGTTCGAAGAAATGATAACGCTGGTTAAGCAAAGTCGGCAAGGTCATTCCATAAATGGGTAACCGCTTAGATTATGCATGAAACATGTTCTTTACTTAGTATTATGTGTCGTATCGACAGGTTAAAAGTGTAATGTGACTATTACGAGGCGCTAAGAGCTAGATTCTCTCGCTAGGCAGAGATTTATATTGTTTCTAGCAGTATTTCAGTATAATAATTAATATTATGTAGAATGGTATGTATAAGGTAAATATTGTAAGAATCTAATTGAAATGTTTAAGCCTAGCTTATTATGATATTGTTCGAATTCGGTATGTAAAGTAAAAGTTAACCTATGTCGAATCCAAAACCATTTAGAGATTTTAGATCGATAAGTAATAAAATCATATTTTTAGCGCAAAAAAACGCAAGATTGTGTTTATTTTTACAATTATTACATAAATTACTTTGTCTTTCGTTTGACGTCTAAATGACATCATGTCGCCCGGCTCAACAGAAGTTTGTTTCTGCTTTCATTGCTCAATAACTAAAACAACTAATTTGAGCATTTTTGCCCTCCCACCTATAGCCCATCTGCAGTAAACAGCCAAAGTAAGCAATTCGACCGCATCTATGACGTCATACATGCGGTCGAATTGCTTACTTTGGCTGTTTACTACAAATAAACTATAAGTAGGAAAGCAAAATTACTCAAATTAGTTGTTTATAATAAATAAACCTTTAAAATAAAAATATAAAAAAAATACCAAAAAAAATCTTTACATACCGAATTGTGTAAATTTAAAAATTAATAAAAACTTTGTAACAAACATTATAATTTTATTTGTCTCTTAAAGGTCCTACTACAGAAAAGACCTCTTAAGTAATAGAGGTAACCATGGTCTATTTTTTTTTTGGTTGAGGGTCATCCGCCCCACCATAGTCCCTTAGTCGGTTTCTACGACACCGATGGGATGAGATGGACGGATATTTTAGACTTCTGGTCCGGTCTTGTGGTCGTTTGAATCAAATTCTAACTTGACTGATTTGTGTCTCTGCGTTGAGGGATGGGAATATTTCTGGCTTATCTGAAGATATTGTCTAACCAACCTCAAGACCATTGATAATAATGACAATAAAGCGCTAGTGTTGTAGAGACATTACATCTATACTTATATTATAAAGAGGTAAAGTTTGTGTGTTTGTGACGTTGTAGGGGGTAATCTCTAGATCTACTGAACCGACTTTTTAAATTCTTTCTGTGTTGAATAATCCATATAACAGGGAGTATCATAGGCTATATAGTATCACGCTATAACTAATAGGAGTGGAGCAGTAATGAAATATGTTTATAAAACGGACGCGGTTTTTTCGCCGCGCAACGAAATGGGCAGCTATTTGATTAATAATACTCGACTACCTGCCTCGTGGTATTTATTTATTTCTATTTAACAATAATGTAAGTAGTACATATAATTAGTTCAATTATAACGCATATTTATACTGCGAAATAGTTTTTTTAACAAAAGATTTTAGTTATTTAATGTAATTAATCTCTATTATTATTGTTTTACATTTAACGATACGTTAATAAACTATTGTTTTATTCATAGAATAAGTTGAATAAAAACTTTTTAAAATAATCTCTTAATATTTTAACTTCATTGTCTTTAAAATTTATTAAATTCGGGAATAATAAAAGTGTGTTTTGTTAAAAGAATTTTTAATATCCTTTTTTATTAATTTATTAATTTAAATGTTTACTTACAGTTAACATATTATACATCTGCTAATACTACACTATAGAAATATAATACAATGTTTAACTAATTAAAAGCAAACGTTAAAAATGTCATAACTTCTCCCTGCTGTGACCCGTTGTAATAGTATTGACTTTGACAAGGTAGGGGCATAAAGTCATCATAAAATCATCATAACAGCCCATCAATCCCACTGCAGGGACGGGCCTCCTTCCGTGACGGAGGGATACTTGGCCTACTAATACCACGCTGGCCAGACGGATTGGTATAGGGTTTAATTTCAAGTTTTCCTTCTTTTTATTTCGTAAAGATAATATTTACGGATAGTCCCTTAGTAGATTTTTACGACACCCATGGGGTGAGATGGGGTGGTGACATATTGTATTCTTACTCCGTCACCACACGGATTGCCAACATAGTATGCTAAAAACCAATTATGGCAAAATATTATTATGACGAAAAGGGATCCCATTAAAAAAAACGTGACTACCTGCAGCATGGTATTTATTTCTGTTTAACAATATTGAACATAATTAGTTTATTAATATTACAAAAGATTTAAGATAAAGTGAAATATTTAATGTATTAATCTCTATTATTTAACGACACGATATCAGTAAATAATAAACTATTGTTTAATTCATAGAATAAGTTAAACTCGTCTCCTACATCTGGGTGGTTTAAAGAATAAACCTAACCATACCTATCCTAGTCGGATTGCTCTGTGGGTATTTACCTCTTTTTTATTATGGCAAATAAATATTATGACTGAGGACGATTATGGCAAACAATATTGGTACAAATGAAATTATGGTAAGACGAGATTATGCCAACAAACATAGTATGCTAAAAACCAATTATTATAGCAAACTATAATTACGACAAGGACAATTATGCCTAACTTATTATGACAATTTAAATTAGGACAAAAACAATTATGAAAAAATAAAGGGTCCCAGATTAGGACTCGGGTGGCCTAGTGATCAACGGCTTTTGTAGCTAATTCTAAGAAAATCTAAATATTTAATGTATTCAATCTTTATTATTTAACGATACGTTATCAGTAAATAATAAACTATTGTTTAATTCATAGAATAAGTTAAATTAATAGCGTTTTAAATAATCTGTGAACACTTGCACTCTATTGTGTTTAAGATAACAAGGTTTTTAAGTTTCGAGAACTATTAAAGTCTGTTTTGAATTGACTCTTATTTTGGTGGACTTACCAAAGAGCATTTAACTCGGAAATACAAAGGTTGCCTGGTGGCCTATATATATTGGTTGACCTATCTACCAAGAAGTAAGATAGAACATTGTCATAGTACAAATATATACAGTATTTCGACTTCATAGAAACGGACGAGCGTGTAGGTATAACTATACCTACACGCTCACGATAGCGGTGGCTTTGCGGAGTGAACAGTCGCGACTGTGCCGCAGTAACGAGCGGTAAAGTAGGTAAATGTAATTAAAAAGCTGGAGGTGGGCAAGCCCTATCGCATGTTTACGTACCGCGCAGCCGTTGGCATTAATAATAAATATTCGGCCGAGATAGACTACTGGTTGTACTGTGACATGGTTTTTCGACCTATTTGATCGCTTCTTAAAATCCCGTAGTTTTTGGTCGCATCATACAAGTATGAAAGGGAGGACAAAATTGTTTATTTTGAAATTTGATTGCAAAAATGATTAGTTTTATTATAAATACAATATTTTTATAAATTGTAGCCCTATGTATTATAGTAATTTTATAAGATATATTATATTAAAGATCGATTCAGTAGTTTTTACGTACAAGAGTAACAAACATCTATCCATACTTAAAAACTTTCGTGTTTATAATATTAGTAGGATAGTATTATAATATTAATATTATTATCCGAAAAGAAGAAAGACAATAAAAAAAATATTTTCGCATTTTTCTAGATAAACCTAAGCTTTATGGGTTACCACGGAATTCCGAAAAGCAACTGGTCGATTAACTGCTGGTCGAAAAAACTATGTTTCTTACGATAATTGGCCGAATAAACGATACATTCCTTAACTATTGGTCGAAAAAACTATTTGGTTTAGGAAAGGTTAGAACCATGACTAGTTTAATGGCGCTCGGCGGCAGTAGTTAATCGACCAGTTGAATTTCAATTTTCCAGTACGACACCCAAGCTTTATAGGTAAAAAATTATATGTACAGTGGGTGACCGAAAACGTCCGCCAGTTTTCTTTTTCATTCGTTTGTGAAGCCTAAAACTCTTAGTACCTTTTGAAACTAAAGCATTGTATAGACAAAACACATAAAACTATACTCACACAGTATGATAATAAGGGTCAAATTCATTTTCACCTTTGGTCTACGTCTAGTTACATGTCAACATCAAACCTTTTTAATGAACTATTTAGTCTGTTCTGTTCTATTTTTTTATAATGGCTCCTAAGTTAATCGATAATGCTGCCAACAGGCCTGTTTAGTCATTACAAACTTTTAATTTGCTGTGATATCCTCTGTTTCATTGTCAATGTCTATTACTCTTTATTTATTACTGTTTTAATAATAATTTATTATACCTATAGCCACAGAATATAAAACTTGAATATTAAATAAGTAATAATAAATAATAATAAATATTATTTCCGATTCACGAGCATTCACGAAGGACTAATTTTGTATCCTAGGTAACCGATATTGTATTGTCATCCCTACTAGTGGCAGCCGACCATTGACTGCAATATTATGTCATATTCAATTGGTAAAGCAGAGTATCGCTCATACTGCATAAGCACACGAAAATAGGCCTTAAGGTGGCGGACCTTTAAATACCATGACTGTACATAATTTAATATAATAATATATTATAAATGACTTACCTAGAATACGAGCAATCGCTGTCGACCATAGAATACATTCTGTTTGGATTGTACTGAGAGAATTTGGGCTTGTCTTTCGGATCACACCAATTCGTGCCACCTTTAAAATACAAAACATAAAATTAAAATGCAAGGGATATCAAAGAACAAAACAAATCTATACTAATACTAGCGGCCCATCCCGGCTTCGCACGGGTATTATAATCCCGCGTTTCTGTTCCTAATTTTCTTTGCTATAAACCTCACGGAGCCCGAGACCTTTCCAACGAATGCAAAGTCGTGGAAATCGGTTCGTGCGTTCTGGAGTTATAGCGTCAGGAAGGAAAACCCGACTTATTTTTATATAGTAGATTATAAAGAGGTAAAGTTTGTGTGTTTGTGACGTTATTGGGGGTAATTAATACATAACCATATAACCAAGTATTATTCAATGATAAAGGTAGCGTATATGTATCACACAAATATTATGTATCTTGTGTGGGATTTGAACCCGCTAACTCACTACAGCCCCTTTGCTACTGGCATAGTTAATTTATTTATCTCTGCAATATATTTATTACTAGCTGACCCGTGCCCACTTCGTAGGACGGAAAAAAACGCGTCCTTTTTTTTACTACTGCTCCACTTCTATTAGTGATAGCGTGAAACTATATAGCCTATGACACTCCCCAATAAATGGACTATTCGACACAGAAAGAATTTTTAAAATAGGTTCTGTGGATCCAGAGATTACCCCCTACAACGTCACAAACACACAAACTTTACCTCTTTATAATATTAGTATAGATTATACTATTATTATTATATTATGTGTGTTTTCTGTCTCTCCCCAGGTATCGAATCTAAACCTCTACCGCCTAGGACGCAACAAACGCCTCGGCGCTCGCATGATAGCTTGCAAATTCGAACCCCACGACAACTGGTTGCCTCCCTGTCACAAACCACCGCCTACTTTACATCCTGGTGCTCATGTGAGTATGCTGTTTATTGTGGCCCACTGCTGGGACCTAGCTATTTCTAGTGTCTAAAATTCAGAAATGGCCCACTGCTGAGATAGGCTTCTTCTAGTGGACAATATCCAGTAATGACCGACTGCTAGGACAAGTGTCTTTATCTATTATTCAGTTATGGCCCACTACTGGTCCTTCCAAAATACAGAACCCTACGACAACTGGTTGCTTTAACTTCCTAAACTTAAGTAGAATGTTTACTCACCAGAAGCCGACGTACAAAACGTAAGATTAGGAGGCAGTGGTTCCATAAACTCATCGTAATCCTCGTCTTCAGGGATCTGAGAAGCCATATCGTTGCTCCAAGTGCCTATTTCGAAGCCCTGTAACAGTATAGCAAATTATTTGTGTGAGAAATCTATAGGCCGATTTACACATCGACAAGTACAGTAGCGAGTTAAGTAGTAAATTGTTGATTAAGTTGATTTGAATAGATCTCCATCCTATTTTTTGGCAAGTTAAGTACGAAGTAGCCCCCTCTCTCGCGTCTTGCCAACTTAGAGTTTGTTCAGTGAGGCCCATGCGCCATAACGCACCATTTAGTTACGTATAGAGAAATTACTTCGAATCATACAATCGTTGTATCATATATCCGTGTGGTGACGGAGTAAGAATACAATATGTCACCACCCAATCTCATCCCATGGGTGTCGTAAAAACCGACTAAGGGACTATCCGTGAATATAATCTTTACGAAGTAAAAAGAAGAAAACTTGAAATTAAACCCTATACCAATCCGTCTGGCCAGCGTGGTATTAGTAGGCCAAGAATCCCTCCGTCACGGGAGGAGGCCCGTCCCTGCAGTGGGACATTAATGGGCTGTTATGATGAACTAGATAGCGCTTTACCTCGGCGTCCTCTTTCTCTTGTAATATATCGTTTATTGTCTTCTCTTTTGCTTCTCCGTTATCTTCTGTATTATCTTCTCTTACTTCTTGAGTTGATTTCTCTTCTTTCTGCTCCTGTTGTTCTTTATCTCTGAAATTATTTAACGATTTTATTTGTTATTTTTTAGAGTGCAGTCAAAAACAATATATAAGCAAATGATTTAATTACCTATAGTCAAAACTCATAACCGGTCAAAACCACTTTTGACTGAAAAAACCATTCAAAGGTGGTTTTGACTGACGCTACTAGTAAAAACCAGTTTTTACTGATTTTTTTAGTCAAAACTGGTTTTGACCATCGACATTAGTCAAAACCACTTTTAACTGTCAAAAATACAATATTAATGCAAAAGTCAGAAACAGTTGGTTAGGTTAATAGTTGAAACATTGTTTTTATGTTAGTAAAAGTGGTTTTGATTTTTTATATTTGAAAGATCACCATGCATCGGGGAACTAAAAACTAATAAGTTTTGTTAAAAAACTCACTTAATTTCTTTTTCCTTCAGTTCTTTCTTCAATTCATCTTCCTCTTTCTTCTTTTCATTCTTTTCTGAATCTGCACTTAGAACCTAAAAAAAGAAATTATAATTAAAAACACAATTTAAAAGCCAGCGTTATATAGCATTTATAACCATTATTACACGTAATTTCGTTTAAATGCAAGAGTACGGTTTTGAGATCATTATAAATTTCATAACAGCCCATTAATGTCCCACTGCAGGGACGGGCCTACTCCCATGACGGGGGGATACTTGGCCTACTAATACCACGCTGGCCAGACGGATTGGTATAGGGTTTAGTTTCAAGTTTTCCTTCTTTTTATTTTATAAAGATAATATTCACGGATTGTCCCTTAGTAGGTTTTTACGACACCCATGGGATGAGGTGGGGTGGTGACATATTGTATTCTTACGTATTAAGGTGATGCCTTACCTCAGCTAAACTCCAGCCGAAATCCAAAGCCGGCCACTGGAAGCCAGGCATAGTTTGCTCGTTAATCTTCGGTATTCCTAACCCTACATCGATAGCGACGGCCCTTCGTATTTCATCGGCTATTAGGAGAGCGTTTATCCTGAAAAAATAAAATAAAAAAAAAACTGAAAAGAAGAAAGATAATGGAAAAAATTGATAATCGAGGCGGGACTCGAACCCGTGTCTCTGGACAATACGCGTCTAGCGCCATGACCTCTAGGCCAACCGAGTACCCGTCTCGACTACCAAAGGAGAATGAAACCTTCACTAAGAGTTTTGGGCCAAAATGAAACAGAAATGAGAGTATTATCAATTTATAGCTTTACACTTATTAGTCTCGTGCTAAATCTTTTGTTAGTTTTGGCAATCTGAAATCCAAGATAATTTTTTTTTGAAGGAGATGGAAACTTCTGGGCTAAAGCCTTGTACATTACTGTACAGAGTAAGGATATACCCTAAAAATCTTTTCTATTTTATTCAAGTTCGAAACCTAATACAATTGAGTAATTTTATTATTGTTTTATTAAAAAATAGGAAAGAATTTTAAGGCATATCCTTACTCTGTACAGTAATGTACAAGGCTTTAGCCCAAAAGTTTCCATCTCCTTTAACCATTGCTTTATACGGCACCGGGCCGTAACTATTCTAGTTATACCTAAGCTTAACAGGTAAAAAATTATATGTAATCTTATTTCTTTCACTCCCTCTATACTCTAATAATATAAGTTAATTATAAGTTATTTTTTTATGAATTGTTGTTGCAACCTAAAACATAGCAAAAATATACAATACCTACTTTTTAAGCAACGCTAGGCGATAGTTTAAAATTCAAATATTAGGCCTTTACCTATGAAATTGCCGTTTTGTATGAAGATTTTATCAGAAGTTAGATTTTTGATACTAACGTTTTCTTAGATTTTTCAATAATTATTGAACATAATAGAATGAAATTTGATATAAGTAATAGTGCACATTTATGCTAACTATTGTGTTTATAACAAAGTAAAAAAAGTATCAGGGAAGAAGTTACAATTAAACAAATGGGAAAATCCGCTCTTTTAAATTGGACCCATGTTCACATGCTTATTAATAATACAAATAATAATTATTCTTATTTATTATGTCGAGTTTTCCTTCCTGACGCTATAACTCCAGAACGAACGAACCGATTTCCTTGGTTTTGCATTCGTTGGAAAGGTCTCGGGCTCCGTGAGGTTTATAGCAAAGAAAATTCAGGAAAACTTAAAACAGACAAGCGGAAAAATAATGCCCGTGCGAAGCCGGGACAGGCCGCTAGTATCCTATATTTCCTAAATAACAAAAAATATTTAAACGATATACGTTTTAAAAGAATATAGAGTCTTAAGACTGCGCAGAAATAAAACGGCAGTTTCGTAGGTAAAGACCTATTAGTAAGGGTGTTAGTACACCAATTGATCGAATTTTAAGCGATGGAATTAATCGAAGTTCATCTAGGTCGTTAGACTGGTCAGTAGCTTTTGATGATCGCCTATTTATAAAAATAAAATATAGACTAATCGATTGACGGCATTAAATACTACCATTGAATCGGTTGAGGTCGTCTAATCCATTCTACTATTGATCTATCGACCAATATGAAGGAACCTATGGACATAGTACCTACAAATATATTCAGTATTTCGACTTCATAGAAACGGACGAAACGCGAGTTATACCTACACGCTCACGATAGCAGTGGCTTTGCGGAGGGAACAGTCGCGACTGTGCCGCAGTTACGAGCGGGAAGGTAGGTAAATGTAATTAAAAAGCTGGAGGTGGGCAGCCCTATCGCATGTTTACGTACCGCGCAGCCGTAGGCATTTATAATAAATATTCGGCCGAGATAGATAGACTACTGGTTGTACTGTGCTATGGATCAATTGTCAAACGTGATTGGTATAGTAACGCCCTAGGACATACAAAAGAAACACAAACATACTCAGTTCCAAAACCAAAACACAGATGGCGTTACACACCACACTTCCAGAACTAAAGCACAGATGGCGCTGACACCAACTCACCTATACAAGACGCAAGGTAGAGCCACCGTCGCGAACCACAACGGCGCCGCGAAGGGATGCACTCTACAGAGCTCCGGTACTAAGATCTGCTTCTGGTCCAGTCGGTCGCGCTTGGCTCTACGAGTGCGTTCTGAGGAGACGGGTAGTGCTACGCCTTTTCGGTTTACATATCTGTAATTAATATTACGTCTAAATGCTTAAAATAACTATGACGCCATCTTGAATGATCCGCCATTTTAGATTAAGAGTGATGACGGAATATTTTACAAATTGCTGTTGGTATTAGTCTTTTCATTTGATACACATATTGCAAAAGTACATAAGCTGTGTCTCTTAAATGATATCGCTTACATTAAGCAAAGTCATGGAAGTCATCACATAGATCTAACTCTTGGATAGATAGGCGGAGTGTGTAGTATAATGATAAAAGAAAAAAAAAAGAGGGGGGTGACATATGGGAAGGAGAGGATAACTTAGGGGACGGAGTTGACAAAGGAGAAGTGTCAGGTGACATAGGGGGGGGGGGGTGTTACCAATAGTGGGATGAGTGGCATAGAGGGTGCATGTGACCTAGGAGGGGAGGTGACTTAAAGCGGGGGGAGGTGACTTACCTGGGCGTAAGTAAGTTCAACCTAGCGCTGGTGTGGTCCACGTCCAATAGCGGCTGATCTCTCTGAGTCAACGTTACGCCGTATTTGCTATTGTAGTAGTCTCGGAAGCTCGCGTGACTCTCGGACGGGAACGTCGAGTCCGGGGTTAGTTTCCAACATATCTCTGCTACCAGGAAGAACTGGAACAATGGGGGAATTTTATAGATTAGTGTTTTTTTTTTGTTTTTTTAAAAGACACCTCCCGGAAGGGATCATGCCATGTCGCGGGGACTTTTACAAACATCAATTTAACGGAAACAAGGAATAGCCAGACATATATATATTTATAAATATATATGTCTGGCTATTCCTTGTTTCCGTAGTAAGACTCAGGGCAATAATTTGTTGATGTTGTGGGGATTGAACCAGTGACCTCGTGCACGGTAGCCGCAGTTGTTTTTGCGTGAAAGAATAACAAAAATCCATCCATTCTCACAAACTTTTGCATTTATAATATTAGTGGGATAGGGTGCGAAAGTTTGTAAGGATGTATGGATGGATAGATGTTTGTTACTCTTTCACGCAAAAACTACTGAATAGATTTTGATGAAATTAGGAATATAGGTATAGTCTATTTAAACGGACTTGCTTTAAAACGTAAACATATATGGCGTCGTGTCAACCACAAACTAAAGACTTTAGTCTGTGATCTTTGAAAAATGTATGGGAATCAAGGACAAAATTCTATAATCTACAAATGTCAAATGATAAAATTAATTCTATCTGTGAATTTTTTCGTTGGAAAAAATTATATTTATTTAAAATTTAAGAAAGATAGTGGATAAATCAAAGTGATTTACGTGTTTTCTATTGCATAAACGTTTAATGCTACTTTCCAGAAATTTTCATCCATATCAAAGTGTGCGATTGATGTAAAAACTAGTGAATTTGCAATATGTGGTGTTTGTTTACTAAATAAATCAAGTAAGAATGAATACGGTATAGTTTAAGATGTAGAATAACATTTAAGCTACCTATACAGCTCGGGTGAAGCCGCGGGCATCAGCTAGTCCATCATAAAAGAAAAGGACATTCTATATTTTGTTCCAAATTTGAACAACTCTTTGATAGCGTATTTACTCGGCCATTTCTAGATGGCGTTGTTTCAGTTGAGTTTTAAATCACGACGGCTGATGGCTCCGTATAAAGGAATGGTCTAATTAGGTAAACGAGACAGACAGACTCGGGTAGCGTAGCAGTCAAGGAGCTGGACGCGTATAGTCTATAGACGCAGGTTCGAGTCCTGCCTCGATTATCAATACCATTGTCTTTTTTCTTTTTGGGTAATTGGGTCAAGATACCCAAGTGATTATTGACCAGGTATGTAATATATAAGACCTATTGTCCTCGTATACCTCCACTTGCCAGAATTTCATTTGCCCGAATTTTCATTATCCATAACTTCATTTTACTAATATTGTTTGCCATAATCGTCCATAGCCATAATATTTACTTGCCATAATTCAATTATGTTTTAACTGAGAGACTTAGAGCAATCCACCTTAGATAGGTTAGGTTTTTTCTTTAAGCCACCAAAAAGACTCCGTCGAGCTGTTTTTGCCGTTATGTTTAATAAAATTATGGCAAAAGAAATAGAATATTATGGCATATAATAGATACCACCTTCAACACCCTGCACTGGAGCCCTCCCGATCAGTCCATACTGATCCACGCCCACTTCGTTGAGAGGCGAAACAAACGCATCCCTTTTTTAAACATACATATTATTTCATTACTGCTCCACTCTTATTAGTACAACGTCACAAACTCACAAACAAACAAACTTTACCTCTTTACAATATTAGTATAGATAAAAGTATGTAATATAAAAGAATTATCGTCCCTTTACCTGTGGTTGATCCTGATTCCTATACCAGGGAGTGACGACTGCCTCTCGGTACTTCTCAGAGTCGAATACAAAAGTCTCTCCAGGCTTTAGTAGTGGGTTGAGCATTTTTTTATCTTTGCCTTTGCGATTTGGTTTGGGCTGTAACAATACAGAAAGAAAAAAATATATACACTTCTAATAATACAATGTGTCACCACCCCATCTCATCAGCTCATAGGTGTCGTCAAAACCGACTAGTGCCTACTTCATCCATCGGCATCCCGCGCTGTCCTAACTGCTAACACAATATATTACTAGGGACCCGCACGGGCACCTACTACAGAATGTCCTTAAACAACTTTAAATACAGCTTCATTAGAAATCTCTAAGTGTATATAGGTTTCTGTACTATATTATGCATGTGATATACATATAAACCTTCTTGAATCACTCTATCTATTTATTTATTTTATGGGTCTCCAACAAAGGCAATACACATTAGAAATTAATTTAAAAAACTACGGGGATATTGCGTGTATACCTTCAATAATAGAAAACCACATCATGCGAATAACAAAACAAACTAAAATAATGACAAACTCTAAATTAAAAACAAACATTGGAAATATAAATTAAAACATTAAATTAAAATGAGAAATATATATTTTAAATAATATTGAAAGTATCCAATTCAAAATTCAATTAACTTTAAATTCAATCAGTTGCATTGTTTTAAAGATTTAAGCATACAAAGGGATATAGGGACAGAAAAAGCGACTTTATTTTCTACTATGTATAGATTACCTGTCCGTTTTGTGACGGAGTACGAATACAATATGTCACCACCCTATCTCATGCCACGGGTGTCGTAAAAACTGACTAAGGGACTATCCGTGAATATTATCTTTACGAAATAAAAAGAAGGAAAACTTGAAATTAAACCCTATACCAATTCGTCTGGCCAGCGTGGTATTAGTAGGCCAAGTATCCCTCCGTCAAGAGAGGAGGCCCGTCCCTGCAGTAGGACATTAATGGGCTGTTATAAAAAGCATACAAAGGGACATAGGGACAGAAAAAGCGACTTCATTTTATAATATGTAAAGATTTACCAAAATCCTTTTAACCTCACCTTACAAGCATCTTCATCTCCGTTATTCTCCCACAAGATGGCGCTGTCCACTTCACAAATCTTCTTATCTTCAGTGTGCTGGTATATCAGTTCTAGAAATGTCCAATCTATGTCTATTTTTGTTGTACCGTCCGGTCTGAGAGCTGTGAATAAAAATATCATTTAAATTTCATCATAATTATGCCCCTTCCAGCGTAAGTTTGGTTTTTTGACAGTTCACGTCCATGAAGTTTCGTAATACTTCCGCTCATTTTTCGAACAAATAATATTGTATTTCATGGACGTACCCATGTTTTTTTTCAGTTACCATGGTTACTTAGTGATGGACACTCATAACGATTACCACCATTGGCATTACATTCGAGATACTGCTGAACGTCACTAACGTCAAGCTGTCAAATGTTGTTAAATATAGTGGAAAGTAGATTTAAAATAAAAATAATATCAATCAACTAGCCTGTCGCAGTCGACTGCTGGACATAGTCCGCTCTCAACACGCGCCACAGAACTCGGTCCTGCGCCTTCCGCATACAGTTCGACACAAAGACCCTTTTTTAGCAATAAACATACACAAATCCTATATACTATTCTAGCGTAATGGTTATACGACTATTACGGAGAGGCCTCGTGTTCGATTCTCGCTGAAAGCAATTTTCTATGTCTAAGAACACGAGTGTTTGCATACATCATAACAGCCCATTAATGTCCCACTGTAGGGACGGGCCTCCTCCCGTGACGGAGGGATACTTGGCCTTCTAATACCACGCTGGCCAGACGGATTGGTATAGGGTTTAATTTCAAGTTTTCTACTTTTTTATTTCGTAAAGATAATGTTCACGGATAGTCCCTTAGTCGGTTTTTACGACACCCATGGGATGAGATGGGGTGGTAACATATTGTATTCTTACTCCGTCACCAAACGGAGTATAAATATGTATAAATTGTGTATGTTTCTAACTCAGGTTTCAGTATCTAAGTATGTTTATCTATTGTCTAGTACCCATAATACAAGCTCTGCTTAGTTTGGGACTAGATGGCGTTGTGTGAATGTGTGAGAGATATTTACTTAATTATTTATAACAATACTTACATTTAATAGTAGGCACAATATAATAGTTATTATGCGTTGATCCGTCACTCTGTAGCTTCATACCGCGCCGTCTCACTCGTAATACTTCCGAGAATACGAATCTCATGAATCTATAACAAAATAAAATATTATCAATAAAATATATATACTAATATTATAAAGAGGTAAAGTTTGTGTGTTTGTGACGTTGTAGGGGGTAATCTCTAGATCTAATGAAGCGATTTTAAAAATTCTTTCTGTGTTAAATAGTCCACTATCGAGGATTGTACAAAAAAGGTGACAAATTATTGTTAGATAACTACAGGCCAATAACGCTAATTTCCATAATTTCTAAAGTATATTTGAAGTAGCTATGCACAAACGATTGTACAGTTTTTTCACAAAACAAAACATATTGAGGGATGAGCAATATGGCTTTCAAAAAGGAAAGTCCACGACGTTGGCATGCTTCAATCTTGTTACCAAAATATGCGAGAGTCTAGATAGCAGGCTACAAACAACAGGCATATTCTTCGATATGAAAAGTGCATTTGATCTAGTTTCGCACGAACTGCTACTAGATAAGGTAGAGAGGTACGGCATTCGGGGCCCCGCTTACAAGTGGTTTCGCTTTATGCGTGTAAACAATAAAAACCATTTAGACACACATAGATCTCTACCTAGAGTTAACAGTTTAGGAGTACCCCAAGGCAGTGTCCTTGGCCCTCTTCTGTTCTTGATTTATATCAATGACCTACCCAGTATAACTCAAAACCCATGCATTTTGTTTGCAGACGACTTCTCCATGATCTTGACATTAAATAATTCTGATGTTGATTACATAAATAACATTAATAACACAATATCCTCAGTAATGCAATGGCTCTATGATAATAATCTGCAAATTAATCTTACAAAGACACAATTTATTCAATTTAGTACATACAATAGGTAACAAAGCACCTTAGATATAAAATACAAGACAGAAAACTTAATCGAGGCTACAGAAACGACGTTCTTGGGAATAGTAATTGACAAATACCTAAATTGGAAATCACATGTCGATAAAGTCTGCAATAAAGTCAATAAATTTGTGTACGTCTTGGCCAAACTTAGAAATACATCGGATCCTCAGACAGTCATGATGGCATACCATGGGTACGTGGCATCAGTACTAAGCTATGGACTAATAGTTTGAGGAAACTCTACGAACGTCAATAGAGCTTTTATTGCACAAAAAAAGTTCATCCGAGCCATATGCAGTGCCGCGCCTTGGGACTAATGCAAGCCATTATTTGTTGAATTGCGTCTGTTAACTCTTCCCTCCATGTATGTCTATGAAATTGCCAAATTTGTTAGACAAAACCCTAACTTATTTACTACAGCAAAAGAAATGTATCCAAGAAACACCAGGAATGCGGATAGAATCGTACTACCGCGGATCCCTAAAACGACGCTCTATCAAAAGAATTTGAATTGTCATGCAATGTGTGGTGTCGTATACAATACCATTCCTAATAATCTAAAGCTACTTCCAACGCCTTTATTCTTAAAAAAATCTAAAAGTATGGCTTATCAATAAGTGTTTTTACAGTGTTCAAGAGTTTATTGGATTGGTTAGTTGATGATATGATCAGGTAGTTACAGTAATATGGTATTGTGAACATAGTCGTGTATACTGTGTATGTAAGGGTAACATTTAATTTATTTTAAAATTAATTAATATTATAATTTTGTATAATTTATTTTGACGCAGTTCCGGCTTTACTAATTTAATTTTGTTAATTTAATTTATTTTTTAATTTTGTGAATTCAATTTATTTTTATTATTGTTTTTCAATTTATTATTGCTTTTATCTTATTTTATTGTGGGTAAATTGATGTAATCTTATGCATGAGTGGTTTAATTAATTGAATTTATTTTATTTTATTTATTGTGTTTTTTAATATTTGTATGTCAACGATTTGACAAAATGTGCGATCTAATAAAAATGTAACAACCTTATATGTACCACCACATTTTATACAAATAAATTCTGATTCTGATTCAGTGTCATAGGCTATATAGTATCACGCTATGACTAATAGGAGTGGAGCGGTAATGAAATATGTTTAAAAAAGGGACGCGTATTTTTCGCCGTCCAACGAAGTGGGCACGGGGTCTGCTAGTAAGTACTCTAAGTACAGATGTCGCATTATCATCCGAGTCATAAAGCCATAAAATTTCTCTATATCTATCTCGCTTGCACTTACGAGTCTTTTTTTTTTTTTTTTAAGACAACTCCCGCACTAGGGATCATGCCCTGTGTCGCGGGGACTTTTACAAACATCAATTAACGGACACATAGAACACCCAGACTCAGGACAATAATTTGTGGATCTCACAAATTATTGTCCTGCGTGGGGATCGAACCCACAACCTCATGCGCGGCAGCCGCTGGCTCTACCGGCGCGCCACCGAGGTCGTCTTTGATTGGAACATTGAAAGTTTACGGTTGTCGCGCCTAGATGGCGTTGTAACAGTTAGTTTTAAGTTACGCGCGCTAGTGACGCCGTTTAAAGCAATGGTCTTTGGTGATTGAAACAGAGATTTGGGTGGCCTAGTGGCTTATAGCTATGCGCTGGACGCGTATAGCCGTTTGTCGACCTCTGTGGCGCAGTCGGTATATTACATGGCTGCTACGCAGAGATCTCGGGTTAGATACCCGCTCAATGCAAATCTTTGTGTGCATGAACATGATTGTTTGCATTGGTCTGAGTGTTTTCTATGTATAATATGTATGTTTTTACAAAAAATAAAAAAAGTATATTAAGTATGTTTATCCGTTGTCTAGTACCCATAGCACAAGCTCTGCTTAGTTCGGGACTAGGTGGCGATGTGTGAATGTGTGAGGATTATTTATTTATTTCATCATCATCATCATATCAGTCTATAAACGCCCACTGCTAGACATAGGCCTCCTCCAAACGTTTCCACCCTGCGCGGTCCTGTGCCTCCCTCATCCATCGGCTTCCCGCCGTCCTAACTAAGTCGTCGGTCCATCTTGTGAGGGGTCTTCCAACCCTGCGTATTATTATTATTATCATTTATTTATTTATTATTTATTTAATACAAACTTTCCATACCTTCTAATAAGTCTACCTCTTCTAGGCGACAGTCTGACGTCAGCATCGGGAACATTTTCTACAGATACCCTCACTTCTCCGGAACGTGTGTAGACTGGGAACGCCGGAATTTGTAGACTGGAATGATAATTTGTAAAAGTGTCATCATAACAGCCCATTAATGTCCCACTGGAGGGACGGGACTCCTCCAGTGACGGTGGTATACTTGGCCTACTAATACCACGCTGGCCAGACGGAGGGTTTAATTTCAAGTTTTCCTTCTTTTTACTTCGTAAAGATAATATTCACAGATAGTCCCTTAGTCGGTTTTTACGACACCCATGGGGTGAGATGGAGCGGTGACACATTGTATTCTTACTCCGTCAACACACGGATGAAAATGTTGGGTATTTTTGAAGAATCTAATTTATATTATTAGGGCTCTTTCAATTTAGGCGTTTTACGTCGGGCGTTTGCAGTGCCGCAGCATTGCGTTTGTCGAGCGGTACACGGACGTTCGTTTATTTTTTTTTCATTCATTTTCTATGAAAACTCACTAAAATAAATATCTGTTTAATATCGTAGTCTGAGAAAGGAAAGTTTATATTCCAAGATCTAGGGAGTGCCAGACATCACTTATTTTCTAACGAACCAAATATACACGAATAGATAGTAATGGGGTGTACTATCATCGTATGACTAATAGCTAACTTGCCCCGACGGCCACTTTTCTGGTATCCGATGATGAAAGTACAAAAAAACAGAGGTAACTTCACTCATTTTCTAATGGCTGGTTTTAACATATATTATACACAAGATTGTTAAGAATCCATAATCGAAACTGCCAGACACTTTGCGTCGGCCGTTTTGCGTAACAGACACTTCAAAGCTCTGAACGAAATTCAGGTAACTTATTGTCTAATGGCTGGTTTTAACATATATTATAAACAAGATCGTTAAGAATCCATAATCGACACTGCCAAACACTTTGGGTTATGTGTCTACAGCACCCCGAGTGGGTTAGACATAGTGGGTTAAATGACGGCAACTTTTTAAATGATGATTTATTGGTAACGAACCTTAGATATAAAACCATAGAGAGATGATTTAAAATAAGAGCGTTATTGCTCTCTTTTTTTTCTCTTTTTTGATTTACTCTTAGAGCCTGTTCACATTATCGACTTTTCCGGCGATTCTTCTGCGATTTCACGGCGAGGTTAGATCGCAGTGTGCACGCGGAGCGCATGCTGTGAGTTGTTTGCTGCTAAAAAATTATCTTATTTCTAATGATTTTAACGACGATGACAACGAAGACTAGGAGTTAGTCGAATACTTGCAAATTAAAAAAAAATATAAATATTTGTCATCCCTCAAGTGTGCATGCTAAACTTTAACTTTATTAAAACAGTAATAAATTGATAATTAAAGAACAATGGGCAAAACGTCCCCACCCTTGTAACACTTTCAGCTATACATCAAATGAAAGCCCTTGAAAAGTAAAGCATTTTACTGTATGACAGCAAAACTGTCAGTCATGGGAGAACAGAGTTATTGAGGAGAAGAAAATAAAAATAATGAACGATAATATTACATACTTTATGCTAATGTTTCCTATGTAAGCACGATAGAGTCAAAGGCTATCTTACTAGTAGAGGGACCATACATGTAGAACATCCTACATCATCCAGAAAACCATGAATTTCGCTTTTCAAATAAAAAACATACAGCTTTCATAAATATAGAAACTCGTATATCATATCAGCCAATTGATGTCCACTGCTGAACATAGGCCTCCTCCAAACATTGCCATCCTCATCCATCGGTTTCCCGCCGTCCTAACTAGGTCGTGGGACCACCGTGTGAGGGGTCTCTCCACCCTGCGCTTTCTGATAGGCGGTCGCCATTCCAGAACCTTTCAACCCCAACGGCTGTCGGTTCTCCGCGCTATGTCCCCTGCCCACCGCCACTTTAACCGGTCAATTCCGAGCGCTATGTTCGTATGCACAGTTGGGTATATTAGAAAGATAACTGGACCTGACCCAGCTACTACTTCCAATGCAACAGTAACGAGCTAATGCTAATCATTAATGAAAACCACGCACCTATTTATTATTTATTGCATGAAACTGATGCATTTATACTACCACCCCGACACCGACTCCGGTCATATCCCCACAAAGGTGATCACTGATTGGAAGAGGCTCGAGGAGAAACTTGCGTCTGTCGAATCCGCCCAACTAGATAGTAGTCCATACAGTTCGGATACTGTAGTGGACACTGAGGCGGCGATCGGTGCCCTGACAGGTCGTGTCATTAATTAACAATTGCTCTTAGACAGTGGCTATGCTGGACGACCTCCGCATGCAATTACCTGGAGAACTGCGTGATCTGTTAAGCCGCAAGATCCCTGCCACACGTGCCTACGACAGGACTCTCAGCGAGTCCAATAGGGTTAGACAGCTTCAATGGCCTGTTAAAGTACGCATAAATGAGTTTTGTCAGTCACGATGGTATGCGCAATTGAGTGAGATCGAACCTTTTTATCTCGCTTTCTAGCAGGTATACCTGCTAGAAAGCGAGTTCATTAAAGAAGGACGTATACTCTACTATGCCTCCTTTGGTAGGCCTGATAGGAGGCTAGCGTTCGAGTATGATGACAAGGCTGAATGCCTGGCCAAGAACCTCGAGGCCCAATACGCAGTTCTCCTCAGGGTAACAATCACGATATAATATCAATCACATACACCAATTTCAAATATTTGTCAACAGCGAAGTAAAACGGTGAACTTCTCTCCAGGAGTCACCGCTCAAGGCAGACAACGACGATATACCGTTAGTTACACCTACCGAGTGGAACCGTTAAATAAACTTCTCGCCCCTAAAAAGGCACCAGGCTCAGAAAGAATAACAAAAATAGTCATTAATTTATTCCCCGAACGTCTTTTGGTCCTTGACATGCATCTGCAATGTCGCAATATCAAATGTGTCTTCCCACAACAGTGGAAAGACGCCGTGGTTATCGGAATACCGAAACCCGACAAAAAAATTCCGACCTGTTAGTCTGAGTCGAGCCGTTTCCGAGCCTGAGGAACATAAATTCTGTCGTTTACTATTTCTGCAATGGTTGCTGAATAAAGAACATGTCCTATTGGTTCTCTAAATGTTTATATTAGCAAAGCTAGCTATCCGAAAGTCAGGAAAATGCTGTAGATGATTTTCTGGATGATGTAGAATGAGCTAGATGTATAGTCCGTCTACTAGTAAGATAGCCTATGTTTAGTTTAGCAAAGCTAGCTATTCGAAAGTCAGGAAAATGATGTGGATGATTTTCTGGATGATGTAGGATGAGCTAGATGTATAGACCGTTTACTAGTAAGATAGCCTGTCACTTTATCGTGCTTATATAGTAAATATTAACATAAAGTATGAAATATTATCGTTTATTATTTTTATTCTCTTATCCTCAATAACTCTGTTCTCCCATGACTGACAGATTAGTTTCATACAGTAAAATTCTTCACTTTTCAAGGGCTTTCATTTGATGTATAGGTGTAAGTGTTACAAGGGTGGGGACGGCTTCCATACAAAAATGCCCATTCTTCTTTACGTTTTTATTTTCCATATGATTTTTTTTTAAACTTTGAAGTGTCTGTTACGCAAAACGGCCGACGCAAAGTGTCTGGCAGTTTCGATTATGGATACTTAACGATCTTGTTTATAATATATGTTAAAACCAGCCATTAGAAAATAAGTAACCTGAATTTAGTTCAGAACTTTGAAGTGTCTGTTACGCAAAACGGCCGACGCAAAGTGTCTGGCAGTTTCGATTATGGATTCTTAACAATCTTGTGTATAATATAAATATGTTAAAATCAGCCATTAGAAAATGAGTGACATTAATGGTTTTTTTTCGGAACTTTGAAATGTCTGTTACGCAAAACGGCCGACGCAAAGTGTCTGGCAGTTTCGATTATGGATTCTTAACAATCTTGTGTATAATATAAATATGTTAAAATCAGCCATTAGAAAATGAGTGACATTAATGGTTTTTTTTCGGAACTTTGAAGTGTCTGTTACGCAAAACGGCCGACGCAAAGTGTCTGGCAGTTTCGATTATGGATTCTTAACAATCTTGTGTATAATATAAATATGTTAAAATCAGCCATTAGAAAATGAGTGACATTAATGGTTTTTTTTCGGAACTTTGAAGTGTCTGTTACGCAAAACGGCCGACGCAAAGTGTCTGGCAGTTTCGATTATGGATTCTTAACGTTCTTGTTTATAATATATGTTAAAACCAGCCATTAGAAAATGAGTGAAGTTACCTCTGTTTTTTTGTACTTTCATCATCGGATACCAGAAAAGTGGCCGTCGGGGCAAGTTAGCTATTATGCCCGATTTACACATCGACAAGTACAGTAGCGAGTTAAGTAGTAAGTTGCTGATTAAGTTGATTTATATAGATCTCCATCCTATTTTCTGGCAAGTTAAGTTGGCGAGACGCGAGAGAGGAGGCTAATTCGTACTTGCCAAAATATAGGTTGGAGATCTATTTAAATCAACTTAATTTTAAAATACTACTTAACTCGCCACTGTACTTGTCGATGTGTAAATCGGGCATAAGTCATACGATGATAGTACACCCCATTACTATCTATTCGTGTATATTTGGTTCGTTAGAAAATAAGTGATGTCTGGCACTCCCTAGATCTTGGAATATTAGTAATAATGTAACTAGAAAATAAGGTAAGTGAGCTAGGGTTGACCAGGTTGTAATCTTTTAGAAAAATTTACGACACCCTCATAATTAGTCGAAACAAACTTTTTCGACATGATACTATGGAAAAGGACACAACTACGCCTAAATTTACCTTAAGTCACTTTTTACGACACCCTCAAAATTAGTATAAGGCTACTTATTCTACCTAGAAGTAGTAGAATTTCAATAACGACATGACCATGCATTAAAATTACTTAAGTCACTTTTTACGACAACCTCAAAAAAAAATCAAAACCAACTTTTACGGCATCTGTGTATAGGTAAGGACATAACCGCGCCTTCATAAACCTTAAGTCACTTTTTACTACATACGTGTCGTGCTCCTCTCTAGCTATAAGTATGCCTATAGCCTGGCTCGCGTGTTGCGGCGCGTGTAGTCTTCTACCGCGAGTGTTATATCTCTCTGGTAGCGCGCACCACAGAGATGAGACTATGGCGTACAGCATGTTGCGTTTTTTGCCTGTAAAACAAAAAAAAATATTACTAGAGGACAGACTACCCTAAGGTTTTGAGTAGGGACTGAAAGTGCAAGAGCCCAGTAGCCATGACCCTGCGCAAAAGTCAAAATAGCCAGTGGCCTCAAATGATATCTGGCCCACTGTTGTGATGTGATACCTGAATAACAGTGAAGGGAAAAAAGGCTAGAATCATGCTTGTCAAAGACTTGCATGATTACTAGTGCAAGAAAAGTTTTCAAAAAACTTGATTCTTTCTTCCGTGTGTGCTAGTAGGCGTGGTTAGCGTGTCACTAATACGCGCTGGTACGCGTAATGTATTTAGATTACAAAACGTCATTATAATTCTTTCTGCGCTACAGCAAAATAAATTCTATTTATAGTTCATAAAGGTTCACACTTAGTTTGGGTCTAGATACATTATTTATTTACATCCTAAATTTCTGTATATGCGTGCTTTTGTATGTATGTATTTCAAGTGTGAAACCAATAGCAAAAAGTATTCACCCTTACTTTTAGTTTCCTTTTGTTTTTCTGGTGGCTTTTCTTTCTGGGGTTGACTGGGTGGTTCAATTTCACTGTCACTGGTATCGATCACTGGTTGACAATCAGTGAATACCCAGGCTGTCTGCAATTAAGAAAAAAACAATAATAATTGTCAATATGGTAGAGTCCCGCTGTTGAGAACTAGTGGGACACCATTTAGAAGAAGAGAAGATAGTTCAATCAATCAATTAGCCTATCGCAGTCCACAGGCCTCTCCAAACACGCGCTACATAACACGCTCCTGGATTCGAAACGCGCAGGACTGTGTTTTAAGAAGATAAATGCTATCATTTCTTAATAACTCCTCCCTGCGGGCTTCAATGAGTAATCAAATCCTACAAATATTATAAATGCGAAAGTTTGTGAGGATGTATGGATGGATGTTCGTTACTCTTTCACGCAAAAACTACTAAATAATTTTGATGAAATTTGGAATATAGGTAGTTTAGGGTGTAGAATAACATTTAAGCTACCTATACCACGCGAGTGAAGCCGCGGGCGTCAGCTAGTATTAAAATAAAAACTTACACGCTTATAATAATATTGCCTCCTTTTCGTAGTCCCCGGACGTGTGTTATCGTGATTGTCGATCGCATCGTTATTGGTACAGGCCATTGTATTTGACGCGTCTAGTTCTACTGCTTTAAAGTTTTCTTTACCTAAAAATAAAGTTAATATATTAATATTTATATTTGTGTGGTGACGGAGTTAGAATACAATATGTCACCACCCCATCTCGTAAAAACCCGACTAATAACGAAGGTAAAGACAGATATCTTCGTGTGGTGACGGAGGAAGAATACATTGTGTCACCACCCCATCTCATCCCATGGGTGTCGTAAAAACCGACTAAGGGACTATCCGTAAATATTATCTTTACGAAGTAAAAAGAAGGAAAACTTGAAATGAAACCCTATACCAATCCGTCTGGCCAGCGTGGTATTAGTAGGCCAAGTATCCCTCCGTCACTGGAGGAGGTCCGTCCCTGCAGCGGGACAAAAATGATGTATTATTGAACACTAGCTGTAAAACGCGACTTTGTCCACGATTAAATTTCGACGTCAACTGCTGTACATATGCCTTCTCCAAGTATTGTCACCTTGTGCGGTCCTGTGCCTCCCTCATCCATCGGCTTCCAGCCGTCCACACCAGCGCTTTTCGGTACGCGGTCGCCATTCCAGAATCTTTCTGCCCAAACAGCTGTCGGTTCTCCGCGCTATGTGCCCTGCTTGTCGCTACTTTAACCGGTTATGTCGGTTACTTTGGTTCTCTTGCGAATCTCCTCATTTTTGATTCGATCACGCAGGGAAACTCCCAACATAGCTCTCTCCAATGCTCCTGAATGACCATGAGCCTTCTAAGTAGGCCCATAGGTCAGGCTACAACATAGCTCTCTCCATTGCCCTCTGGAGTGACCTTGAGCCTTTTAGAGTAGGTCCATAGGTCAGGCTACAACATAGCTCTCTCCATTGCCCTCTGAGTGACCATGAGCCTTCTAAGTAGGCCCATATAGGTCAGGCTACAACATAGCTCTCTCCAATGCCCTCTGAGTGACCATGATTCTTCTGAGTAGGCCCATAGGTCAGGCTACAACATAGCTGTCTCCATTGCCCTCTGAGTGACCATGAGCCTTCTGAGTAGGTATATAGGTCAGGCTACAACAGAGCTCTCTCCAATGCCCCTGAATGACCATGAGCCTTCTGAGTAGGTCCATAGGTCAGGCTACAACATAGGTCTCTCCATTGCCCTCTGAGTGACCATGAGCCTTTTAAGTAGGTCCATAGGACAGGCTACAACATAGGTCTCTCCATTGCCCTCTGAGTGACCATGAGCCTTCTAAGTAGGCCCATATAGGTCAGGCTACAACCTAGCTCTCTCCATTGCCCTCTGAGTGACCATGATTCTTCTGAGTAGGCCCATAGGTCAGGCTACAACATAGCTCTCTCCATTGCCCTCTGAGTGACCATGAGCCTTTTGAGTAGGCCTATAGGTCAAGCTACAACATAGCTCTCTCCATTGCCCTCTGAGACACCATGAGCCTCCTGAGTAGGTCCATAGGTCAGGCTACAACATAGGTCTCTCCATTGCCCTCTGAGTGACCATGAGCCTTCTGAGTAGGACCTTAGGCCCCCTAAATTTAAAAAAAAAAATTTGTCATAGCTTGATCTTATATAGCCTATAGCCTTCCTCGATCAATAGTCTATCCAAAACTGAAAACTAAATTCAATTCGAAGAAGTAGTTCCTGAGATTAGCGCGTTCAAACAAACAAACAAACTCTTCAGCTTTATATAATAGTATAGGTTAAAACACAAAACGTAGTTTTCATTCATAGCTGTTATGAGCCTTATATCTCTCATATCCCATACATATTCAATAAACAAATAATGAAAATTATATAAGTTTAACATGTGTAATAATAATGTATATATTAGTTCTGTTGGTCCTGGGTTTTTTTGTATGAAATTTGCCCAATGTCCTTCCTTTGTTAATCTCCTTTCATCCCATTCTCTCAAAGTATCCAAATAAACATTTACCTATAGGCATGAGCTGATTATCCAATTCTCCTGACTTGTGGAGTATCCTGCAAGCCTGGAGAGCCACCATACGTCTGGCCAACACCTTTGTGGGCATAGGGTGTCCCTGGAAAATAAACAAACTTATATAGTAACTAGCTGACCCGTGCCCACTTCGTTGGGCGGCGAAAAAACTTACTTCACGCGTCACTTTTTTAAACATATTTCATTACTGCTCCACTCCTATTAGTCATAGCGTGATACTATATAGCCTATGACACTCCCCGATAAATGGACTATTCAAAACAGAAAGAATTTTTAAAATCGGTTTATTAGATCCAGAGATTACCCCCTACAACGTCACAAACACACAAACTTTACCTCTTTATAATATTAGTATAATAACCTCTATCTAATATTAGTATAATATTAGATAGAGGTAAAATTTGAAATAATAATACATTTCACACTTTCAAATAACGCCATCTAGTCCCCAACTAAACTGAGGTTATATACGCAATACAAACGTGTCGAAGCGAGTAAATATTTAGAAATATTTTAAGAAGGCCTATTTCTATACTTTTGTGACCTAAATTTTACCCCCAGTAAAGATATGTGCTTATTTTATCACCTACCCCCGGTTTTCGAATGACTTATCAAGTTAAAATCAACTAATCAAGTGTCAAAACTGTAATTTTAGTTCGTGAAAATTATAGTTTTGACACTTGATTAGTTGATTTTTTACTTGATTTATATATTATACGTATTTTTTTGTTATTTTCTTGACGACCTCTGTGGCGTAGTGGTTATTTAACATGACTGCTTCGCAGAGGTCTCGGGTTCGATTCCCGCTTAATGCAAATCTTTGTGTGCATGAACATGATTGTTTGCATTGGTCTGAGTGTTTCTATGTACAATATGTATGTATTTACAAAAAAAAAAGTATTTAAGTATGTTTATCAGTTGTCTAGTACCTATAGTACAAGCTCTGCTTTGTTTGGGTTTAGGTGGCGTTGTGTGAATGTGTGAGGATTATTTATTTATTTATTTATGTAATACTCACCACAATATTATATTTAACGGGACAATTCAATGGTAAACGTAATGTACATATGTAGGCAGTCTTCTTAACACCCGTTTCTTTAACCGGCAACTCCACTTCTTCCAACCACCATTGTGGTGCCAAGCGAGTGAAGGTATCTGATGGTAGTTTGCCGCAGTATCTGAAAAAGGAAAAACACAAAATATACGAGCGACGACCTCTGTGGCGTAGTGGTTATATAACATGACTGCTACGCAGAGGTCTCGGGTTCGATTCCCGCTGAATGTAAATATTTGTGTGCATGAACATGATTATTTGCATTGGTCTGAGACATACATAGAAACACTCATGTTTCTATGTATTATACATAGAAACATGAGTGTTTCTATGTATAATATGTATGTATTTAAAAAAAAAACTTATTAATATCCATTGTTCTGTTACCCATAAAACAAGTAGTTGGGGCGCTTGGCAGTTGTGGTAGGCACCTTGTAAGTTTATGGTCGGGCACAGTGAGTGCATCTCTAGCTTGTCTGCCCTCTGTCAGATTTGCCCATCGAGTGTTATGGTTATACTTCGTTCGACTGTGTCAGTTAGTTCAATATTATAATAATAAATAAATAAATATTCACGGACATCTCTACACAGCGCTATCTGTTCCCCAAGTAAGCTCGGCTTAACCTGCTTGTGTTATGGGTAACAGAACAACGGATATATAGAACTTATATAGTTTTTTTTTGTAAATACATATTATACATATAATTTCGTGTGGTGACGGAGTACGAATACAATACTACCCCGTCACATTATCTCGAGATCTGGCATCGATGACGACACGTCGCGACGGACGTATCACTGATGCGGTCGTGGCGAGCGCGGGGGTTGAAAGGAGAACGGCACGCGAGGTTTGCATTCCAGCGAGGTCTCTAGATAATGTGACTGTGTAGTATGTCATCTTGGCTCCAAAACTTACCACTAGATAGTTTATTATTATTAATAATATATAAAAGAAACTTACCTATTAATAAGTGCAATAGCCGAGCTCAAATCCACGCTTGCACTATCACTATCGCTTATATTCTTTTTACTATCACTATCGTTAATATCACACTTATTTACACTATCCTTTATCACGCATGCACACTCACTACTTTTAACATCACCACACTTATTACACAGTACATTTATATCACTTCTATTTACATAACTATCATTATTTGGAATGTCTTTATCTACTAC
Source organism: Schrankia costaestrigalis (assembly GCA_905475405.1). Lineage (NCBI taxonomy): Eukaryota > Metazoa > Arthropoda > Insecta > Lepidoptera > Erebidae > Schrankia > Schrankia costaestrigalis. The sequence goes on from FR997855.1 coordinate 4,545,818, forward strand.
ATTTTTGGCATCGTTTTCTTGTGATTTATTAATTATATTTTGTATATTAATATCACTATTGGCACTATTATTGTCATCGTCACTTATATCCCACTTATCTACATCTTTAATAATTTTTTCGACGTCACAATTACTATCAATACTATTTACATCACCGCAAGCTGCCGTATTATCACTTATTATGTCTAAATTATCATTATTTTTAGCCTCATTTTGTTTGATATTACTATCTTTATCACTTATGTTAATATCACTATCACTTATGTTAACACTATCCTTGTTATTAACGGAACTATCCTCGTTGGGAGTGTATGGTTTAACTAATAGAGTTAGGTTATCGGCGTGGTCCTCTTCAGATTGAGGCGGTTCGTCCTGAATGCCACAACCGCATTTTCTGCTGATTATCTGGAGAAGAAAAGGAAAAGTTTATTTATTAACATAAATGTATTAATTCTCTGTGTGGTGACGGAGTAAGAATACAATATGTCGCCACCCCATCTCATCTTATGGGTGTCGTGAAAACCGACTAAGGCACTATGGGTGAATATTATCTTTACGAAGTAACAAGAAGGAAAACTTGAAATTAAACCCTATACCAATCCCTTTGGCCAGCGTGGTATTAGTAGGCCAAGTATCCCTCCGTCACGGGAGGAGGCCCGTCCTTGCAGTGGGACATTAATGGGCTGTTATGATGATGATTGACTTACCTGGTCAAGTTCTCTGTAAGTAGCAACATTATGTAACAGTTCATCGGTGGTTTCTTCAGAATAGGTGCACAACAGCGCAGCAGTGGCCCGCGAGGCACGAGCGCGACCTCTACATAGACCGTATGAACGATACCTGGGAAAAAATGTATAATATAGACATTTTAACACTAACATTACATTAGATATTATACAAAAAAAATGGGCGTTAGGGTGTGATTTATTATTGCAATTCATATTCATATAAAGTTTACCTATGTCGAATCCAAAACCATTGAGAGATTTTAGATCGTTATGGAACAAAATCATATTATTAGCGCAAAAAACCGCAAAATTGTGTTCATTTATAAAATTATACATGAATTACTTTGTCTTTCATTTGACCTTTCTATGACGTCATGCGTCCGGCCGAATATAAGTTTGTCTCTGCCTTCATTGCTCAAGTAACGAATAAAACTTAAAATATTAATATATAATAAACTATAGGGGGGAAACCAAAAATACTCAAATTAGTTGTTTATAATTAATAAACCTTTTAAATAAAAAAACACCAAAAAAATCTTTACATACCGAATTGATAAATTTAAACTCAATCTTTATTGCGTTCCAAAATGTTTATATAGGTACAAGATGGTAAAGTTAACAATGGTTCAAATTGTGGACCCTGTCGGGCACAGCATAGTGTAGGAGAGAGGAGGAAGGGCGCTAGAATTTTACTTAAAACAATTATCAAGTTTAAATTCATAAATAAATATGTAGCTGTTTTAAATCATTAACAAACCAATATTAAATAAATAAGTACATTAACCCCCTTACTCATAAACATCTTTTAAATTTTAGTCAATTGATTAGCTTAAATTCTTACGGTTGTGAGTGGTATAAGGTTGGTTTTGCTAATAAAAATCTCGCTAAACAGTGATTAAATTTAAGAGGCGTTTATGAGTAAGTTAACTACTCTTTTAATACTAATTTCTATTATACTTACGAGGCCGGTACATCCCATCTAACTACTAAATTACATCTCGGCAGATCTATCCCTTCTTCCAGTGCTGAAGTAGCCAGAAGTAAGTTACATTCGTGCATGCGGAATCTAAAAACAATATTTTAATTAATTGATCTGTTTATTAGTAAATTTAATTTATTTTGAATAAATGTTTTACGTTCACGATGAGTAATAGATCGATATTGAAATGCTAAAGTATACCTTAATGTAAAGATATAAAGCATATTTTTTACTGTGCATCTCCGTGTGGTTGTCGGAGTAAGAATACAATACCACCCCATCTCATCCCATGGGTGTCGTAAAAACCGACCAAGGGACTATCACTGAATATTATCTTTAAGAAATAAAAAAGAATTAATTCTTCACACGGAGATGCACAGTAAAAAATTGCTTTATTTCTTCAGATTAAGGTATACTTTAGCATGTCAATTTCGATGTGTTACCCAGCTTACAAATAAAAACAACATCACTTACTCTACGGTGCAGTACCGTACAAATCCACCGCCGTGCCGTGTGGTATTAAAATAATAGCAATTAGTTCGCAAATCAGTCTTAATTGAGTAATCACGGGCTCAACCATACGTGCTGCGCGGCTTTATATCACACATCCCATGGGTGTCGTAAAAACCGACTAAGGGACTATCCGTGAATACTACCTTTACGTAATAAAAAGAAGGACAACTTGAAATTAAACCCTATACCAATCCGTCTGGCCAGCGTGGTATTAGTAGGTCAAGTATCCCTCCGTTACTGGAGGAGGCCCGTCCCTGCAGTGGGATTTTAATGGGCTGTGACATATTGTATTCTTACTCCGTCACCACACGGAGAAAAACAACATTACTTACTTTTTAAGCACCTCCTCTTGTTTTTTACCCTGACGTTGACACTCCTTCAATTCGGTGCCAGGATTGGCTGGAGACTCTGTGGCACAATACTGAGCACATAGGAACGACAGACGACGATTGCATCTGGACATATCCTGGAGAGAAAAAGGAAATTCAGAGCTGAATAATGTCCCACTTACATATAGGTACATTTTTACCTATAAAGCTTAGGCATAACTAGAAAAATTCGAAACGAAGAAAGACAATGGAAAAAATTGGTACTCGAGGCGGGACTCGAACCCGCGTCTCTGGATTTTATAGACAATTTTTTCCCTTGTCTTTCTTCTTTTTAGATAATGTCCCACTGCTAGGATAGGAGGATTTTTCTATGATGAAAGATAATTTGATTATTTTTTGGAGACAACTCCCGCACTAGGGTTCGTGCCCTGTGCCGCGGGGACTTTTACAAACATCAATTTAACGTACACAAAGAACATCCAGACTCAGGACAATAATTTGTGGATCACACAAATAATTGTATTGCTTGGGATTCAAACCTGCAACTCAGCAGTCGCTTACACAACTATAATTACATAAATATTATTACAAAACTAGCTGACCCGTGCCCATTTCGTTGCGCGGCGAAAAAACCGAGACGATTTTTTAAACATATTTCATTACTGCTCCATTCCTATTAGTCACAGCGTGATACTACATAGCCAATGACACTCACCGATAAATGGACTATTCAACACAGAAAGAATTTTTAAAATCGGTTCATTAGATCCAGAGATTACCCCCTACAACGTCACAAACACACAAACTTTACCTCTTTATAATATTAGTATAGATAAATACCTAAAAAACTCACCACAACAATCATAAACATAATCTTAGCAATCAATGCATCTTTCATATAAACTATCCCACATAAGGCATCAGGATTTAACTGCATTTGTAGTACCCTAGCCGCATTATTTCTCTGAACACGAGTCCTGCCTCTGGCCCTGTGCCCTGCCCTTCTCGGTAGCACCATGCCTTTATACATCATTTCAGGCAGTTTAGCATCACTATCCTTTTTGTTACTATCCATTTTGGGAATATCCTGTTTATTAATTTCACTATCCTTGGCGTTAACAACATTTTCCGTTGTTGCTTCATTTAAATCTGTTATTTTAGCGTCAATATCTATCTTGTTACTATGCGATTCGGTAGTATCCTGTTTATTAACAACATTTTCCTTTGTTAAATCAACAATTTCTTTCAAATCCGCCTCGTAAATGTTAACTCTATCTTGTATTTTATTACCTAAAGTATTAAAATCACATTTTTCTATATCATTCAACATTTTATTTTTACTATCCTCTTTGTTAACGAGACTATCCGTTTCGTTAACTATCTTTAAACTGGTAATATCCTTCTTATTATCATTTTTTACATCGGGAGGTTGGAATTTTTCGAGTATCTCGGCGAATCTTAGGACCTTTGGGGTGCTAAACGTTTTAATTTTCTCCCAATCGTTCTCAAATTTGCTAAACATATAGTCAGCCATACCTCTTATTTTAATGAAAACTGTGGTACATAGGCATAGTAGTAAAAAATGTCTTTCGTATGGTACTTTTATTTTTAACTTTTCTAATTTAGTTAGTAATGAAAAAGCTGCTTTGTCGGCTGCGTATGGCCCTGCGGAATAAAAAAAAACTTTAGCCACCTAAAATAATGTCGAATACAAATTGTTGCTAATTTTTGTGCCCACGGCGCACTAAATCATTAAAAAATATATTCCTTACACTATTCACACAACGCCATCTAGTCCCAAACTAAGCAAAGCTTGTACTATGGGTACTAGACAACGGATAAGCAAACTTAAATACATTTTTTTTTGTAAATACATACATATTATACATAGAAAACACTCAAACTAATGCAAACAATCATGTTCATGCACACAAAGATTTGCATTGAGCGGGATATAAACCCGAGACCTCTGCGTAGCAGCCATGTAATATACCGACTGCGCCACACAGGTCGTCAATTAGTTAGTTCTAGGCTTCATACAAAATTGAAGAGTTTAGTATCTAAGTGAATTTTACACTATCGAGTTTTGAAAATTATCAGAAAGATCAGACAAAAATTAAGTCATCATCATCATCATAACAGCCCATTAATGTCCCATTGCAGGGAAAGGCCTCCTCCCATGACGGAGGGATACTTGGCCTACTAATACCATGCTGGCCAGACGGATTGGTATAGGGTTTAATATCAAGTTTTCCTTCTTTTTACTTCGTAAAGATAATATTCACGGATAGTCCCTTAGTCGGTTTTTACGACACCCATGGGGTGAGATGGGGTGGTGACATATTGTATTCTTACTCCGTCACCTGATGAAATTAATCTATACAAAACCGTCTATTAGTAGGCCAAGTATCCCTCCGTCACGGGAGTAAGCACATCCCTGTAGTGGGACATTAATGGGCTGTTACGATGATAATCAAAACATATCTGAAAGATCAAACAAAAACAAAGTCGTTAGAATAAATTAACTCACCTAGCTGTTCTAAAACGTATAGAAACTGGTCGAATATTATCTTAGGTTCTATTCCCGGATCAGGAATATTCATGAACTCTTCATATAACTCTTCACCATATATCTCTGTGGGGTCGTGTCTGAAAATGAAAATAAAAGTTTATTTTTAATACAGCATAATAGGGGGCAGCATTCAATCCCTTCGTTTGGACACACACCCCCTTACTCATAAGCGCCTCTTAAATTTTAGTCAATTGATTAGCTTAAATTCTTACGGTTTTGTTTTGCATTAAGTTGGTTTTGCTAATAACAATCTCGCTAAACAGTGACTAAATTTAAGAGGCGTTTATGAGTAAGGGGGACAATGTGTAAGAGGCGGGCGGCGCGAAGCTCAAAAAGGGGCATGGCCCATGCTACATAGGAGGATGCTCTGTAACAGGCGTCAAAGACGCCTAATAACAGGCATTGCGACGCTTCATAACATACTCATACATATTCATAACATATTCATAACACAACAAGACGCCTAATAACAGCTAGGCCGCGCGTGTCGCGACGCTAGTATTGTAAAACGTTTCGATGCCTTCTTAGAGAGCGTCGTGACGCCTTTCTTACTGTCTCGATGTCATTTATAAAGCGTCGTGACGCCTTCATTATAAAGCGTTGCGATGTCATTTATAGAGCGTCGTGACGCCTGCCTGTATTATAGAGCGTCGCGATGGCTTCTTATAGAGCGTCGCGACGCTTTTTATAGAGCGTCTTAAGAGTATTAAAAAGCTCACACTACTAACCTATGGTCTTGTATGAACTGCATCGCGTCGTGTACAGTATTTATCATGAACGTCTCTAACTCTTTGTATTCTTCAGACATTTCCTCCGCGGTACGTCTAGGACCATATTCGATCACCAGTTCACGAGGTTTTGTTAAAGTTTGATATTAAAGCGTCGCAACGATTGTCTTATAGAGCGTCGCGACGCTTGTCTTAAAGAGCGTAGCGACACCATTTATAGTGTCGTGATGCCTTCTTATAAAGCGTCGGAACGCTTTCTATAAAGCGTCTTATGAGTATTAAAAAGCTAACACTACTCACCTATGACCACCCCATCTCATCCCATGGGTGTCGTAAAAACCGACTAAGGGACTATCCGTGAATATTATCTTTACGTAATAAAAAGAAGGAAAACTTGAAATTAAACCCTATACCAATCCGTTTGGCCAGCGTGGTATTAGTAGGCCAAGTAGCCCTCCGTCACTGGAGGAGGCCCGTCCCTGCAGTGGGACATTAATGGGCTGTTATGATATGATACTCACCTATGGTCTTGTATGAACTGCATCGCGTCGTGTACAGTATTTATCATGAACGTCTCCAACTCTTTGTATTCTTCAGACATATCCTCCACGGTACGTCTAGGACCATATTCGATCACCAGCTCTCGAGGTTTTGTTAACGAGTTTGATATTCTGTGTATAAAATATTTAGATTATTTATTTATATACTTTATGTACAAAACAGTGCATATCCACTTGAACGACAATGGGTATGATTTATCCACTGACAAAATGGCGGGACTTACGTCATATGGTATAAAAGTACCAAAAAAAAAATCGTTCTACAACGAGCGATATTTTATAAAAACATGATTCTACCGCTTAAACTCTGCGTTTAAAAAAGTCTGTGGGACTATTGTCGATAGTTTCCGAACGGATTACACCAAAATAAACAGCTGTAAAAAATAATCTGTGGTCGCAATGTCAAACAGAAGTTTGCTTCATTTCGTATGTCCTTGTATGAAATTTACTGTTTATTTATGTGTTAAATACATTTGATTAATTAAATATTGTTGGAAGTGTAATATATTACAATTTTCTAGAAAATGTGTGCTTTCTAATGGTCGTAATATTATGTTATAAAAGTTGAGTAACTTTTAAAATTTAATAAAAGAAAAGTCAAAGACTAAAACTTGGCCTTGAGTTTAACAATAATGGCGGTTTAATTACGCTTTCCTCAATAAAAGTTTATTGAAATCGTTTAAAGTTTATTGAAATCGTTTAATACTAGAAGATAAACTAATAAACAATAATTAAATTTAGAAAACAAACCTACTACGTTCTTATTTTTATGTTCTTATTGTCTAAACAAAAATATGGTATGCACGTACAAAACGCCGAGATGGCCGAGTCAGCTAAAAAAGGTATTTATTTCAGAAATAATTTAAAATACTTTAACCTTATAAATTATAAATATATTTATTTTATTTTAAAAGAAATATAGTTAATTATATTTTAAAAATAAAATCATCAATTTGGGTTGCTAATTTTATTCACAAATAATATAATTCCTGGAAAATCGCGGAAAATGTCAACAATTTTTCGCAATTTCTCAGGTTTATCAACTATTCATTGTATTTAGATATTCATAAGGTTAATGTATTTTAATTTAAGTTTATTCCCTATACTTTTACGAACACGACGATGTTTTTCATTTTCAAATTGATGCAGTAATTTTCTCGTGTTAGCCGTTTTTATCAAAACGGAAAACTCGCAGTTTTTTATAAACACATAAAAAACTGCGAGCGTTGCCACTTGAACGTTGGACTCGCGAAAGCGATTCGCGCAGTTAACGTTCAAGTGGATATACGGACTAAGGCTTAAGGATGGTGGAATGCTCTCGTTCAGCTCGCTATGCTCAATCAAAAATGTATATTCGACACCGATACCAAAAGTTGCATTTTAAACATGTCTGTCTGTATGTTCGGAGTAATCTCCGAAACGGCTAAACCGATTTCGCTAGGACTACCCTCAAAAGATTTTTAGTTTTATGGAGTGCAAGTTAGGTTACTTTAATTGTTTTTAAAGATTTATCATCATCATCATAACAGCCCATTAATGTCCCACTGCGGGAACGGGCCTCCTCCAGTGACGGAGGGATACTTGGCCTACTAATTAATACCCCGCTGACCAGACGGATTGGTATAGTTTTCCTTCTTTTTATTTCGTAAAGATAGTACTCACGGATAGTCCCTTAGTCGGTTTTTACGACACCCAGGGCATGAGATGGGGTGGTGACATATTGTATTCTTACTCCGTCACCACACGGAGATGACGGTGACGGAGTAAGAATACAATATGTCACCACCCCATCTCATCCCATGGGTGTCGTAAGAACCGACTAAGGGACTATCCGTGAATGTTATCTTTACGAAGAAAAAAGAAGGAAAACTTGAAATTAAATTCTATACCAATCCGTCTGGCCAGCGTGGTATTAGTAGGCCAAGTATCCCTCCGTCACGGGAGGAGGCCCGTCCCTGCAGTAGGACATTAAAGGGCTGTTATGATGATGATGACTCCGTCACCACACGACCGACTTGCCTACTAAACTATTATTATTAAGCTCAACTAACCTTTTACCGCCATCAATATCCTCAGCTAAATCCATCTGACAGCATAATTCTGACTCCAACTCTTCAATTTTCCATTCAAGCTTCTCATACAATTCAAAGTCATCCAAATTTTCATACACACCCAATTTGTCATCGCTATCCTGAAATGTAATGAGTATAATCTATACTAATATTATAAAGAGGTAAAGTTGTGTGTTTGTGACGTTTTAGGGGTTAATCTCTGGATCTACTGAACCGATTTTAAAAATTCTTTCTGTTGAATTGTCCATTTATCGGAGAGTGTCATAGGCTATATAGTATCACGCTATGACTAATAGGAGTGGAGCAGTAATAAAATATGTATAAGAAAGAGACGTATTTTTATCGCCGTCACCCAACGCGTGGGCACGGGTCAGCTAGTAAATAAAGGTTCACGGACATCTCTACACAGCGCCATCTGTTCCCAAAATAAGCTAGATTTTTGTTAATACATACATGTTATACACCCAGACGAATGAAATGAATTGTTCTTGCGCAGGCACACAAAGATTTTCATTGAGTAAGAACTGGGAAGGGAACCTGAGACCTCTGCGTAGCAACCATGTAATATATATATTTTTTTGTTGAGGACAAGTAGTTTGTCTCCTGGGACATTTACTACATTACGCGGGCTATGGTGGGGCGGATGGCCCTCAACCAAAGCTTTTTTGTTTTTGTGTGGACGAGTAGTCGGTCTCAGACGACCTTTACTACTTTACGCGGGCTGTGGTGGGGCGGATGGCCCTCAACCAAAGACATTTAAGTGACGTGCCACAGGGGCACCCCCTTTGGGGTACGGACCTCGGCCTGGACCGTCACTGACTAACAGGACGTGCGGAAGGCGCCCTCTAGGAGCGAACGCGGCGCGTATTCCGGCCTCGACGGCGAGGACGGAACCGCGGACGTTTTGTTATGGCTTCGCGAGCAAAGCATGTAATACGCCACAAAGTATTTACCCGCGGAGACTCTCAACATCGTGATATAATTATATGGCACAACGCCATCTATCGAACTTAATTAAAACACTAAACTTACTTTCGGCTGTTGTAGCGGCTGCTTATTGTCTTTCTTAGCGGAAGAGAACAGCGGATATGTTAAAGATAATATTATTGGACGATCTATTAATTGTATATCTTTGTATAGATGCATTATCTGTAACAGGAAAAAAATATTCAGATTGAGATGTTGTTAGAATATCTACCTATCCAAATTTGGATAGGTAGAGGACGGAACATAGCAGACAGTGAAGGTGACCGCTAACGAGTTGTAAGGGGGTCTCCTTAAACCTACATCTGGGTCGTAAGTCCCAGACGCTGTTATGCAAGTGTTCCGTCCTCTATCACGCGATGGACCCGGCACCCGCACGGAGCATCCATGGAATGCTAAGATTAGGTATTATCTCTTGTCAATCAAATTCAAATGTCACTTATGTCAAATTTGACACTTTTGACATTAGTGACATTTGAGTTAACCGAAATATAATTAAAATAAATACACAGGGCGTGTATTTATTGTCTCATGTCAATGTCAATTTCAAAATATGACTTATTATGTCAAATTTGACACTTTTGACTTTAACCAATGAGACAGCGCCAAACGTTAATAGATTTTTGTAGTAGCATTATTCTAGGTTCAGTTAGTCAGAAATTAGTAGGATAGTAACATTTTTCGTATTGACAAATTTTTAATGTAAACCAAGGGCACATGTATCATCAACTACATGAATACTATACACTTTCCGCCATATTACAAAGAAAGAAAACACTTACATGTCTCATATTCCCATCTTTATATACAAGATGGCAGCTGTCCAATATTAAAACGTTTATTTTACTTATACTCAGTAAATCTTCATCCAAAATTTTTCTTAACACCTCCGAAGTACATATTACTACCTAGAAAGAAAATATTATACATCTATACTAATATTATAAAGAGGTAAAGTTTGTGTGTTTGTGACGTTGTAGGGGGTAATCTCTGGATCTACTGAAGCGATTTTAAAAATTCTCTCTGTATTGAATAGTCTTTTTATCGGGGATTGTCATAGGCTATATAGTATCACGCTATGACTAATAGGAGTGGAGCAGTAATGAAATATGTTTAGAAAAGGGACGCGTTTTTTTCGCCGCCCAACGAAGTGGGCACGGGTCAGCAAGTAATTAATAAAGTAGAAGTGTCTGGCGGCCCTAGTGAGCCTTATAAACGCTCTTAAGCAAAATGACTTCAAATAAATCATTGTGAATCAAGGAAAAGTTACACTATCAACATCATCATATCAGCTAATCGACGTCCATGGCTGGACATAAGCCTCCTCCAAATATTGCCACCTTGTGCGGTCTTGTGCCTTCCTCATCCATCGGCTTCCCGCCGTCCTAACTAGGTAAAGTTACACTATCATCATCATAACAGCCCATTAATGAGGACTGCAGGGACGGGCCTCCTCCCGTGACGGAGGGTTACTTGGCCTACTAATACCACGCTGGCCAGACAGATTGGTACAGGGTTTAATTTCAAGATTTCCGTCTTTTTATTTCGTTAAGATGATAGTCCCTTAGTCGGTTTTTACGATACCCATGGGATGAGATGGGGTGGTGACATATTGTATTCTTACTCCTTCACCACACGGATTAACTAGGTAAAATTACACTACTACATACCTCTTTTTCTTCCAACTCCGTAGACCAATCGTGAACATCTTCAAACCTATCAGCAGATATGGTAGCTAAGTCCGTTAGTATCATAAGCTCATAAGTGACTACCGGGACTCTAGTAGCTCTAGTCACAAACACCGATCTCTTTCTACCTACAGATAGTACACTGCAACGAAATAGAGACAAAAATACTATATTATGGTGTATTGAAATTTTAAATTAATATACACAACGCCACCTAGTCACACACTATGCAGAGCTAGAGAGACAACGGATTAACATACCTACTTAAATACTCCTTTTAGGTATTATAAATAGAAAACACAATCATTTTCATACACAAAAAGATTTGGCATTGAGCGACAATCGAACCCGAGACCTCTGCGTAGCAGTCATGTAATCATGTAATATATATGCCCTGTGTCGCGGGGACTCTTACAAAACAGTAATAAAGAACATCCAGACTCAGGACAATAATTTGTGGATCACACAAATAACTGTCCTGCGTGGGAATCGAACTCGCGACCTGCTGCAGTTATAGTCAAATCTATCAGCAGACATAGTAGCTAAGTCCGTTAGTATCTTAAGCTCATATGTGACTACCGGCACTCTAGTAGCTCTAGTCACAGTTTTATAAGTTTTGATTGATTGATTGAAATGTTATTCTACACCCTAAACTACACAAATTCCAAATTTCATTAAAATCTATTCAGTAGTTTCTGCGTGAAAGAGTAACAAACATCCTCACAAACTTTCGCATTTCTTATATTAGTAGGATATTTCTCACAACGCCATCATCTAAGTGCAGGGACGGGCCCCCTGCAGTGGGAACTTAATGGGCTGTCATCATGAGTGTTTTATTTGTTCCTGTACATGCACGAACTTCTCTAATAACTAACTTCAGTCCTGGTAAGTTACTTAGCAATTACTGTAAATATTTTATTGTAATACTTGGTAAAGCCTCTTTTAACACTTGAAATAAAAAAGCTACATACCCTCGTATCTGATAAGCCTTCTCATAGAGCAATCTTACAGCTATAAAAGAAGAATACTCTACAGCAAGGATGTTCTTCGTAGAAGCTGCTGCAGCTAGCCGGGCACCGCCTTCTGCTGCAGTGAAACGGGAACAGCACGCTTCCATTATGAGCTGGAACAGAGAAATAAAAGATCATTATTTAAAAAATATATATATCACACTAGCTGACCCGTGCCCACTTCGTTAGGCAGTGAAAAAAACGCGTCACTTTTTTAAACATATTTCATTACTGCTCCACTCCTATTAGTCATAGCGTGATACTATATAGCCTATGACACTCCCCGATAAATGGACTATTCAACACAGAAATAATTTTTAAAATCGGTTTAGTAGATCCAGAGATTACCCCCTACAACGTCACAAACACACAAACTTTACCTCCTCTCCCCGATAAATTTATCGGGGAGTGTCATAGGCTATATAGTATCACGCTATGACTAATAGGAGTGGAACAGTAATAAAATATATTTAAAAAGGGACGCGTTTTTTTCGCCGCACAACGATGTGGGCACGGGTCAGCTAGTTTTTATAAACATCATATCAGTCTGTCAAATCAACAGACTCTCCTACTTTCCTTTCTAATCTTTTGGTAACACAAGTGACATTTGATGGTCTGACCAGGTTAGAGAGGCCACTGACTGCCAATTTGGCTGACTGCCAATTTGGCTTTCGGCAGGGAAGATCTACGGTCGACGCGATCAAACGTGTACGATCTCTGACTGAGCCAGCGGTCCAGGCGGGAGGCATAGCGCTAGCTGTGAGCATAGACATAGTCAACGCATTTAACTCCCTACCCTGGCAAGCAATTAAGGATGGACTACAATACCACCAGGTACCGCAATACCTACAGGCAATTATTGGAGCATACTTGTGCGATAGAGCTATTCAGTATACGGGTCGGGGGGGAACCAGAGTAGTGAGGAATATTAGTTGTGGGGTTCCTCAAGGCTCGGTTTTAGGACCATTACTTTGGAATCTCGCGTATGATATAGTTCTGCGGACAAGCCTTCCCTCGGGCGCTAGTATAATCTGTTACGCAGATGATACTCTGATAATAGCCAGGGGAGTTTGCTTTCCTGAAACTTTAAGACTTGCCGAACTGGCAGTTGCGTGTATCACGCGCAGAATTCACGGGCTAGGATTACAAGTGGCACCTCAAAAAACCGAAGCACTATGGTTCCATAATCTACGGCGAGGCGAGGAAACACCTAACTCGTGCATCCGAGTCGGTGATACTGCAGTCCCAGTGAGCCGAAAATTAAAATATCTCGGTCTCACCTTAGATAGTCAATGGGGATTCGGAGACCATTTTGAGACACTCGTGCCTCGGGTTCGAGGAGCTGCCGGCTATTTACACCGCCTGCTTCCGAATCTTGAAGGACCTAATGAGGAAGTTCGCCGTCTCTATAGCGGGGTCGTCAGATCTATGGCTTTGTACGGTGCCCCAGTCTGGGCAATCTGTCTTAGAGATGGACCACGTAGTAGGGTACAACGATGCAGAGCTCTTCTTAGGAGTCTGCAGCGCATATTGGCTATCAGAGTAGTGCGGGGATATCGGACTATTTCTTTTGAGGCAGCAACTACTTTGGCAAGGACCACGCCTCTAGACATATTGGCTGAGATGGACGAGAAGATTTATTGCCAGACGCGTTCAATCCGCATGGTTGGAGACGGTGAGAGGTTATCGGAGTCCCTTGTCATGCTGCGGCGAGAAGCTCACAGAGATGCTCTCCGGGAATGGCGTATACGACTAGAGGAGCCTCAGTGTATACGCCAACGCGCCGTCGGTGCTATATTGCCGAATTTTGAAACCTGGATGACAAGGAAACGAGGAAGGGTCACGTTTAGGCTAACACATACTTACCGGGCATGGCTGTTTCGGTGAGTATCTGTGTCGAATAGGACGTCAAAAGACTGCAAATTGCCAGCACTGTCCAAGCGACAGAGACTCTGCCAAGCATACTCTCGAGGATTGTCCAGCATGGGAGTCGGAGCGATCAGTCATGGTTGCCCAAATCGGGAGCGATCTTTCACCGCCAGCAATAATAGCTGCTATGCTCGCGGATGAAGATGGGTGGATGTGTGTGCTCTCCTTCTGCGAAACAGTCATGTTCCGGAAGGAGACTGCCGAGCGAGAGCGAGAGAGAGCCGATCCCTCTCGAACAAGGCGACGCCGTGGCAACAGCTCCGGCCCCTCAACCAGGGTTCGCTAGCGGCTTCAGTAGGGGACTGCACCGCTAGTTGTACGATCATTATAAGTCGTGAGAGTATGCGGGCTGCCAACAAGGCACCGTTTGACGAGCCTTTTTAAGGCGAGGTGAGATAGGTTTCGGATGAAGCATTCGCGTTCCCGAAACCTCTCTGGAACACCTGAGAAAGGTCATCGTGGAGGTTTTAGTCGGTAGACCGGTCTGGGAGTCCGACATCACCTGCTCGTCTAACCCCAAGGCGACAGGTATACGAAAAGTATTTCCTCCACGAAAAAAAAAAAAAAAAAAAAAAAGGTTAGAGAGGCCACCTCTTCCTCTAATTTTTACCAAATGGTGAGATCCACACTGCCGACAAACTGTTATACAGTTTGGCAGATAAAATATTGTATCCAATGTGTAACTTACTTTTAATAAAATAAAAATACAAAAAAAAAACATTGGATCGCAACCGATGGAGACGTCTCGCTCGTTTGAATGACTCTCGTAACCGGTTCTTGTTCATAATATCGACAGTCAATACATCGATGGTTGCTGTATCGCAAACGTTCCATTGACGGGCTAATGTATCGACACTAGCCTAAATCGACGGTACGCTACATCGACAGTACCCCAAATCGATGGTACGCTACATCGACAGTACACTAAATCGACAGTATTGTAGATTTAGTGTACTGTCGATTTAGGCTACTGTCGATACATTAGCCCGTCGATGGAACGTTTGCGATACAGCGACCATCAATGTCTGTGTATGTGACATTTGAGTACGTTGTCATAATATACTTCAAAATGCAATCGCTATACCCTTTCCACTATATTTAACAACATTTGACAGGTTGACGTTAGTGACGTTCAGCAGTATCTCGAATGTAATGCCATTCGATTGTAAGTGATTTAGCGATTTTTCAAATTACTTTATTTTACACATTTGGTCCTTAAATCAAATTACTTTATCATTTTATGACTGTTTCTTTCTTTATCTATGTTAAGAGAATTAGCCTATAGCTTAAAATGATAAAATTATAGTTAGCTTAGGTATTATTTAAAATACATAATTTATCGTGACACATTCGCGGGTTATAGCTAATCTAAAATATCATATTAAATTCTTAAAAAAACTCAAGTGGCTTCCCATTCGTCTTCGCCGGGATACTCATATTCTATCTCTACTCTATAATATTCTTTTTAATCCTCATACTCCTCCTTACCTTAAAAATCGTTTTGTATTTCTTCACAATACACATTCGAGGGCCCTGCGGTCATCAGAGAATCTAAAACTAAAAATGCCTTCACACACCACACGATTTTTCGACAAATCCTTTTCGGTGCAAGCTGTACGCCTTTGGAACAATTTGCCTGAATCGATAAGACGATCTCAAACTCAGCATACCTTCAAATACCGTGTAAAGGAGCATTTTCTCACTCTTATATCTAATTCTGTCCAAAATTGATAGCTTATTTTTCATTCATTTTCATTTTATAGTATCTGCTTTGCTTCATGTTTTTGTATCATTATGTATTTGTTAAACGCGTCACTATACCGTATCTTATTCTATCTTTCTGTATATTATTATTTTATTTCCTTTTCAGTATAAGTAAGTATTAATGTTACAATTTTTATTACCTTTTCTTTATAATTTTCTTTTCCGTTCCTACTACATATTATAAAAAAATATATAAATACATTATTACACTATTCAGTACACCACACAACATAAAAATTATATTACACATTTTCCATCCAAAGGTTGTCTGGAAGAAATCACTTCGAGTGATAAGACCGCCATTTGTGTCACCTAGTTTTTAAGATAATTCATGTACTTACCTGCTGTTTTGATTTTTATTTTGGTGTACAATAAAGTGATTAAATAAATAAATAAATAAATAAATTTTATAAACGTATTATGAAGAGTTCAGGTTTATTCATAGCATTTATTTCTACCGATTATTTGTAATTTGTTTTATAATGGTGGTAATCGTTATGAGTGTCCATCACTAAGTAACCATGGTAACTGAAAAAAACATGGGTACGTCCATGAAATACGATATTATTTGTTTGAAAAATAAGCAGAAGTGTTACGAAACTTCATGGACGTGAACTGTCAAAAAGCTAAACTTACGCTGGAAGGGGTATAGTGCTCATATTCAATAAAATATCAGATTGCAATGTTTTAATTTCGCTTGTTGATTTGCTTACAGATACAGAACTTGAAAAACATAGGAGATAGAAAATCGCCTTAGCTCAATTAACTCCATTTTTTATGACAGATACACTATCCCACTCATAAACGCCTCTTAAGTTAATCACTGTTATGCGAGATTTTTGTTAGTAAAACCAACCGTATACCAAACAAAAACTTAAGAATTTAAGATAATCAATTGATTAAAATTTAAGAGGTGTTTTATGAGTAAGGGGGTAAGTATATGCATATGTTTAGCACTAAAAATTTTATCTAATACTACTAAACCAAAATTAATAGTCCTGATGTGCAAATTACAATAAGGGCAGTAAGATGCAAGTCCAAACAATAAAAGTCCCAGAACAGAAATGTTAAATTAATCTGGAGAGTCTGTGGTATGTCACAAAGTTCCGCCTTCATCAACATCATCATAACAGCCCATTAATGTCCCACTGCAGGAATGGGCCTCCTCCCGTTACGGAGGGATACGATATGTATTGGTATAGTGTGTAATTTCAAGTTTTCCTACTTTCTATGTAAAGGTAACATTAACAGATAGTCCCTTAGTCGGTTTCTATGACACCCATGGGATGAGATGGGGTGGTGACCTATCGTCGAGGATACTGCAAAAGCGCTGATCTACTATTTGCAATAGTGCGTAACTACAAGATTGACTACTTTCCAGGAGATAAAAAAAACTCAAGATTTGAGTATTTAAAATGATAAAGCGGTCTTATTGAAATATTAGGTTTCTAGTGTATCAGGCAATCAATCTGTGGAATGGGATATTACATTTATTATTATATATAATGGGAGCTTAGGACAGCGTGGCATGAAATTTTGAATTTCACTACTTTTTGTAGTATGAAGTATCATTGACAATATTTTATTTTTACTCTGTTGGCCAGCGTGGGGTCAGATAGTACGAAACGGGACACTTTGAAAAAAAAAATTTTTTTTTATCGCGAAATATGATAAAACGTCGCTTTTAAAAATTTTGGACTTAAAAAAAATTTCGGTCGATTTTGTATGGAATCAGGACTTGTAAAATTTTTCACATTTCACTCTACCTATTGTAGCAAACGGGACGCAAAAACACTTAGAAAATTTTTGATCGATTTTGTATGGAGCCAGGACTTGTAAAATTTTCGAGAATGAAAAATTTTTTTTTTTTATATATTATGAATGTGGCGCTCGGCGGCCGCTACCGCGGCCCGCTCGCTTCGCTCGCTCGCCTTCGCGCGTTGGTTGTCACAGTTCTAACATAACCTAACCAAATGATATTTTGATCGGGGAAAAATTTTTCTAAGGCCAACATTTTTCAAAAATTTTTTTTTATGTTTCTATCTGTTTTTAAAAGCGAAGTTTTATCATAATTAGCGATAAAAAAAAATTTTTTTTTTCAAAGTGTCCCGTTTCGTACCATCCAACCCAGCGTGGTATTATAAGGAGGAGGCCCGTCCCTGCAGTGGGACATTAATGGGCTGTTATGATGACATCTCATTACATTTTTCCATAGAAATCGTCACAAGACCACAACAGCTATAATGTATACTTTTCTTACATACATTACATTTATATACATTATTGCTGCTGTGTGTGAAGCCCTTAAGCTGTGCTAAGTTTGTAACAAGATATTATTGTAGTTTGCTGATGTGTGAGTACTTTATATTTTAGTATCTTTTGTTTGCATCAGTAACATTAAAATTACATGATTTGACAACAGACTACAATTAGAATCTAATTAGAATTTATTTTATTTACATATGAGCCGCTTAATAGCAATAAAATGACAGTACAAACTTGCTGAAATGAAGTTTTTAAACAAAAGCCATAAAACTTTAAACAACAATTCTACCGAAAGAGGTTATAGAGCAAATTAATATTGTTTTCCTACAAAATTGTGACTTATATACTTACGTACTGCTGTCCCCGTTAATGGTAAATGGTAAAGTAAATTATCAAAACTTCGCTTTTCGTGAAAAAACTCCACTGGCATTCATATTCATCATGAAATATGATCTTACAAAACTGATGTTTGAATTGATTATTTTAAACTGATTTTAGGCCAAAGTTACACACACTAAGTACACAAATACTTTTCACATAAGTTTACTAGTAGTATAGATACACTTTAATATAAAAAAACGTACTAAACAATATATTATTTAGATAATACTGTTTCAAACAATTTCTGAAACATTAACATCTACATAGCAACCACAGAGCTGCTCTGTCAGATATCAGCTTTTTTTTAAATAGCCGACCGAGTTTCACAGACTACTATAAAGTATAATGTTGCCAGTTTTAACTTAGACTAACAATAAAAATTGGATAAAGCAGTCTATATACCTAAGTGAAGTTAACACCTTGTACATGTGAAGTAGTGAATGGGTTTGGGGTTTAGATAATAATATTATTTTATTAGAATAAATACTGGGCATAAATTGTAAGTATCCAGTATGTTCTGTAATAGTCATCTGCCACTTAATTCGCATGCATTAGAATGGCCTCATACAAAATATTGGTACTGCGTAAGTATTGTAATCGGTTAATAATCAGAAGCTTGTTATTTTAGCTTATGGGTTATAGTTATACGTCCAAAATATAAAAACACAAAATACATTGCTCATGATTTATATATTTTAATGAAATATACATAAAAGTCTTATTTACAGTTATTTTAATTAGTAAGTAATTATGCTTATAAAAGAATTAGCATTACAAAAATAGAGTGCTTTTATTACAAATTAGTTAAATAAAATAGATTATGTAATACATGTTGTCAGCAAATAAAATATTATTTTTTATTAAAGTGGGTATATAGCTTAGCTAAGTAAATGCTTTTTAAGTTCCGTGATAGAATTAAAATAAACGTATTAGATACGAACTAAGTAAAATAATATAACTAATTTATAAGAATATTAATAGTGAAAGAAAAGAGTTTTAAGAAACAAATGTAGGTACAAAATAATTAATTGCATCAGTTTTAGGTAGGTAGATATATGAATTTCGAGCTTATATTAATTACCTACTGTGTGTAGGTATTTTATGCAGGTAAAGTCCTAAAGTTCTTCCTAATCCTTTGTTTCCTCTTCAACCCGATCTATAATAAGTAGGTTTGAGTTTTCATACTGCATGTCTATTCTCGTTCCTTAAAATCGGTAAAAAATCGGAGTTAACTTTTAGTTGTCAAATTGTCTTTCTTAACTATTGTGTAGCAATTTGACAACTAACTTAACCGAATTTTTAACGATTTTAAGGAACGAGAATTGTTAAGCAGGTATTCTCTAATCATGCTTATTCAAAAAGGTCTTAGTTTGTGTTTTAATTTTCTAGCAGGTTCAATTCAGATTTGGACTATAAATATGGAGTTTTATAAATATGTAAAGTATACCTATATTATTTCATATTATTTTATGTTTATATATGCACCTAAAATCGTTATTATGTTTAAACTATCCGTTTTAACAATTACAAAGCTACTTCTACATTACTCAGTTGTCGAAGTTTCTTCATAAGTATAAGATTCACTTTTAAAACTATTATTTTCGGAGCTCGAAGATTGTACACTGGTCTCTTTAATACTACCATTGATGTCTTGTCTTTCAACTTTTTTGTAATTGCTTGCATTCTCTTGTTTCTTAGCAATTTCTTCTGAATATTCTTTCCGTGATGTGACCTTTCCATTTTGTTCAATAATTTCTTGCTTTTCAGCCTTTTTCTCTTCTGATTTCTTATTTGAAGATTCATTGTATTCGGTTATAGTTTCAGATGTATTATTATCTCCTTCTTTTTTAGTAACAGTACGCATGCTTTCGGATTCTTGTTCGTTTTTGTCTTCTTCACTTATTATTTTACTTTCTTTGTAATGGTAATCTCCGCTATCGTTTTTAATTTCAGTAGAACTTTCTTCTTGTCGTCTATTTGTTTCTGAGTTATTTTCTTTAAAAGTCTTCTTGTATTCCGTTATTTTTCCATTTGAGTCTTTAGTTTCTTTAGCTTCAAACTTTTTAGCTGCTACATGGCTACTGTCTTGTTCCTCGGAAATATCTTTCTTAATTGAAACTTCTTTACCGTTTTCTTCATAAGTATGTTCATCAGTCTCTCTATTTCCTTTATAAGTTCTATCACTATCATATTCCGATATTTCTACTTTACGGAATTCAGAATTTCCGTCACTACCATTTTCTTTGGAAACTTTTCTTTTTTGTTGATCTGATGAGTATTTGTTCTGTGAAACAGTTTTTGTTCTTTTACTTGATTTCTTACCACAATTTTCTTCTTGGCCATCTGTACTATCATTATCATTTCCACTAGTTTCTGTATCGACTTTAGAATAGATGTTAGCCTCTTCGGATTCTATTCCTTCTTCTTTATCAGTCTTTTTATATGTTTTTGTACTGCCATGTGCTTCGGCGGTCTCCTTTGTCCCACTGCTATCTGTCTCCTTGGTTACTTTGGAGTCAGCAGTGACGTCTTTAGTCTCAGTAGTTTTGTTATCCTCAGTGACTTTAGTTGTTCGAGAGTGACCTTTTGCTTCCGCAGACTCCTTTGTAGTATCTTTATCTGCCTCCTTGGTTACTTTGGAGTTAGCAGTGGCTTGTGTAGTCTCAGTAGTTTTGTTATCCTCAGTGACTTTAGTTGTTTGAGAGTGTCCTTTTGCTTCCGCAATCTCCTTTGTAGTATCTTTATCTGCCTCCTTGGTTACTTTGGAGTTAGCAGTGGCTTGTGTAGTCTCAGTAGTTTTGTTATCCTCAGTGACTGTAGTTGTTTGAGAGTGACCTTTTGCTTCCGCAGTCTCCTTTGTAGTATCTTTATCTGCCTCCTTGGTTACTTTGGAGTCAGCAGTGGCTTGTGTAGTCTCAGTAGTTTTGTTATCCTCAGTGACTTTAGTTGTTCGAGAGTGACCTTTTGCTTCCGCAGTCTCCTTTGTAGTATCTTTATCTGCCTCCTTGGTTACTTTGGAGTCAGCAATGGCTTGTGTAGTCTCAGTAGTTTTGTTATCCTCAGTGACTTTAGTTGTTCGAGAGTGACCTTTTGCTTCCGCAGTCTCCTTTGTAGTATCTTTATCTGCCTCCTTGTTTACTTTGGAGTCAGCAGTGGCTTGTGTAGTCTCAGTAGTTTTGTTATCCTCAGTGACTTTAGTTGTTCGAGAGTGACCTTTTGCTTCCGCAGTCTTCTTTGTAGTATCTTTATCTGCCTCCTTGGTTACTTTGGAGTCAGCAGTGGCTTGTGTAGTCTCAGTAGTTTTGTTATCCTCAGTGACTTTAGTTGTTTGAGAGTGACCTTTTGCTTCCGCAGTCTCCTTTGTAGTATCTTTATCTGCCTCCTTGGTTACTTTGGAGTTAGCAGTGGCTTGTGTAGTCTCAGTAGTTTTGTTATCCTCAGTGACTTTAGTTGTTCGAGAGTGACCTTTTGCTTCCGCAGTCTCCTTTGTAGTATCTTTATCTGCCTCCTTGGTTACTTTGGAGTTAGCAGTGGCTTGTGTAGTCTCAGTAGTTTTGTTATCCTCAGTGACTTTAGTTGTTCGAGAGTGACCTTTTGCTTCCGCAGTCTCCTTTGTAGTATCTTTATCTGCCTCCTTGGTTACTTTGGAGTTAGCAGTGGCTTGTGTAGTCTCAGTAGTTTTGTTATCCTCAGTGACTTTAGTTGTTCGAGAGTGACCTTTTGCTTCCGCAGTCTCCTTTGTAGTATCTTTATCTGCCTCCTTGGTTACTTTGGAGTTAGAAGTGGCTTGTGTAGTCTCAGTAGTTTTGTTATCCTCAGTGACTTTAGTTGTTCGAGAGTGACCTTTTGCTTCCGCAGTCTCCTTTGTAGTATCTTTATCTGCCTCCTTGGTTACTTTGGAGTTAGCAGTGGCTTGTGTAGTCTCAGTAGTTTTGTTATCCTCAGTGACTTTAGTTGTTTGAGAGTGACTTTTTGCTTGTGCAGTCTCCTTGCTCTTGCCGCTATCTGTATTTTTTCTAACTTTGGTCGGAATTTCGCGAGGCTTATTTAAATCGTTTGTTTTGTCAGGTTTATCAATATCTCCAGGGTTATTTGTACCATCAGGCTTGTTGTTTTCATTAGGTTTGTTGATGCCATCAGTTTGATCAGGTTTCACAGTACCGACTGGTTTGTTAGTAGTACAGGGCTTCTTAATATCTTGGGGTGTATCAGTATCTTGAGGTTTATTTGAATCATCAATATCGTCATCATCTTCATTTACAGTGTCATCTATTTCATCACCATCGTCGACAGGCTTAGTTTCATCATCAGTGCCTTCCTCAGGTTCAATTTCAGATTCATTAGGACTATCAGGTTCTTCATAATCACGTTCATTTATTTCATAGTCATCATATGTACCATCTCGGTAACGTCTATACATATTATGATGCGAGCGTCGTTTGTTACTTCTAAGAACGTATATTTCAGTTACATATACATGATTTTTACCTCTTGTTTTAGTGTAAGAAATAGTATCTACAACTCTTGCTGGTATTATATGTTTAGGTTTATATCTCCAATATTTAGTTCTTGTTTCCCCTCTTCTTACAATTCTTTTACCGTTTACGATATCGTAAATTGTTACTCTTGAAGATTTATCTTTGTGATTAGGTCTTCTATGTCTGTAATCTTCAACTATACCTTCATCAGTGTCAACTGTATATGATTTTCTTTTACTTTTAATACGTTTCCTTTGGCTATTATCAATTTCATATTCATCGATATCTGATTCAGTGGTATGTCCAAGATTTATTATGGTTTTGTAAGCTGATCTGTCGCGTTTAGATTTTATTTCTTTTCCATTTGATGTATAAAAGATTACCGAGCCTTTTGTATGTTTTTTGTTACGTACAATTTGGCTGTCTGTTTCAATGTCATCTGTATAGCTTGAGTGTTTTCTGTTATGTTTTGACCTAATAGTTTCTTTCATAGATTTACTCTTTGTGTTCTTACTATCTTTTGTTGTTTGACTATTAGTGTTAGTACGAGTCACTTCATGACTACCTCTTTTAGATTTACGTTCTTCTTCAATACTGGTGTCTGTATTATCTTCAGTTTCTTCGTCATCATCATTGTCATTTTCATCCCCTTGAGGTTTAGGAGTTCCTTTATTTGTTGGTTTTACAGTCTTGTTTTTGGAACATTCTGTAACAAAAAGATATGCCACATTATATTTTTTTATTTATTACCAAAAAACTTCAAATTGAGACCTTTGCTTCTCCCCTCCTCCGGCTCGACACCTAGACACCGAGACTTTTAATATGTTTTCTCTCTAAGTAAGATGAATAAATTTTTGAAGAAATCGTTTAGGTTCCCGCTTACACACTCTAGCCTCCTTTAAGCCATTCTTTGACCGGACTATAAACCTAAAACCCATTTCCTTTCATCGCTGGTGGACGCTGGTCTCCAGTGAGATATTTGCTTTTAAAAGGTCTTAATAAACATGTAATACTTACTTTCTTTTTTATCTGTTGTAGTGGTATCATTTATCTCCGTAATATCGACTTCATCTTCTTCACTCTTATCTGCTTCAGTCTCCGTAGTATGACTTTCATGCCTGCGTTTTTTAGTTTCTGATTTTTTGTCGGTTTTTGTTTTTGTTTTGGTTTTGTCTGTAAATGTTTTGCAATAAAATTGTATGAAGTTGTAATAGGTATAACAATACATAAGACAGGTTTTAATTCTATTAGTTACATTTATGTGATTTTTAATTTGGAGAAGTAGGAAGAATACATGGTGGTATGTAAACTGGTTGGCCACTGATTTAGTGAATAGTCGGAGATATTTTTTTCGCTTGGTTATGAGGCAAATTGGTGTCGAGATTTGTTACGTGGCCTAACGACTACGAGTACTACGACAGACGGGACCGACTTTTTGCGTTGCCCATAAGGCAGGTTTAAATTCTAGTTATATTTATGTGATTCTTAATTTGGAAAAGTAGAAAGAATACATGGTGGTATGTAAACTGGTTGGCCACTATATTATCTTTTTTGTTTGGCTAGAAGGAAAATTGGTGTCGAGACTTTTTTAAGCTGCTCATAGGGTCGGACGTGGCCTAACGACTATGCCACTACGATGACAGCCGGGACTTTTTACGTGGCCCTTAAAACACGGAGACGATCAGATGTAATACCATTAAGTGGTTCCCCATCTATGGAATCTCGCTGAAGTTGCTTAATCAATTTCATGGGTTATAAATGCGCGATAGTAGTGGGCTTTAAGTGCCTCAGTTCAGATTATAAACAATAATAGAAAAACTTGACAAAAATCTGATATCTCTCTTATGTATAATAAGACCTAATCTTAGCATTCCATGGATACTCCGTGCGGTTGGCTGGTCCGTCGCGTTAAGAGGATGGAACACTTGCATAATTATCGGCGTCTGGGAATTACGACCCAGATGTAGGTTAAAAAGGCCCCATTACAACGCGGTAGCGGTCACCTTCACTGTCTGCTATGCTCCGTCCTCTGCTTATCCAAATTTGGTATGAACCTAAAAATGCCGTTTTGGACATTCGTGATAGTAGAGAGCTTACTAAAGTTCTCGGCAACTTCCACTTTGAAGTAAATAAAAATACTTTTCCCGCGGTATGGCTCGAGCCCAGTGTCTCGGGGACTTTTACATACATTATTTCAACAAACAGTGTGGGTCAATAACTGTGTGGGATGGTGTGTGATGATGGCTGGGACGTAGAATTTAAATATGCAACCGCTTGTACGGCTGCTGGATATACGATCACTTTGCAACCTAAGTAGCAGCTTGATATCCTATTTATATTAGGTTTGAGTAGAGTTTCATGATATTACAATAATCAAAAGTAAGCCATTATGCAGGCACTTACCTCCTTTATTTTTATCACACGATGTCCCTCCTTTTTCGTCTGTTTCCTCTGGCTTTTGTCCATGGCCGGCAGGTTTATCTCCTTTGTCATCTGGCTTGTCCCCTTTGTCATCTGGCTTATCTCCTTTGTCGTCGGGCTTTCCTCCTTTATCACAGGGTTTCTTTCCTTTGTCACCTGGCTTGTCCCCTTTGTCATCGGGCTTATCTTCTTTGTCATCTGGCTTACCTCCTTTGCCATCTGGTTTGTCTCCTTTGTCATCTGGCTTATCTCCTTTGTCACCTGGTTTGCCTCCTTTATCATCTGGCTTATCTCCTTTGCCATCGGGCTTGTCTCCTTTGTCTCCTGGTTTGTCTCCTTTGTCATCGGGTTTATCTCCTTTGCCATCTGGCTTATCTCCTTTGCCATCTGGCTTATCTCCTTTGTCATCTGGCTTATCTCCTTTGCCATGTGGTTTGTCTCCTTTGTCATCTGGTTTATCTCCTTTGTCATCTGGTTTATCTCCTTTGTCATCTGGCTTGTCCCCTTTGTCATCTGGCTTATCTCCTTTGCCGTCTGGTTTATCTCCTTTGCCATGTGGTTTGTCTCCTTTGCCATCTGGTTTATCTCCTTTGTCATCTGGTTTATCTCCTTTGTCGTCGGGCTTTCCTCCTTTATCACAGGGTTTCTTTCCTTTGTCGTCAGGCTTGTCCCCTTTGTCATCTGGC
The DNA here is from genome assembly GCA_905475405.1 of Schrankia costaestrigalis. Lineage (NCBI taxonomy): Eukaryota > Metazoa > Arthropoda > Insecta > Lepidoptera > Erebidae > Schrankia > Schrankia costaestrigalis. The sequence goes on from FR997855.1 coordinate 4,571,905, forward strand.
TTATCTCCTTTGCCATCGGGCTTGTCTCCTTTGTCTCCTGGTTTGTCTCCTTTGTCATCGGGTTTATCTCCTTTGCGATCTGGTTTATCTCCTTTGCCATCTGGCTCATCTCCTTTGTCATCTGGTTTATCTCCTTTGTCATCTGGTTTGTCTCCTTTGTCGTCGGGCTTTCCTCCTTTATCACAGGGTTTCTTTCCTTTGTCACCTGGCTTGTCCCCTTTGTCATCTGGCTTATCTCCTTTACCATCTGGTTTGTCTCCTTTGCCATCTGGTTTGTCCCCTTTGTCATCTGGCTTATCTCCTTTACCATCTGGTTTGTCTCCTTTGCCATGTGGTTTGTCTCCTTTGCCATCTGGTTTATCTCCTTTGTCATCTGGTTTATCTCCTTTGTCATCTGGCTTGTCCCCTTTGTCATCTGGCTTATCTCCTTTACCATCTGGTTTGTCTCCTTTGTCATCTGGCTTATCTCCTTTGCCATCTGGTTTGTCTCCTTTGCCATCTGGTTTATCTCCTTTGTCGTCTGGCTTTCCTCCTTTATCACAGGGTTTCTTTCCTTTGTCACCTGGCTTATCTCCTTTACCATCTGGCTTGTCTCCTTTACCATCTGGCTTGTCTCCTTTGTCATCTGGTTTATCTCCTTTGTCATCTGGTTTATCTCCTTTGCCATCTGGTTTATCTCCTTTGTCATCTGGTTTGTCTCCTTTGTCGTCGGGCTTTCCTCCTTTATCACAGGGTTTCTTTCCTTTGTCACCTGGCTTGTCCCCTTTGTCATCTGGCATATCTCCAATACCATCTGGCTTGTCTCCTTTGTCATCTGGCTTATCTCCTTTACCATTTGGCTTGTCTCCTTTGTCATCTGGTTTGCCTCCTTTGTCGTCGGGCTTTCCTCCTTTATCACAGGGTTTCTTTCCTTTGTCACCTGGCTTGTCCCCTTTGTCATCTGGCTTATCTCCTTTACCATCTGGTTTGTCTCCTTTGCCATCTGGTTTGTCTCCTTTGCCATCTGGTTTATCTCCTTTGTCATCTGGTTTATCTCCTTTGTCATCTGGCTTGTCCCCTTTGTCATCTGGCTTATCTCCTTTACCATCTGGTTTGTCTCCTTTGTCATCTGGCTTATCTCCTTTGTCGTCTGGCTTTACTCCTTTATCACAGGGTTTCTTTCCTTTGTCACCTGGCTTATCTCCTTTACCATCTGGTTTGTCTCCTTTGCCATCTGGTTTGTCTCCTTTGCCATCTGGTTTATCTCCTTTGTCATCTGGTTTATCTCCTTTGTCATCTGGCTTATCTCCTTTACCATCTGGTTTGTCTCCTTTGTCATCTGGCTTATCTCCTTTGTCGTCTGGCTTTACTCCTTTATCACAGGGTTTCTTTCCTTTGTCACCTGGCTTATCTCCTTTACCATCTGGCTTTCCTCCTTTATCACAAGGTTTCTTTCCTTTGCCGTCTGGTTTGTCTCCCTTGTCGTCTGGTTTGTCTCCTTTGTCATCTGGTTTGTCTCCTTTGTCGTCTGGTTTGCCTCCTTTGCCGTCTGGCTTTTCTCCTTTATCACAAGGTTTCTTCCCTTTGCCGTCTGGTTTGTCTCCCTTGCCGTCTGGTTTGTCTCCCTTGTCGTCTGGTTTGTCTCCTTTGTCATCTGGTTTGTCTCCTTTGTCGTCTGGTTTGCCTCCTTTGCCGTCTGGCTTTTCTCCTTTGCCGTCGGGTTTACCTCCTTTATCGTCTGGCTTTTCTCCTTTATCACAAGGTTTCTTTCCTCCCTTGTCGTCTGGTTTGTCTCCTTTGTCATCTGGTTTGTCTCCTTTACCGTCTGGTTTGTCTCCTTTGTCGTCTGGCTTTCCTCCTTTATCACAAGGTTTCTTCCCTTTGCCGTCTGGTTTGTCTCCCTTGTCGTCTGGTTTGTCTCCTTTGTCATCTGGTTTGTCTCCTTTACCGTCTGGTTTGCTTCCTTTGTCGTCTGGCTTTTCTCCTTTATCACAAGGTTTCTTTCCTTTGCCGTCTGGTTTGTCTCCTTTGTCATTTGGTTTGTCTCCTTTGTCGTCTGATTTGTCTCCTTTGCCGCCTGGTTTATCTCCTTTACCGTCTGGTTTGCCTCCTTTGTCGTCTGGCTTTCCTCCTTTATCACAAGGTTTCTTTCCTTTGCCGTCTGGTTTGTCTCCCTTGTCGTCTGGTTTGTCTCCTTTGTCATCTGGTTTGTCTCCTTTGTCGTCTGGTTTGTCTCCTTTGTCATTTGGTTTGTCTCCTTTGTCATTTGGTTTGTCTCCTTTGTCGTCTGGTTTGTCTCCTTTGTCGTCTGGCTTTCCTCCTTTATCACAAGGTTTCTTTCCTTTGCCGTCTGGTTTGTCTCCCTTGTCGTCTGGTTTGTCTCCTTTGTCATCTGGTTTGTCTCCTTTACCGTCTGGTTTGTCTCCTTTGTCGTCTGGCTTTCCTCCTTTATCACAAGGTTTCTTCCCTTTGCCGTCTGGTTTGTCTCCCTTGTCGTCTGGTTTGTCTCCTTTGTCATCTGGTTTGTCTCCTTTACCGTCTGGTTTGCCCCCTTTGTCGTCTGGCTTTCCTCCTTTATCACAAGTTTTCTTTCCTTTGCCGTCTGGTTTGTCTCCTTTGTCACCTGGTTTGCCTCCTTTGTCGTCTGGTTTGCCTCCTTTGCCGTCTGGCTTTTCTCCTTTACCACAAGGTTTCTTCCCTTTGCCGTCTGGTTTGTCTCCCTTGTCGTCTGGTTTGTCTCCTTTGTCATCTGGTTTGTCTCCTTTGTCGTCTGGTTTGCCTCCTTTGCCGTCTGGCTTTTCTCCTTTGCCGTTGGGTTTGTCTCCTTTATCGTCTGGCTTTTCTCCTTTATCACAAGGTTTCTTTCCTTTGCCGTCTGGTTTGTCACCCTTGTCATCTTGTTTGTCTGGTTTGCCTCCTTTGTCACCTGGTTTGTCTCCTTTGTCGTCTGGCTTTCCTCCTTTATCACAAGGTTTCTTTCCTTTGCCGTCTGGTTTGTCTCCCTTGTCGTCTGGTTTGTCTCCTTTGTCACCTGGTTTGTCTCCTTTACCGTCTGGTTTGCCCCCTTTGTCGTCTGGCTTTCCTCCTTTATCACAAGGTTTCTTTCCTTTGCCGTCTGGTTTGTCTCCCTTGTCGTCTGGTTTGTCTCTTTTGTCATCTGGTTTGTCTCCTTTATCGTCTTGTTTGCCTCCTTTGTCGTCTGGCTTTCCTCCTTTATCACAAGGTTTCTTTCCTTTGCCGTCTGGTTTGTCTCCCTTGTCGTCTGGTTTGTCTCCTTTACCGTCTGGTTTGTCTCCTTTGTCATTTGGTTTGTCTCCTTTGTCATTTGGTTTGTCTCCTTTGTCGTCTGGTTTGTCTCCTTTGTCGTCTGGCTTTCCTCCTTTATCACAAGGTTTTTTCCCTTTGCCGTCTGGTTTGTCTCCCTTGTCGTCTGGTTTGTCTCCTTTGTCATCTGGTTTGTCTCCTTTACCGTCTGGTTTGCTTCCTTTGTCGTCTGGCTTTTCTCCTTTATCACAAGGTTTCTTTCCTTTGCCGTCTGGTTTGTCTCCTTTGTCATTTGGTTTGTCTCCTTTGTCGTCTGATTTGCCTCCTTTGCCGCCTGGTTTATCTCCTTTATCGTCTGGTTTGCCTCCTTTGTCGTCTGGCTTTCCTCCTTTATCACAAGGTTTCTTTCCTTTGCCGTCTGGTTTGTCTCCCTTGTCGTCTGGTTTGTCTCCTTTGTCATCTGGTTTGTCTCCTTTGTCGTCTGGTTGGTCTCCTTTGTCATTTGGTTTGTCTCCTTTGTCATTTGGTTTGTCTCCTTTGTCGTCTGGTTTGTCTCCTTTGTCGTCTGGCTTTCCTCCTTTATCACAAGGTTTCTTTCCTTTGCCGTCTGGTTTGTCTCCCTTGTCGTCTGGTTTGTCTCCTTTGTCATCTGGTTTGTCTCCTTTACCGTCTGGTTTGTCTCCTTTGTCGTCTGGCTTTCCTCCTTTATCACAAGGTTTCTTGCCTTTGCCGTCTGGTTTGTCTCCCTTGTCGTCTGGTTTGTCTCCTTTGTCATCTGGTTTGTCTCCTTTACCGTCTGGTTTGCCCCCTTTGTCGTCTGGCTTTCCTCCTTTATCACAAGGTTTCTTTCCTTTGCCGTCTGGTTTGTCTCCCTTGTCGTCTGGTTTGTCATCTGGTTTGTCTCCTTTGTCGTCTGGTTTGCCTCCTTTGCCGTCTGGCTTTTCTCCTTTATCACAAGGTTTCTTTCCTTTGCCGTCTGGCTTTTCTCCTTTATCACAAGGTTTCTTCCCTTTGTCATCTGGCTTATCTCCTTTACCATCTGGTTTATCTCCTTTGTCATCTGGCTTGTCCCCTTTGTCATCTGGCTTATCTCCTTTACCATCTGGTTTGTCTCCTTTGTCATCTGGCTTATCTCCTTTGTCGTCTGGCTTTCCTCCTTTATCACAGGGTTTCTTTCCTTTGTCACCTGGCTTATCTCCTTTACCATCTGGCTTGTCTCCTTTGTCATCTGGTTTGTCTCCTTTGTCGTCTGGTTTGCCTCCTTTGCCGTCTGGCTTTTCTCCTTTATCACAAGGTTTCTTTCCTTTGCCGTCTGGTTTGTCACCTTTGTCGTCTGGCTTGTCTCCTTTGCCGTCTGGTTTGTCTCCTTTATCGCCTGGTTTGTCTCCTTTGTCGTCTGGTTTGTTTCCTTTGCCGTCTGGTTTACCTCCTTTATCACAAGGTTTCTTTTCTCTGCCGTCTGGTTTGTCACCTTTGTCGTCTGGCTTGTCTCCTTTGTCGTCTGGTTTGTCTCCTTTGCCGTCTGGTTTACCTCCTTTATCACAAGGTTTCTTTCCTTTGCCGTCTGGTTTGTCACTTTTGTCGTCTGGCTTGTCTCCTTTGTCGTCTGGCTTGTCTCCTTTGCCGTCTGGTTTACCTTCTTTATCACAAGGTTTCTTCCCTTTGCCATCTGGTTTGTCTCCTTTGCCATCTGGTTTATCTCCTTTGTCATCTGGTTTATCTCCTTTGTCGTCTGGCTTCTCTCCATTATCACAAGGTTTCTTTCCTTTGCCGTCTGGTTTGTCACCTTTGTCATCTGGTTTGTCACCTTTGTCGTCTGGCGTGTCTCCTTTGTCATCTGGTTTCCCTCCTTTACTGTCTGGCTTTTCTCCTTTATCACAAGGTTTCTTCCCTTTGCCGTCTGGTTTGTCACCTTTGTCGTCTGGCTTGTCTCCTTTGTCGTCTGGTCTGTCTCCTTTTCCGTCTGGTTTGCCTCCTTTATCACAAGGTTTCTTTCCTTTGCCGTCTGGTTTGTCACCTTTGTCGTCTGGCTTGTCTCCTTTGTCGTCTGGTTTGTCTCCTTTTCCGTCTGGTTTGCCTCCTTTATCACAAGGTTTCTTCCCTTTGCCGTCTGGTTTGCCACCTTTGTCGTCTGGCTTGTCTCCTTTGTCGTCTGGTTTGTCTTCTTTGCCGTCTGACTTTTCTCCTTTATCACAAGGTTTCTTCCCTTTGCCGTCTGGTTTGCCTCCTTTGTCGTCTGGCTTGTCTCCTTTGTCGTCTGGTTTGCCTCCTTTGCCATCTGGCTTTTCTCCTTTATCACAAGGTTTCTTTCCTTTGCCGTCTGGTTTGTCTCCTTTGCCGTCTGGTTTGTCAACCTTATCGTCTGGTTTGTCTCCTTTGCCGTCTGGTTTGCCTCCCTTTTTATCTGTTAACGATATTGATATTTAATTTATGCCTATTTAAATTGTAGTTTAATATAATAACCACGTTAAGTGGAAGTATTTGAAGAAGGCCTCTGTCGAGCAGTGAACGTCAATTGGGTGATATGATTTAGGATTATTAAAAAAAAATTAAGGAATTTGCTATTTTTAATGTGTTCAGGATTTAGCTCTGTGTAAGGATTGAATAATTTATGTGGCTCTCGCAAAGTCACTATATTATCCCACACATCATCATTCCCCTGCCCTTATGCCAATTTTTTTCTTTCTTTTGTGATTGGCGCAGCATGTCTTCTTTTTCCACATGCTGCTTAAAGTTTGACTGTATTTTACGGCCGACCACCTGCCTGACGCCAACCCTACTTGGGAATGCTGTAGTTGGTGGTCCCACCAGGGGAATGACCCGAGGTGCTGGATGGTATGCACCGGGTCGTGGTATCCCTTAGTCGCTTCTTACGAAACCCACGGGAAAGTATAGGGCATCCTATTCTAACCGGAAACAGCACGGCAGTATATTATCGCACAAAATATTATGTCATATATATTATGTCGTGTATATTATCCCATAATGTGCTATTAATAATAATGGCATAAGTTGTATTAGGTATATACATTACAATACGTTTTTTTTCGTATGATATTTTAACTTAATGTTTTGTTTATAAACTTATTTTAATTTTACACAAACAAATGTACACTCGTCCACATTTGATTTAAGAGTTAGGACTCGCAGAAATTTACTTTGGTCGATGTTAGGTAAGGGCGTCCCTCTGCTATTTGTGTTTCCCCAAATTGTATTTATTTTTCTTCTATTACTATTGTCAGGACTTCTCATGCTCACTATAATGTCATTGTTTGTGGTGGCGTGGAGGCCGGGTCAATCCCTTCCCTACGATATGGCGAGGGGGTTGATGGCTGGCCTTTGCGTTATACTCGTGAACGGATGCTACTTGGGGTGACTGGTCGACCCTGACATTAAGTATTTTTCATTTTTGGTACACTACTTATTTATCTAGGGGATAACTTAGTTGAGCGACGTTTTTATTACTGGAAAACTTTATAAATGTGATTTGGTGCTCCCACTTTTGTGTACTACCTACAGGACGAATCTTCTAGTTTAAGATATTTAAAAATTTATATTGATCCTTTAGTGCAATCCTTAGTTTTTATATGGTATACAATGGTTGCAGCACTTTGTTACAGTTACAAAATTGTTGTAAAATTATAGAGACGTCTAAAAAATGCTGCTTTAGAGTTTGTTACGCCGCTTCTTCTCTACTAGCGCCTTGGAAGCGGTCGTAAAGTTTGCAAAACTTTTAATATGTAAACTTAGACTATTCTCTGTCCATTCATTTATTTTCTTTTTGACACATTGAGAAATTTTGACATTAGTGACGCCCTCACACGTTTTCGATTCGGTTTGAATTAATTATCGATTTTATTTAAGAATAACTTTTAATCGATTTTCACATACATATTATAAGTACAAATATTAATTTAAATTATACATGCGATACATCAATATTAAAATTATAACATTAATTTATGCAAAAAAAAGTATAAGCGCATTAACTTATTAGAACTTATTTTCGTCATACAATTTGATAGAAGATTGACAATTAAACTCAAAAGCGACCTCCTGTCATGTTTTTTATATTTCTGGTCAGGCTTTAGGTACTTTTGTTTATAACTCTTGATTTAAACTGGACATAGACTTTATTCACCACGCCTTTTAAAGTTAAATTTTACTAACGCTTGCATATTTATAATCTAAAGCAGTTAACATAAGAAGATAAAATATCAATGGACAACGTTATTGTTCTTCATATCTCACTCCATTCGTACAAAATTCCAAGTTTTCGACTTTCTTGCAAATAATTAACTATGAAGTCATAGACAGTATTTTTATTTTCTATTTTAAAACAAAATTTACAGAAACGTAAGGCGATTTGTTAATGTATATGATCGATTTATCTTATTTTAACACCTGTTTTATAGTCTGTGGTTGTTTGTTATGTAAAGGGCACTTCACTAAAGGGGCGTTACCCGTCATTAAAGTAGGATATTACTGTAGTACATTATTACGAAAATAAAACCGGTAATTCATAGACATGAGCTGTCAAAAAGAAAATAAACGAATGGACAGAGAATAAGTAGTTTTAAACTGACGTCAATAAGCTGTCATTTTGTAACATTATGTTGAAAAATGAAGAAACTGAAACTGATTAATAAAAAAATCAATTAGAAATAAGACAAAATTACTATTTATACCGACTTCGAAAAAGAAGGGCTTCACAGTTTGTTTTCTTTTAAATAGATACACACGTATTAATCTCTATTTCAGAAATGAAGATGATGCCCTGTATTTAAAAAATTTAAACGAACACACAATAATATAAAGAAAACAATCATTATTAAAACTTTAGACCTCTCAAGTGAAAGGCCTACAAGCCTACAACCTGGTAAATGTTGTTGGCTACAGGGAGTCAGGGGATGCCTACCAATGAGATGATGTCACTATGAAGACACACTTACCTTCTTTATCTTTGCCGTCTGTCTTTCCTCCTTTGTCTTTGCCATCGCACTTCTTATCGTCTGTCTTGCCTCCCTTGTCGTCCGTCTTTCCTCCCTTGTCTTTGCCATCGCACTTCTTATCGTCTGTCTTGCCTCCCTTGTCGTCTGTCTTTCCTCCTTTATTATCTGTCTTTCCTCCCTTGTCATCTTTCTTTCCACCCTTGTCTTTGCCATCGCACTTCTTATCATCTGTCTTTCCTCCTTTGTCTTTGCCATCACACTTCTTATCGTCTGTCTTGCCTCCCTTGTCGTCTGTCTTTCCTCCTTTGTCTTTGCCATCGCACTTCTTATCATCTGTCTTTCCTCCTTTGTCATCTGTCTTTCCTCCTTTGTCATCTTTCTTTCCTCCTTTGTCTTTGCCATCGCACTTCTTATCATCTGTCTTTCCTCCTTTGTCGTCTGTCTTTCCTCCTTTGTCGTCTGTCTTTCCTCCCTTGTCTTTGCCATCGCACTTCTTATCGTCTGTCTTGCCGCCCTTGTCATCTGTCTTTCCTCCTTTGTCTTTGCCATCGCACTTCTTATCGTCTGTCTTGCCTCCCTTGTCGTCCGTCTGTCCTCCCTTGTCTTTGCCATCGCACTTCTTATCGTCTGTCTTGCCTGCCTTGTCATCTGTCTTTCCTCCTTTGTCTTTGCCATCGCACTTCTTATCGTCTCCCTTGCCTCCCTTGTCGTCTGTCTTTCCACCTTTGTCTTTGCCATCGCACTTCTTATCGTCTGTCTTGCCTCCCTTGTCATCTGTCTTTCCTCCCTTGTCACCTGTCTTTCCTCCTTTGTCTTTGCCATCGCACTTCTTATCGTCTGTCTTGCCTCCCTTGTCGTCCGTCTTTCCTCCCTTGTCTTTGCCATCGCACTTCTTATCGTCTGTCTTGCCTCCCTTGTCATCTGTCTTTGCTCCTTTGTCTTTGCCATCGCACTTCTTATCGTCTGTCTTGCCTCCCTTGTCATCTGTCTTGCCTCCCTTGTCATCTGTCTTTCCTCCTTTGTCTTTGCCATCGCACTTCTTATCGTCTGTCTTGCCTCCCTTGTCGTCCGTCTTTCCTCCCTTGTCTTTGCCATCGCACTTCTTATCGTCTGTCTTGCCTCCCTTGTCGCTTGTCTTTCCTCCTTTGTCTTTGCCATCGCACTTCTTATCGTCTGTCTTGCCTCCCTTATCATCTGTTTTTCCTCCTTTGTCTTTGCCATCGCACTTCTTATCGTCTGTTTTGCCTCCCTTGTCGTCCGTCTTTCCTCCTTTGTCTTTGCCATCGCACTTCTTATCGTCTGTCTTGCCTCCCTTCTCATCTGTCTTTCCTCCCTTGTCTTTGCCATCGCACTTCTTATCGTCTGTCTTGCCGCCCTTGTCATCTGTCTTTCCTCCTTTGTCTTTGCCATCGCACTTCTTATCATCATTCTTGCCTCCTTTGTCGTCTGTTTTGCCTCCCTTGTCATCTGTCTTTCCTCCTTTGTCTTTGCCATCACACTTCTTATCATCTGTCTTGCCTCCCTTGTCGTCTGTCTTGCCTCCCTTGTCATCTGTCTTTCCTCCTTTGTCTTTGCCATCACACTTCTTATCATCTGTCTTGCCTCCCTTGTCGTCTGTCTGTCCTCCTTTGTCTTTGCCATCGCACTTCTTATCGTCTGTTTTGCCTCCCTTGTCGTCCGTCTTACCTCCTTTGTCTTTGCCATCGCACTTCTTATCGTCTGTTTTGCCTCCCTTGTCGTCCGTCTTTCCTCCTTTGTCTTTGCCATCGCACTTCTTATCGTCTGTCTTGCCTCCCTTCTCATCTGTCTTTCCTCCCTTGTCTTTGCCATCGCACTTCTTATCGTCTGTCTTGCCGCCCTTGTCATCTGTCTTTCCTCCTTTGTCTTTGCCATCGCACTTCTTATCGTCTGTCTTGCCTCCCTTGTCATCTGTCTTTCCTCCTTTGTCTTTGCCATCGCACTTCTTATCGTCTCCCTTGCCTCCCTTGTCGTCTGTCTTTCCACCTTTGTCTTTGCCATCGCACTTCTTATCGTCTCCCTTGCCTCCCTTGTCGTCTGTCTTTCCACCTTTGTCTTTTCCATCGCACTTCGTATCGTCTGTCTTGCCTCCCTTGTCGTTTGTCTTTCGTCCTTTGTCTTTGCCATCACACTTCTCATTATCTGTCTTGCCTTCCTTGTCTTTGCCATCGCATTTTTCTTTTGAGTCTACTTTACCATCTGAAATGATTTTTTAATTAACTTATTTAGTTAAGTTGTAGGTAATGGTTGCTACGCATAGGTATTGCGTATCTTTGATTCTATCAATATGAAAGTTTGCATTGCTTTGGATGTTTCTTTTTTGTATTTATTCATTCATTCATCTCAGCTTATTGACGTCCACTGCTGGACATAGGCCTACTCCAAATAATGCCACGCCAATGATAGTAAGTTAACTTACGTTGAGGTAAAGCGTGAACGGCTACCAGGCCCTGTGAAAGAAAATCAACATCAAACAAAAATAGTCATCATCATCATATCCGTGTGGTGACGGAGTAAGAATACAATATGTCACCACACCATTTCATTCCATGGGTGTCGTAAAAACCGACTAAGGGACTATCCCTCAATATTATCTTTGCGAAATAAAAAAGAAGGAAAACTTGAAATTAAACCCTATACCAATCCGTCTGGCCAGCGCGGTATTAGTAAGCCAAGTATCCCTCCGTCACGGGAGGAGGTCCGTCCCCGCAGTGGGACATTAATGGGCTGTTATGATGATGATTATCATAATACATATCAGCCAATCGAAGTCCACTGCTGGACATAGTATTAGGCCTCCTCCAAGTATTGCCACCCTTCGCGGTCTTGTGCCTCTCTCATCTATCGGTTTTCGGCCGTCCTAACTCGGTCCACCGTGTGAGGGGTCTCCCCACCCTTCCACATTCCAAAACCTTTCTGCCCCAACGGTTGTTGGTTCTCCGCGCTATGTGCCCTGCCCACCGCCACTTTAATCTACCAATTCTGAGCGCTATGTCGGTTACTTTGGTTCTTCTGCCGATCTTCTCATTTCTAATTCGATCACGCAGGGTAACTTCCAACATAGCTCTCTCCATTGCCCTCTGAGTGACCAAGAGCCGTCTGAGAAGGCCCATAGCGAAACAAACATAGTACCTAAAAGGGATTTGGAAGCTCTATGAATCTTATTAGCGTGATTTGGTGTAATAATCCTATTAAAAGCCAAGTCATCATTTTGGAAAGCCTAAGAATATTTAATTGTGTACATATCAATGCTTCCACAACTTTCTTGGTTAAGCACCACGTTTCTGTCTCTACCATATTATGTCTTCACTGGCAACACACACTGATCGAAGACCTTTGTCTTCAGACACTGCGGTAATGTGGACGAGAAAATACGTTTTAGCTGCCCAACCGAGTTGGATTCGACGAGTGGCCTCCTTCTCAAAGTTGGACTTACCTAGCTGGACTAACTGTCCCAGGTAAATATATTAGTCGACAACTTCGAGTGTAGAGCCTCCTACCATGATTGGAGTGGGTACAACAAGGACATTTGTTATGATCTTGGTCTTGTCCATGTTCCTTTAAAGACCAACTTGTTAAAAGACTCTACTGTTGAGGTCCTCAACAGTAGAGTCTTTTAACAAGTTTTGTCATGGTTTTAGGTAAATATATAAAAAAATATTAAAAAAATAATCTTACCACAAGCACTAACAGTGCTAATAGGACCTTCATGGTTAACAGTTCAATTATAATTAAATAAATGAACTGTTTTTATATGCTATATAAAACAATAAATAAATAAAAACAACTGTATAAATATTTTTATATTTTATTTAGATAATAAAAACATGCATTTATTTGTATATAGCATACGTAAATAATTTATTTATTTAATAATTAACAAAGGGACTTAATTATTAACTCAGGCTGGCTGGGTTAAGTAAGTCTGCTGACGGTGTGGTGTTAAGTTTTATGTGTAGTTTTTCTGCTTTGATTTATGTAGTAGATTATAAATACCTATAGTTAATACTAGCTGACCCGTGCCCACTACGTTAAGCCCGATTAACACATCTACAAGTACAGTAGCGAGTTAAGTAGTAAGTTGTTGATTAAGTTGATTTGAATAGAGTACGAAGTAGCCCCCTCTCTCGCGTCTCGCCAACTTAACTCGCCAAAAAATAGGATGGAGATCTATTTAAATCAACTTAATTAACAACTTACTACTTAACTCGCTACTGTACTTGTCGATGTTTAAATCGGGCTTTAGCCGGCGAAAAAAACGTAATTGTAATTGGCTGACCCGTGCCCACTTCGTTAGGCGGCGATAAAATCGCGTCCTTTTTTTAAACATATTTCATTACTGCTCCACTCCTATTAGTCATAGTGTGATATTATATGCATATGACACTTCCCGATAAATGGACTATTTAACACAGTTTTTTTTTTAAATCGGTTAATTACATCCAGATATTACCCCCTACAACGTCACAAATTCACAAACACACAAACTTTACCTGTTTATAATATTAAGTATAGATAGTTTAGATATTTTATGATCACAATGTTGTCATTGTGGCTAGCATGATTAAATTTTTTTTGTGGCACAGGTATTGAAAGAAAGAAAATATATTTATATTCCGACATTTTAGTTACTTAAAGAATAAAAACACACACAAAAATAAATTTTTAAGTTTCTCTACAATATTACATTATACCTAAATCACGACTTCTGTGACGTAGTACTTTTATGCATAACTGCTGGGTAGTTGTCTTAGATTCGCTTCCCAGTCAATACAAAACTTTGTGTGTATGAACATAAATAGTTGCATTTGTCCGTTGTCTATATACATAGTACAATCTCTGCTTGATTTCAAATTAGATGGCGAAGTGTGAGGATAAGAATTAAACAATTTTTAGTATTTTTTTGGCAGTCGCCATCAAATATTTTGTAGCAGACAAGGTGATCAAAGCTTCTGAACAATTGAACATGTCAATAAGTTCTATACGTAACCAGTTACCATTAATATCTGAACAGTCATTGTTCAAATGAGTAAACAATTAATTTTAAGCTACCTCTGTTTGCTACTACAATCTAGAACTTCTTTCAAGAAAAACCTAGTTGTTTTTCTCATCGTAATGTAGCTAATACACGAAAAATTATCTTGATAGTAATTACTTTGCAAAAATGTCCTACGGAAAGGAAGGGAAAAATAAAATCCTAAAAAAAAAATTTTCACTAAATAAGTAGTTCACACAAATTAGGTAGGTACGTGACAATTAGACAGATAGGTACATATTTTTAAAAAACATCTTCTAAGTAAGTATCTCCTTTTTATTTAATCAACAAAATTTTTTACCTCAAAACTAACCAGACGTTTTCCGCCAAAATCTAAAAATATCTACAATGTATATAAGTTAGATACAGTTTATCGTTTGTATCCGCGTCTGGCTATGGCCATGTGCTTCTTGCAAACGCGTGCTCTTAGTAACTACAGCATTTCGGAAAACGTGGGATAGTCCTGATTTTTGAAATATATTATGTTCCTTTAATTACCTCGGTGGGGTTGAGGGTTAAATAAATAAATATTTCTCACACATTCACATTCTCATTCTCCGTCTGGTGACGGAGTAAGAATACAATGTGTCACCACCCCATCTCATCCCAAGGGTGTCGTAAAAACCGACTAAGGGACTAACCGTGAATATTATCTTTACGAAATAAAAAGAAGGAAAAATTAAAATTAAACCCTATACAAATCCGTCTGGCCAGCCTGGTATTAGTAGGCCAAGTATCCCTCCGTCACGGGAGGAGGCCTGTACCTGCAGTGGGACATTAATGGGCTGTTATGATGATGATGAAATAAATAAATAATGCTCACACATCGCCATCTAGTCCCAAACTAAGCAAACACAAAGCTTGTACTATGAGTACAAGACAACGGATAAACATACTTAAATACTTTTTTTTGTCAATACATACAATATATTATACATAAAAAACACTTAGAATAATGCAAACAATCATGTTCATGCACACACCTGTTCACCTGCGTAGCATTTGACGACCGCTGTGGCGTAATGGTTTTATTACATGGATGCTACGCAGAAAGCCTCGGGTTTGATTCCCGCTCAATGCAAATCTTTGTGTGCATGAACATGATTGTTTGCATTGGTCTGAGTGTTTGTGTGTATAATATTTATGTACATTATTTACAAAAGAAAAGTTTATAAGTATTAATATCCGTTGTTCTGTTTCCCATAACACAAGCAGGTTAAGCCTAGCTTACTTTGGGAACAGATGGCGCTGTGTAGAGATGTCCGTGAATATTTATATATTTATTATAATATAATAAGTATGGTACTTTTTAAATGCTCTATGCGTCGTACCCAAACCAACCTAACCTAATGCGAGTCTCTCAGGATTCAATAAAATTATTAAATGTTTATAAGTAATAAGATTTTGTCCGAAATTTTCCAAACTTATAGTCACACGAACAACAGGAACGCAAGTAATTTGTTTTATGGAGAAATACAAATTGAGTTATTTTGTTTTTATAAATTAACTTTGATCTACCGATAGATGTATTAAGACATGAACTAGTCTTCCTTAGAAGTGTTGTTTTGTCGTGTATCTACGCGGTGGAATCGTTTCGTGTTCAAGTCGCACGACATAACTTGCAACTGGGTATGAGCAAGTGTGAAATAACTAAGTACTAATTTAGGGGTATTTCCGTGTGGTGACGGAGTAAAGCGCCGATTACACTAGACTAAATGTAGGACACTACATCTTGTAGGAGACTACATGTTGTAGGATACTACATGTAGTCTTTCCATTTCCATGTAATTGTTTTAGAAATGGAAAGACTACATGTAGTGTCCTACAAGATGTAGTGCCCTACAAGATGTAGTGTCTTACAAGATGTAGTGCACTACATGTAGTCTAGTGTAATCAGCGCTTAAGAAAACAATATGTCACCACCCCATCTCATTCCATGGGTGTCGTAAAAACCGACTGAGGGACTATCCGTGAATATTATCTTTACGTAATAAACAAGAAAGAAAACTTGAAATTAAACTCTATACCAATCCATATGGCCAGCGTGGTGTTAGTAGGCCAAGTATCCCTCCGACACGGGAGTAGGCCCGTCCCTGCAGTAGGACATTAATGGGCTGTTATGATGACACAAAAAGGTAAGCTTGTTACCAATCCGTCTGGCCAGCGAAATAATGCTAGGCCTTCTTTTTCCTCCATTGCAGAAGAGTCTCTGAAGACACGTGCTTAACCTCATAAATAGTTTGGCAGATCATAGAGATAGTTTGGCAGTAATGAGCCGTGACTTTTTGATGTTGTTCTAATATCTCTCTATGATTTGTAGTCCTAGGATAAGTTACATCATCATCATCATAACAGCCAAATGTTCCTGTCCCCTGAGATACTTGGCCTACTACTACCACGCTGGCCAGACGGATTGTTATAGGGTTTAATTTCAAGCTTTCCTTCTTTTTATTACGTAAAGATAATATTCACGGATAGTCCCTTAGTCGGTTTTTACGACTACACCACAGGTTGTCAGCAATTAATAGCAAAACTCTTGGTAGGTTATTTAACATGTGTTTTTTAACCTACCTGTTTATGAGGTTAAGCACGTGTCTACAAACACATGGTTACATAACGGAATCTACTTGTAAACATAACACAGGCCTATATAGCTCCTTATTTTAAGATTCGTTTTGTTTATTTTTTTATAAATTAGATCACGGTAACTTACAGCACTATTCAGTATTATTCAGACACTGATCAGGCACTAACCAGTGCAAAGCATGCGATGAGGAAGATGAAACAGTGGAACATCTGATGTACAACTGTGAAGCCGCGATGAAGCTACGAGTACTAGGAGTGGGATATCCTACCCCTAGTGACTTCGACAAGCTGCCGCTAAGCTTACTCATCTCCTTCGCGAAGGTGATTGAGGAAGCTGTGGGGTGGTGAACGGGGGACCAGCACAAAATATCCGATGGGGTCGAAGTGCATCCTGGAGGGTCCCCGAAAAGGAGGAGTAAAAGATATTATAAGAAGAATGATACAGAACTATATCTATACTAATATTATAAAGAGGTAAAGTTTGTGTGTTTGTGACGTTGTAGGAGGTAATCGCAGGATGTACTGAACCGGTTTTAAAAATTCTTTCTGTGTTGAATAGTCTATTTATCGGGGGATGTCATAGGCTATATATTATCACGCTATGAATAATAGTGGAGCAGTAACGAAATATGTTTAAAAAAGTGACGCGTTTTTTTCGCGGCCTAACGAAGTGGGCACGGGTCAGCTAGTATTTATAAAAAGCTGTCCTATGAAGCATAGGCTTTGCATAGCATATATGCAAAGTTATCTTATAATTATGACCCTTATAATAACAGTCCATTCGACTATAGCTACAGGCCTTATCCAGTGAAGGGTAACTTTGCTACTAGGCTAGACAAGGGCGGTAAAAGTATACTGCTCTAGTGAGAGAGATATTAAGTTTCAGTCAAGTTTTTTTTTGTATCAATCAACTAAGTAGCAATAATTCCACTGCTAAACAAATGCCTCTTCCAACACGCGCGACAGAACTCGGTTGCGCCATCCGCATTCAGTCCGACCCAGAGACCTTTGTTTATAGAATATTTAAGTGTAATTACACATCGACAAGTACAGTAGCGAGTTAAGTAGTAAGTTGTTGATTAAGTTGATTTGAATAAGTAGATCTCCATCCTATTTTTTGGCGAGTTAAGAAAAAAGTAGCTTCCGCGTCTCGCCAACTAAGTGATGGGCGCTAAGCTACGGAACGGAAAACAGATTCTAAAAAATAAAATACAAAAATATTCTGTACACATAAATTTATTTTAATATTTATTTTATTTATACATTTTGGTACCTATAAATTAAATACATATATTAAGTACATTAATTTGTTGTAATTTCCTATATTATTAATATGCTATAAATGGGCAGGAATGGGCCCATTGCAAGGACACTAACCCCCCTTACTCATAAACGCCTCATAAATTTTAGTCAATTGATTAGCTTAAATTCATACCCCCTTACTCATAAACGCGTCTTAAATTTAATCACTGTTTAGCGAGATTTTTGTTAGCAAAACCAACCTTATGCCAAACAAAACCGTAACCCCCTTACTTATAAAAGTCTCTAAAATTTAGTCACTGTTTAGCGAGTTTTTTGTTAGCAAAACCAACCTTATGCCAAAGAAAACCGTAAAAATTAAAGCTAATCAATTGACTAAAATTTAAGCTGCGTTTATGAGTAAGGGGGTAAGAATTTAAGCTAATCAACTGACTAAAATTTAAGTGGCGTTTATAAGTAAGGGGGTTACTGTTGTGTTTGGTATAAGGTTGGGCTTACTAACAAATATCTCGCTAAGCAGTGATTATATTAAAGAGGCGTTTATGAGTAAAGGGGTAAAAGATAATTATAGGAGTATCTATATACAAAGATAAGTGATTATTTCTAATTATGGCACTTCTTTTTTTTTCGAGTGACATTCAGCTTATTGGTTAGGCCATTAAAATGCAAGTGATGATAAACGGTAGGCAGCTACAGAAATTAAATTAAGAGCTGTACATATGTTGTAGGGAAATGAGGAAACCAGGGATTTCGCGAAATCCGAAATCCCTAGGGATATCACGAAATCTCGGTAAATGCCAAAAATGCCTTGCATTATGGTCACAGTTCTAACCTACCCTAACCTACAGAAGTTAGAATCCTTGTGTTTTTTAAACTACAAACAAAAATATGAGCATTCCTTTTCTGGTAGAAACGGGATTTCGTGATATCCCTAGGGATTTTGTGAAATCCCTCGTTTCCTGATTTCCCTGCGATATATATAAGGCCAAGGCTCAGTTTCCTTTGGTTAACGTAGAATGCTCTTCGAAGCGCTCCACTCTATAGAAATCGTATAATACTACCCGTGCGGATAGATAATGGGATTAGAAATACGCCTAAACCGCCACCCTATCCTACTTCCTACTAATATTATAAATACGAAAGTTTTTGTGAGGATTTATGGATGGATGGATGTATGTTACTCTTTCATGCAAAAACTACTGAATGGATTTTGATGAAATTTGGAATATAGGTAGTGTAGGGTGTAGAATAACATTTAAGCTGTACAGCGCGGGTGAAGCCTCAGGCATCAGTTAGTACTAAGTAGGTATATAAAAACGCAATAGTTAAGTACAGTATTAAATCAAAATATATTATTTATTCTGTCAGTCGGTACCCAACGAGTGTGAGTATAGACGCAAATACGTGCCAGCGAAAATTAAAAATAGTTAAAAGCCATTTCTAATCCCATCCTTAACCGCACTGGTAGTACAGTACCCGGCCGTTAATATTACACATCGACCTGTGGAAAGAAACAATCAGTCAATTTCGACTTCGTAGAGCATCATCTCTGTCGCACGAAATAACAGTCTGGTATCTATTGGCAACTGTTAAGGGTACGCATTCCACAGACATGAACTTGCTAGTGGGCGGAGCCTAAAAGATTGTTGTCGAAAACGTGTACCTACTCTAAAATTGCCGGGTACTGTACAAACATTACACAAAGAAAATAACAACAACTTCAAGCCGTACTACTGGGATTGCGCGTACGGTAAATAGAATTAAGTTGGTAGGTTTTGTTCAGTCTTCAGTTCTAAGGCCCAGACGTGTTGTGGCCAGCCAGTTCTTCCCTTTCCCCGCTTCTCTGCTGACTGCTGTAACAAAAATGATGAGGTTAATACTGAGTTTCATTATTATAACAGCCCATTTATGTCCCACTGCAGGGACGAGCCTCCTCTCGTGACGGAGGGATACTTGGCCTACTAATACCACGCTGGCCAGACGGATTGGTATAGGGTTTAATTTCAAGTTTTCCTTCATTTTATTTCGTAAAGATAATATTTACGGATAGTCCCATAGTCGGTTTTTACGACACCCATGGGATGAGATGGGGTGGTGACATATTGTATTCTTACTCCGTCACCACACGAATTGTTCTTCTATACATTTATGCAAAATATCAACATGTCTGGCCAGCGTGTTGTATATAAAGCTGGTATTCCTATTCAATCAATCAATCATCTAGCCTATTACAGTCCACTGCTGGTATTCCTATTCACTCGTTTCTTATCCCCATAGTATTAACTATGCCAAAAAAATATAAACAAACGCAAAAAACTATACAACCAACAATAATTGTCTGAATTATCGCTTCTAACACAAGCCACATGTAACCATTTAAAAAGTTAAACTGTCTGACAAGGAAACATTAAAAAAAGTTACAAACAGAAGCTATGGTTACTTACAAAAAAGTTTTACCGTCTTTTTTTTGCGGGCAACACTTGAAATCGATATTTTTGAAGATTGTAATGTTTTAAAATATCTATGTTCTTGAGATTATGAATATAATGGATTTGTTGTTCGAGTACTTGTCAATTGTATCGAATGTTTTATGGCCCACTGCTGAGACGTGACATCGACTGTGACGTTGAGAAAGTTAGCTTACTATTATTACGATATAGTCAAACTAGTCAGACGATAGAAGCCCTCACAGCCAGTTGCAATCCCTGGTCATCTATACTTCTATACTATTATATAATATAAATATAATATATAATATATATATAAATATAATATTATAAAGAGGTAAAATTTGTGACGATGTAGGGGGTAATATCTGGATCTACTAAACCGATTTTAAAAATTCTTTCAGTGTTAAATTATAGTCCATTTAGCGGGGAGTGTCATAGGCTATATAGTATCACGCTTTGACTAAAAGGGGTGGAGCAGTAATGAAATATGTTTAAAAATGGGACGCGTTTTTTTGCCCGTCCATCGAAGTGGGCACGGGGCAGCTAGTAAACGATAACGCAGGGCAAGCTACGCCGCCATGGTCATTCCATAGATAATTTTTAAGCTTAATAATTTGAAATTAATGGACACACTCCGTGTGGTGACGGAGTATGAATACAATATGTCACCACCCCACTGTCCCACTGCAGAAATGCGCCTCCTCCCGTGACAAAAGGAATACTTGACCTACTAATTACCACGCTGGCCAAACGGATTGGTATGATGGGGTTTAATTTCAAGTTTTCCTTCTTTTTATTTCGAAAAGATAATAAATATAATTTACGCATACCTAGTCCCTTAGTCGGTTTTTACGACACCCATGGGATGAGATGGGTGATAATTGGTGATAATTGTATTCTTACTCCGTCACCACACGGAGATTTCTGTACTGGCCCATATTTCAAGATATAACGTCATTTCTGACAGAATTCTTTCCCTCCAAAACACGCGCGTCCGCCATCTTTGTTCTAAAAAAAGCACTAAATACCTGTACGTGTATCTGTTTTCTGTTTACGCCACGTTTAATTACATCCTAAGTTTATATTATGGAGAAACTATAAAAAAATATATATCCGCTTTGCATAAATGTTGAAGTTTTGTTTTAAATTATAGGTTAAAAATGATTTTTATTTGTATTTAAAGGTGATGATGACGAGACATACATACGACGTGACTTAAAGATTGAATAAGTAAGTATTTTATGTGAAAGTTCTATGATACTTAGTTAACTTTTTTTTTTAAACTTGCTAAGGATCTTTCTATGTGTGCTGATGGAGTAAGAATACAATATGTCACCACCCTCATCCCATCCCATGGGTGTCGTAAAAACCAACTAAGCAACTATCTGTGAATATTAACTATACGAAATAAAAAGAAGGAAAACTTGAAATTAAACCCTATTCCAATCCGTTTGGCCAGCGTGGTATTAGTAGGCCAAGTTACCCCCCGTCACGGGAGGAGGTCCGCCCCTACAGTGGGACATGAATGGGTTGTTGTGATGATGATGAAATTCTTGATCTCAATATTAAGTTTCCCGTTTCAAGATAGAGAAAAAAAAGTTACAAAGACTTTCACTCCTCATTGCTTGAGTGTCATAAATAAATAAATAAATATTCCTCACACATTCACACAACGCCATCTAGTCCCAAACTAAGCAGAGCTTGTACTATGGGCGGGCACTAGACAACGGATAAACATACTTAAATACTTTTTTTTTTTAAATACATACATATTATACATAGAAAACACCCAGTCCAATGCAAACATTCACGCAAAGATTTGCCTTAAACGGAAATCGAACCTGAGACCTCTCCGCGGTCATGTACTACGCTACAGAGGTAGTCAACATCATTTTCCGTTCACAAATGGATTAATAACATTTTCTCTGGAAACTGCGTTCAGTACTTTTACAATTAGAGATAAATTTCACGATAGCTGGGCCATGTGGTTCTATAATTGTATTAAAAAATGTATGGTCTAAGTCATAAGCGGGGAGCGATTTTAGATTTATGTGTGTTTATTTGTTTCTTAGGAAAAAGTCGCAAACTTTTAACAGATTAACAGCTACCTTGACTCACTACAATTATCTGTGGATTGCTTAAGTGTTTTGTGTGGGATGAAAAAAATGAGTAAAATAAATCATTTAGCCTGCAGTTTATTTGAATAAAATTAAAGCTTTGTTCATATTATAACTTTAAAAAAAACATAACTGTAATCATTTGTATCTCAATCTTTTTAAAACACGAAACTGCAGTAAAGAGGTTATCGAGACTTACTACAATTATCTGTGGGATGCTTAAATGTTGTATGGGATAAAAATACACAACCCTATTCAGTGTACAACAATAAAATACACATTACATACATAAAATTTAATATGAAACCCGTTGTTTTAATATAAATGTATTTTAATCATTATGTACAAATAAATTAAATATTAGTTAAAAGTGAGCCATAATTAATTGTAGGTACATTTATTGTAATTATGTAGTTTTTTTACAGGGGAAACCTTTTAAAGGCTGCCTCGGTCTTTTGTTTTTAATACTTTGTAGGTATTAAAACTCACGGTATTTCTAGAAACAAGACTTACGTGACTGCTACGCCATTGAAGCAATAAAATTAGAATATTAGGTAAAAAACCTTGAATGATTTAGCTATGCGAAACAGATTCAATTACAGAAATATTCCATAATAGCACGGCCATGTGCCTCTATGATTATTTATATTAGAAAATATGGTCCAAGTCATAAGCGAAAAGCGTATTTAATGTTTTCAGTTTTATTGCTTTTTCATACTTCTTTTATGGCAAAGAAAAGACAAAAAAAATTGTCATATTTTATCATATTTTTGAGCTTTTACAGTGTTTCTTACGAATTAGTTTTTAAATAGGAAATTGTTATTTTTTTTTAATTATTTTTTCTAATTTCCCTGATAATTTTGATTTTTATGACACCGGAACTGTACCGCAGCGGGACTATTCCGTATTTTTTGTGCCGTTTCTTCTAATTTTTGATGACTTTTATGTTAGAATTGTCCGATCAAAGTAGCATTGGGAAGGGAACTCACAGCCGTTGGGAAAGAAGGGTTTTGAAATGGCGACCGCGTACCGGAGGAGAGCGGCTAATCAATGAATGAGGAAGACACACAATAATAAGAATCGGTGTTCTTGTCGTATAGTAAGTAGTACCTACCTCCCTCCATGGGAGGAAAGAAGTGTGATTTCATGTAGGTTTTTTTTATGTAATAGGAGGCAAACGAGCCAGCAGGTCACCTGATGGTAAGTAATCACCGCCGCCCATGTACACCCACAACACCAGAGGAATCACAGATGCGTTGCCGACCTTTAAAAAGGGAGTACGCTTGTTTCTTAAAGCTCCCCAAGTCCGGAAATATCGACGCAGCGAGCTTGTTCCACAAAACAGATTTTCGCGGTAGGAAGTTTCGCGAAAATCGCACAGTGGATGACTGCGTACCATCAAGGTGATGACAATGGTAGGACAGTCGATTGCCAGTGGTTCTGTGGAGAAATTCAACTGCGGGCTATGTCCAGAATGTGTAGATATGTATGTATGTATGAATACATTAAGATATTTAGTGGAGTGCATTTCTCAAGGGAACGTCGTCGTTTATCAGTACACGTGTTACTACTTGAGAACGCACTCGATGGCGCCCGTGCATCAGTATTGAGATTACACTGCTATTCAGACTCTATTTATATTTGTTTGCGGCGAATATTTATTAATGGTTTACAAACAATTGTTACACTTATACATTCTCAAAGTAAAATAGTTCTTAATTTTATCCTATGCACAGTATCAAGCAGTAAACACAAAATGCTCAAAGAGATAACGATAAGTTATTATTTCCTAATAATGTTCATTATTAGGTTACAAACAAAAATTAAGCTTTTTTTTTTTTTTTTTAATGGCGAATCTAAGATTACGCCAATGACCAGTTAAAACAGTACTTTTAGTAGACGAGCAAGGTAATCAAAATTTGTTGATATACATAAATACCTACGTGTTATTCAGTGCTGTACTAAAAAGGTAGATATTAATATAAGAATATAAACAAGAACAAAGAATTAAAATAACAAAACCATTACAGTTTAATGTTGTTTATCTCTATATAGTTACATAAAACATATAATATAAACGGTGAATTAGAATACGTAAGAATATTATTAAAATTAACAGGACGAGGTATACGAGAGGGAATGTAATCATAGAATGAAGAGCGCATTAACGGACATTGGAAAAAAATATGATCAGGGGAACCTTCATCCAAACCACACTCACACATCGAGCTGTCTTTGATCCGTAATTTAGCAAAAATTAAGCTTACTTACCCCCTTAACTATCATTTTCAGGAACTAAAATGAAAGTTTTGACTCTTAATTAGTTGATTTTAATTTGATCAGTCATTCAGAAACCGTGGGTAAGTAACAATAATTAAGTTTAACTTATGCTAAAGTCAACATATGACTTAAACGCTAATTAATTGAAGCCAACAATTTAGTATTTAATTCATCAATGATTATTATGAAGATTTAATATAAATAAATAGATAAATATACCTTTTGCCACCAAACGTTTTTTAGTGGCAAAAGGTAACTACGGGAAATCTTGTGACAGAAATTCAGCAATGTCAGCAAGTAAGAAAAATCTTCACAAACCTGTCCATCACTCCTCCTCCTAGGCGGCGTGTGATGCAGATCAGCTCTGAACCCTCCTGCTGGTTCTCCATCAGTCTCCAGAACCTTCAGCAGGTAGCTGATGTAAGATGTCGCCAGCCGAAGAGTTTTGATCTGGTGAGAGGAGAAATGTTAATTTGTGATTAAACGGTGGGAAAGAATTTTATGGTCACTGGTGGGATTGAGTAACTGGTGGTGGGTTGGTAATTGAGATACGATAAGTACTAAAGCCCCTGGCCTGTCCCTGCAGTGGGACATTAATTGGCTGTTAAGATGATGAATTACCAAAAAACCGTGGATTCATTTTTTCAAATTTGGTGGTATAATAGTCTTATAAACGTTGCTGCTAAGACGTTTCGAATTTTGAGCTAGATTTGGGCAATCCAGATTATTAAGCCTGGACGAATAACTGATTTCCTAATTATTGAACCTAGAATAACACTACCACGAAAACATGCAAACGCGAAAAATTAGTCTCGGAAATAACTTTATCACGAATTTTATTATTTTATTTACGTGTGGTGACGGAGTAAGAATACAATATGTCACCACCCCATCTCATCCTATGGGTGTGGTAAAAACCGACTAAGGAACTAACCGTAAATATTATCTTAACGAAATAAAAAGAAGGAAAACTTGAAATTAAACCCTATACCAATCCGTCTGGCCAGCGTGGTATTAGTAGGCCAAGTATCCCTCCGTCACTGGAGAAGCCCGTCCCTGTAGTGGGACATTGATGGGCTGTTATGATGATAGGTTACGGTTACCACCAACGTGGTACCTATAAAGAATAATAACCACCAGATACCATTTTGCAACTAATTCACCGCGGCCATCTTAGATTTCACGTAGATATAGTACACCACCAGATACCTCCATCGCCACCAGTGACCTCTACTAACCTTAGTCATCTTAGTATCTGGAAGTACATTAGGTATACGCTGTCTTAGACATGTGAAAGCTGAGTTGATGCTCTGCGAACGTTTCCTCACCATCTACGATTAATATAATATTGCGAAGAATAAAATCATTTGTTTGATAACCATCTACTGTAATATGTTTCGAGAAATGAAATATATCAACCAATCAATCAAAATCAATCAACTAGCATATTGCAGTCCACTGCTAGACATGGGCCTCTCCCACACACGCCACAGAACTCGGTCCTGCGCCTTCCGCATCCAGTCCGACCTAGAGACCTTTAAGAAATACTAGCTGACCCGTGCCCACTTCATTAGGCCGCGAAAAAAACGCGTCACTTTTTTAAACATTGCTGCTCCACTCCTGTTAGTCGTGGTGTGATACTATATAGCCTATGACACTCCCCGATAAATGGACTATTCAACACAGAAAGAATTTTTAAAATCGGTTCTGTAGATCCAGAGATTACCCCTACAACGTCACAAACACACAAACTTTACCTCTTTATAATATTAGTATAGATAATTTGGAACTGGCAACACCGAAGTTGACAGCTATCATTGTTATGTCAGCTTCGATATGTCACCTTTATTGAAATGTCAGTTGTTATATGACATTGACAGTTGCTTGTCGAATCAGTAGTGTGCTCTTGAATAGTTACCTGTAGTGATTGATTGTATCTTTAAGATCTTATAAAATTATCAATAAGCCAATAACAGTCCACTGCTGGACAAAGGCCTCTCGCGCGACAAAGAACACGGTACTCTGCCTTCCGCAACCAGTCCGACTTTGTAACCTTTTGAGGTCGTCAGTGCACCTAGTTGGGAGCCTACACTACGTTAGCCAAGTCGGTAACTTTGGTTCTTTGTCGGATAACCATTCAATAAACAAATAATAAGTTGAATTAAATCAACCTTGGAGTTTGGTAACGCGGTGTCCTATGTGGGCGACAAAAGCGACGCGACAAGTGTTCTATATGATTACGTCGAGACTCGTCGCAGACGGTCACATAGGACATAAGTAGGGTACGCCGTTGATTTGATCACATACGTCGCGTTCGTCGCGTCGCCCACGAAGGACACCAGGTTAGTTTTGTTCAGATTAATGGCGAGTCCGACTTGTCAAAACTAGACGCTCCATCAAGGCCTTGAAAAAAATACTATAGTAAAAATTAATAAATAAAAACGTTTTATAATCACCTTGGATAGTTTAGTATCCGGTGGTACATTAGGTATACACTCTCGGAGATCAGAGAAAGCCATGTTTATACTTTGTGTTCTTCTTCTTTCCTTCTTGTTAGCAGTCGTCCGACGTTTCGCGACACGTACGAAAGAGGGCGCTGGACGGTCGTATCGCAATGGTATTGATTGTAACTCGCATTCTAAACCTTTTTATAAAGAAAAAAAAATATAGTTATTTTTTTATTAATATAGTATTAATCAAAACAATTATAAATATTCCTCACACATTCACACAACGCCATCTAGTCCCAAACTAAGCGGAGCTTGTACTATGGGTACTAAGCAACGGATACATACTTAAATACTTTTTTTTTTGTAAATACATACGAGTGCATATTATACATAGAAAACACCTAGAACAATGCAAACAATCATGTTTATGCACACAAAGATTTGCATTGAGCGGGAATCGAACCCGAGACCTCTGCGTAGCAGTCATGTTACATAACCATTACGCCACAGAGGTCGTCAATTGTTGGTGCCTCTTTTTGCCAGGACCGCATAAGGTGGCCATATTTAGAGCAAGCCTATGTCCAGCAGTAGACGTCAATTGGCTGATGATGATGATAATGATAAATTGTGGGTACTCGTTACAGGACTTGAATCTTTGAAGATAAGGTTTTTCGAAAAAAATCATTGACAAAGAAAAATCTATTTTGTACTTTAGAGAGGCCATGCTATAAATAACAAACCACTCAAATCAGTCTCGTTAAACAAATTAGCCCATTGCTTCGAGAACACAAAAGTTTCAACATTTAGTAAAACATTATTGCAACATTGAAAGTTGACTACTGTGCGCCTAGATGGCGCTGTTCTAGTTGGATTAAAATCACAAGGCTCCGTAGAAATCATATCATTCAACAGCCCATTAATGTCCCACTGCAGGGACTGACCTCCTCCCGTGACGGAGGGATACTTGGCCTACTAATACCACGCTGGCCAGACGGATTGGTATAGGGTTTAATTTAAAATTTTCCTTCTTTTTATTTCATAGATAATATTCACGGATAGTCCCTTAGTAGGTTTTTACGATGAGATGGGGTGGTGACATATTGTATTCTTACTCCGTCACCACACGGATTTTTATGTAGAAATGTTACATGCAGAAAGTGGACTATAGTTACTAGGTGGACCGACGACCTCAAAATGCTAGTTGATTGATTGATGAGCCGGATCTATACCAAACGATCCAGCGTGATCCGATCGCGCGCGGCCTTTAGCGCGCTCCACAGGAGCCTATTTGATGTGGACTTGCCTCGCGCGATCCAACCTGCGCGGCAGGATCACTCCACCTTTGCCGCGATGGATCGCGAAATCGGGATCGTCGATCCAAAATGGATCGTTTGGTGTGGATCCGGCTAATGATGTAGACAGTATTATGTATTCATACCAGTATTATTAGGTGGGTAGCTGTGGTTCATATTGTGATGGAAGGTGTCGTATGGCTCGTTGCCGGCAATCTGCATTTCTTCGTAACCTAAGACAAAAACTATATTATATTCACAAATAAAAAAGTCGTGTATGGCTGGCTAACTACCCAACGGTTGTTCGTTGGACGTTGTATATATGCAGAATTGATATATCTATGTGTGTGAATCGCTGTGCGAATCTTGATATCGCGATTCAGGAGGACGTAGTGGCGACATCTGTTGATTGTGGGGGTACTGAGATAGTGTAGGTGTTCGCTTGAGTCAGTCGCTAGATGACGCTATAGGCATTGCTGTTTTCAAGTCATAAAGCCCTTTAATTTTACTAGCACTAACTAGTAAATCTAAATACGATATTTCCGGACCGTTATGACTTGGGGAACTTCAAGCAACGAGCATACTCCCTTTTAAAAGATCGGCAACGCATCTGTGATTTCTCTGGTGTCGCGGGTGTCCATGGGCGGCAGTGATCACTTACCATCAGGTGACCTGCTGGCTCGTTTGCCTCCTATCACATAAAAAAAATACGAAACATTACAAAGACTAAGCAGTAGGTACTTACCATATCCTCTACCGATGTAGTGCGTGGTATCATGGTACACGTCTTGTGCATCGAACTCGTGGGACTCGCCATTCGACCCCGGCCAGTACACTCCACCGTCCATTGGGCTACCTGTCACAAATTATTATAATATTAGGTCTTTACGTATGAAATTGCCGTTTTGTATGAAGATTTTATCAGAAGTTAGATTTTTCATACTAGGGTTCTTGGATTTTTCAATAATTATTAAACACTAGCTGACCCGTGCCCACATCGTTGGGCGGCGAAACGCGTTACTTTTTTAAACATATTTCATTACTGCTCCACTCCTATTAGTCATAGCGTGATACTATATAGCATAAGACAGTCCCCGATAAAGGGACTATTCAACACAGAATTTTTTTCTTAAATCGGTTCAGTAGATCTAGTGATTTTTATAATATTAGTATAGATTTATTTTTAGATAATTATTTCTCATCATTTCATTTCATTCTTTCTTTCACAAAACGTCCCAATTTTTTCATATCACCGAGGCACATTATACCTTTTAGAATACAATTCGCTTTTCGAACCATAGCCTATTCACGTAGGAAATATTTAAAAGGCCGTCCATCCGCCTTTGGCCCAGGCGAGAAGGTTTGTCGATTTCCCGAATGATGGTAATCACCGGTTCATCTCAGCTATAATACTCTATTAAAAAATGGGGCTTTTTAATGTCACGATTAGTCCGTCCATCCATCCATATCAGCCTATGGATGTCTAATGCTGGACATAGGCCTCCTCCAAAAGTTTCCACTCTGCGCGAACTCCACTCATTCGTACATAAAATTTATGGACACGATGAAGACTCGAAAATCATTATGAAAAAAATATTAATAAGTCAACTACTTAACAATAAAAATGTAGTGGGACATTAATGGGCTCTGATGATGAGGACAGAGGAAGGAGGAGATGACCACTCCTTGAATGCCACGCCATTCTTCCGTGGTTTGAACCTAGACTACTGCTTTTCAAAGCAAGCAACCTTCATAATGGACTCTTTTTTTTGCCGCGCACCAAAATTAAAAAAAATACTCACCCTGATGACCAGGTTGGCAGTAGTAAGGAGTTTCATATCTGTCAAACCCCTCGTCTGAGGGTGACATGCTCCCGTAGCTTGACATTTATTTGTAACTGGAACAAAGATGACAGTTATTGTTGAAGTTGTTAAGCAATTCCTACGTTACCGAAAAGAGCACGCGTGTTTTGAGAGCATTTTATTTTATTGATTTTATTTTATTTATTAAGTTCAATCAGTAGTTATTACATTTTAACATCTAACAGTTATAACAAAGTTAAATGCATAACTTTACAGCATAAGACGCCTTTGACCGTTAGGCCAGAAAGCGGTGGTAAAGTCTTAAACTTTAAACGTAACTATGTAAGTAAACTTATCCGTGTGGTGACGGAGTAAGAATAAAATATGTCACCAACCCATCTCATCCCATGGGTGTCGTAAAAACCGACTAAGGGACTATCCGTGAATACTTATTATCTTTACGAAATAAAAAGAAGGAAAACTTGAAATTAAACCCTATTTTAATCCGTCTGACCAGCGTAGTATTAGTAGGCCAAGTATCCCTCCGTCACAGGAGGAGGCCCGTCCCTGCAGTGGGACATTAATGGGCTGTTATGATGAATATGAATAAAAAGTATTGGCTTGCGGCTCCGCCCTCGTTTGATGCCGTTTACGGGATAAAAAGAAGCGTAAGTATATAATTATGTTACCTAATTCAGGTTACCAACTAGGTACCTCCATGCCAAGTTTCATTCAAATCAGTCAAGCCCTATAAGAGCGTTTTTAGGGCTCACTAGCGCCGCCAATTGAAAAAAAATCATAATTCGCAAATAGGATAACACACTCTCAACACTTCTTTAAATGTTTTTCAATTAAATAAATATTGCATTATAAACAAAAACGGTTTTTTTTCGAATGCGAAATTTAACTAATCGAAAGCCATTTAAAGTGTTGAGAGTTTGAGAGTGTGTTATACAAAATACTTAATTGCCTTTTCTCAAGACTTCGTTATCATCATTTTATCTATCCTAATTTGCGAATTATGATGTTTTTTCTATTGGCGGCTCTAGTGAGCCTCGTAAAGGTTCTTAAAGCGTGATTAAGTAACAAACAACTATAGGTACTTACAAACTTTAAAGTTTATAATACTTATTAGTAAGGATTTTATTATATTTAAGTACAAACAGATGTTTTACACAATAATGATTCATAAACCATATGGTAATTATTTCATTTAAAAATGTTAATAAATATTCTGATTACTTATCTATCACAGTATCGATTACTAATTGACGTAATAATAGCGTGTTATTGGGCCATTGCAGAGACGGACAGAATTTACGTGAGATAACTTAGAAGCCGTGCGTCGCCTATAGGAACTGACAGTTGTTGGAACAAAAAGGTTCTTAAATGGCGAATGGTTTTCTGTAACGAGACTCCGAACACGGTAGACCGACACCGATGGATGAAGTGACGACCTCTATGGCGTAGTGGTTATATAACATGATTGCTACGCATAGGTCTCGGGTTCGATTCCCGCTCTATGCAAATCTTTGTGTGCATGAACATGATTGTTTGCATTCTGGTCTGGGTGTTTTCTATGTATAATATGTACGTATTTACAAAAAAAAGTATTTAAGTATGTTTATCCGTTGTCTAATACCCATAGTACAAGCTCTGCTTAATTTGGGACTAGGTGGCGATGTGTGAATGTGTGAGGATTATTATTATTTAATAACCATATTCACAAGATATGGCTTGAGCAGCAGACTAATTTCTTTTTATAAACTACCACTTCGTGGCACGCGTTTGCAATCAATAGAATACATAAAGAATAATTCGTAGCGAAAACGAAACTAAAATAGGACTCAAAAATCCTAATACATTCCCGCCATAAAAGTAGACACAGATAAAAAAATTGTTGTATTTTTTTAAAGCACTTTGACAGACAAATCGATTACAGGGGCAACTCTGTCTCGATTTTTTAAACGCACTCGATATTTTTCAAGTGGCTAAGATAAAGAGTTTGTTTATAAGTCAAGAACCTCTTTTTATGTTGTAAGTTTTTTATTATTTTGTACAGTTAAACCTCAGTTAAACTACCATATTTCAATATTTACAGTTGCTGACATTATTGGTACAAATACTGTGCTGTTTAATGGCGAATTAAGTGATAATTCATCTCCAAGCTTTTTTTTTATGTAAGTACTTAATAGAAGGCAAACGAGCCAGCACGTCACCTGATGGTAAGTGATTACCGCCGCCGATGGACACCCGCAACACCAGAGGAATCACAGATGCGTTGCCGACGCGTCGTTTCTTGAAGTTCCCCAAGTCGTAACGGTCCGGAAATATCGTTGCAGCGAGCTTGTTCCACAAAACAGTTGTTCGCGGTTTAGGGTTTGTCTTTCCTTTTACTTTTTACGTATCCTCATTTAGTCTCAAGGGTATCTGTCTTCATCATCATCATCATCATCATCATCATCATCATCATCATCATCATATCAGCCAATCGACGTTCACAGCTGGACATAGGCCTCCTCCAAGTATTGTCATCTTGTGTGGTCCTGTGCCTCCCTCATCCATCGGCTTCCTGCCTTCCTAACTAGGTCGTCGGTCCACCGTGTGAAGGGTCTTCCACTAACTAAAAATCCCATGGAATTCCTTTTCTCATGTAGGCCCCGGAAGCCATAATTCTACCAGGGTACAAAGGCCGTTGTAAGGTACCTGACGCCCCCATGCCCAGTGCAACCTGTGCCGGAATGTCAAACAAAATAAAAGTAAATAGCATGCCATGTTAATCTACCTTTTATACTATACTAGCTGACCCGTGCCCACTTCGTTGGGCGGCGAAAAAAACGCGTCCCTTTTTTAAACATATTACATTACTGCTCCACTGCTATTAGTAATAGCGTGATACTATATAGCATGACACTTCCTGATAAATGGACTATTCAACACAGAAAGATTTTTTTAAATCGTTTCATTAGATCCAGAGTTTACTCCCTACAAACGTCACAAACTTAACCTCTTTATAAAATGTATTAAGTATAGATATCATGCACAAAGGCGGACTTAATGCCAAAGGCATTTTAAACCAGACAACCTTATCTTGACGCTGGATGTTCTTTGGGTCCGTTCATGTCATTCAAAAATGTTCATAAAATTCCCCATGACACAGTGCTCTATACCTAAACTCTGTCCATTCGTTTATTTTATTTTTCATACATTGACAAATTTCGAAATTAGTGACGCCCTCACACGTTTTCGATTCGATTTGAAATAAATACTGATTTTAATTGAGAATAGTTAACTTTTAATCGATCTACACATAATTTTTTGTACAAATATGAACGGAGTTGTTAAATAAAATAATCAAATGTGTAACTTTAGCGAGGATCGAAGCCGCTAACTCTACGTAGCAATGTAAATACTGTAACCACTGCGCCAAAGGATGTATACAAAAATATTGTTCCATTAAGTTTATTATGTGAATATTATCTTTACGTAATAAAAAGAAGGAAAACTTGAAATTAAATCCTTTACCAATCCGTCTGGCCAGAGTGGTATTAGTAGGCCAAGTATCCCTCCGTCACGTGAGGAGGCCTGTCCCTGCAGTGAGACATTATTTGTATAAAATTACTATCGACCAGCCCCGGTTTCGCAGAGGTGCAATGCACCATACAAATAAACCTTTCTCTTGAATCACTCTATCTATTTAAATAAACCGCTTCAAAATCGGTTGCGTACTTTTATAGATTTAAGAATACATAGGGACAGACAGCTAGATTGTTTTATACTTACTATGTATAGTGATATCACACTAAGTTTATTATGACTGTAACGGAAGTCTCAATGTCAGTTTTAGATACATATTGTGTTATAATAACATAAACAATTTACTTTAGTTTTTTAATAACTAAATGTGGATGACACGTGTGGCAACATTGAAATATTTTATAGAGTTTTTTGACATGAAAACGATGTTACTTGTTTCTTACTTTAAAAAATGTATAAGTATGTATTTACTATCTTTGTACCTATGCATTTTCTCTCGATTATTTTTCCAGAAGGAAGAAGATCACTCACTCACACACTTCAATCTGTAGAGTTGGACACGAAACAGACGAGCACCGCGAAATGAACTACACCTACCCTAAGGCCTACGCAGACCGGGACGGCATGGCAAGGGATTTTAATTTTTACTAATGGACATTCAACCGTACTGTTACAGAAATACGACATAAATTGCTATGCTTTAAAAAGAAAAATGCCGTGCGATAAAATGCCTTTCAATGCCACGGCATCATTTTAAAGCATAGCAATTTATGTCGTATTTCTGTAACAGTACGGTTGAATTTCCTTTAGTAAAAATTAAAATCCCTTGCCATGCCGTCCCGGTCTGCGTAGGCCTTTAAGGGCTTCTTGTTGGCAGCCTAGCGTTGTTGAAATAATTTTCTAACTAATCAACATACTTAAGTATACTTATTGACTTTTATTCGGAGTATTAAAAGTCGGAATATAGTATTTCAGACTGAGATTTTTGATTCTCGAGACCTTCCAGCATTTGACTCAAACGTATGAAAATCTGAATACCTACTAACAAATAGTTCAAATTGCATGACGCGTAATAAAATACCTATACTTATTACAATTCTTAACACTTAATTCAAACTTGAAAAACGTAAAATCTAATTTCGGAATAAAGTATTTCGGAGTTTTGGGTTTTTCCTCTGATCTTATCCATACCTAGGTACTCAATAATAATATTATAGGAAAGTGTGTCTGTTTGTCTTTCTTTCACGG
This sequence comes from Schrankia costaestrigalis, assembly GCA_905475405.1. Lineage (NCBI taxonomy): Eukaryota > Metazoa > Arthropoda > Insecta > Lepidoptera > Erebidae > Schrankia > Schrankia costaestrigalis. The sequence goes on from FR997855.1 coordinate 4,606,175, forward strand.
CAAAACGGAGCGACGAATTGACGTGATTTTTTAAGTGGAGATAGTTAGTTGAAGGGATTGAGATTAACATAGCCTACTTTTTTTTCCCTTTTTTTTTCTTATGTGTCCAGGAAAGGGGAACAGTGCTACCCCAAATTAACGCGAGCGAAGCCGCGGGCAAAAACTAGTATTATTATAATCAATATTAGTCAACGATTAAAATATACTTAAATACCTTTTTGTACAAACTAATTTAAGCAAATCTTTGTGTGCATGCACATATGCACACAAGGATTTGCATTGAGCGATAAACGAATCCGAGAGCTTTCCATAGCAGCCATGGTATATAATTAGAACACCATACATGTCGTACAGTATATAAATAGGTTACTATGAAATAAATAATAAAAAAACTAAAATAATATATTTATTTTACTCTTAATAAATAAAACTAAAAATATTTACCTTTAAAATCGACTAACACTTATTAATAAACGGTTTAATACTTTCACATATCACATCACTAAATTCACCACAAAAAAAAACACATCTAAAAAAACATTAAAATTTTTTGTAGTTTTTTAGTAAAAATTACAAAATATTTAAATAATTTAATACATCATAGTTAAATTCAGTCCGTTTGTTATTTATTTATTATTATTTTAACTATTTATTAACGTAAAAAAATATCCGTTCTGTCAAATATTTTTGACAGCTGGTTGACAAGCTTTTTGGCGCGCTTTCACTGACTGGCTGTTGCAAGCCCCTTTACAATGCAAAGAGCACTGAGTGGGGCGGGGCTTAGTTATTAGGGAACGATTGTAAATAGAACTAGAAGGACGTATGTGCATTTTCGGCTCTATGCTTTATATTGGTTGTTATTAGGGTTGAACTTATGTGTAAAGATGTAAACTCGCGTTTATTTAGAAGTAAACAAAAGTAAGTATATTTCTAATTTAACTAATGTAGTAAGTAATTATTTATATTTCAAATAGGTGCAAGATGCCCCACTGCATAAATGGAAGAAAAATACATGACTGATATTCTGAAGAAACACAAAAACCCACTGACCATCCAGAAAATGACCAGGATTTCTGTGCTTAACTTAACCCATTGGTTATTTAACAAACTGGTCACAAACAGCGTTGAAGTAACGCACACACTACTGACCACACAAAATCTCGGACTAGTGTAAGTGCGACTGCATTTTTTTTAATGGTAAGTGGTCACCACCGGGAGACGTGGAGTCAAACTGACAAAATTATGGCCCTTATTCCTGGATTTGATTTGGCCTTTCATCCGTCGATACAGTGCAAGTAGTCCATTTTATCAGGTGGTATATTATTACCAGTACCTAGAGAGAGTTTTTTTTTTAAACCCGGACACCTCTACACAGCGCCATCTGTTCCCAAAGTAAGCTTGGCTTAACCCGCTTGTGTTATGGGTAACAAAACAAGGGCTATTACAAATATACTTTTTTTTAGTAAATACACACCTCAACAAAGTCTAGGGATATTTTGTATTAAGTTGTGAAACTCAAAAATAAATGTTTTTTTTTTATTCTTTTGATGAAAACTTACTTTGATAACCTTTTTTAAACATTCTAAATTTGAATTTGAAAAATAAAATTAAAAATAAAAGAGTTACGCGGCCTAAACGTAGTCAAGTTCGAAAATTTTATTTGCCAACAGTAAGTTTTGACTGCATTTATGTGTAAAATTTAAGTTTTATAACAATTTAAACGTTTATTTCGAATAAATGATATTGTGTGCATCAAGCAGCGGCGGCATTTCATCAGAAACAAAATGTTATGGGCAGTAGGCATGCTCCCAGCTGCGGGTACTAAGCGGAGTATTGCTGAAGAGAATAAAACAATACAAAATATGAAATCAAGGTTATGGTAACGTTATCGTGCTACTGGTGAAGTGGTTGAAAGTTACCACGGAAAAAAAATGACCAAACTGTCAGAAGAAGTCAGCATGAAGCCCACCTTTATGCTTGCATACCGCTTTGTACTCCAGCACTACGCCCAGCGAATCGCGCACGACGACAAGAGTGGGCTCGTGAACATTTGCTTTATAAAGATAACCTGTTATCTGTAGTGGTGTTTACACATGAGTCCCGGTTCGGTTACTACTCGGATTCACGTAGAGAACATGCTTGGCGAGTTCCTGGTTGTGATAGCCGTCTACAACATCCTCAAGAAATCTATTCATACCAAGATAGAACAATTATGGTTTGGACGGGAATTTGTGTCGGTCGAAGAACAGAGCGCGTTTTGATCAGAAACACCATGACGGCTGAAAAATAACTTAACGAGGTGCTAGTACTAATAATCTACCCCCGTAGACTACAATTGAATGAATGAATGAATTATTTATTTAAGATCACACAGAAACACATAACAAGAAATGATACATAAAGAGAAAGATATATACTAACAGTAGGTACAGAAATATGAGAGAGGTAGTACACAAATGATATACATGAACCAACTGTTAAATAAATTATTGTTAATGCGTCCCACGGGTGACCCTAAAAAGGGTATCCAGATCAGCATAATGTCCAACACTTCTGTTAGACGCTGGTTTTCATCTGGAACCTATACGCGAACAAATGCCAAATAGCACAACAAGTCTGCTATCTCATTACTATAACAATATACATATAATTAATAGTAACTATAATAGTTAAGCAAATTTAAAAAAAATAAACAGAAACAAAGTGTAGCTTCCTTTTGGACACATAAACTTATACTTAATATTTAATCTACTGTGTATTATAATGTATGTGTGTTGTGAGTGTGGGTGTGTTTTCTGTCATTGTATGTGTGTGTGTGTGTGCGTGTGTTTATGTACATTGGTCTACTGAACCCCATCATTGCATCATTATTCTATATTCTACCATGTCAGACAATTGAAACATCGAGGTTTATGCAACCTAAATCTCGCTGTTTTTTTAAGAGATAGTTTCTCAAGTTTAATCTAAAAGTGCTCACAGCTTCTATGCGTCTCAAGGGAGGTGGAAGGTTATTCCATATCTTCGCGGCTGCATAACGGAAACCACCCCTGAAAGCAGCACAGTGGTGAGATGGGATAGAAATTTGGCGAGCACATTGTCTGACCCTACAGTCTCTTCCGTCCGCTACCCACGAAAGCCTATCATACAAATATGCCGGTGTCTTATATTTAATGACGCTGAAAAGAAGACAAGCTAAATGGAGTTTTTGTCGAGACTTCATTTTTATAACGCCATGCTCATTCAAAAAGGGTGTGATGTGATGCCTAGGAGGAACAGCAAAGCAAAAACGTGCACATGCGTTCTGTACCCTCTGGATGAGACGACTTGTCTTAGCTAGTAATCGAGGTCCATATATAGTGTCAGCATAGTTCAGCCTGGACAGAATCAAAGATTCTACTATTCGTGTCCGTAGGTCTTCTGATAAATAAGGTCTTAACTTATAAAGGACTTTCAAACGATAAAAGCAGAATCGGACTATATTATTAATGTGCGTTTCGTATCGAAGGTTAGTATCCATACACAACCCAAGGTTTCGAGCCTCATATACTCTGTGTATTGGTTTGCCAAGTAGTTCCACGCTTAGCATTTGAGGAAGGGCCTCCAGTTGTCTTTTTGTTCCAAATACTTGGTAGTTCGTTTTGGACGGGTTCAGAACCAAACAATTAGCATCAGCCCACTCTGCTATGCGTATCAGATCGCTATTTACCTTGTTTATAGCTTCTACGTACATATGAGGTTTAAAAGACGCATATATCTGGAGGTCATCAGCGTAGACATGATAGCTGCTGTGTCGGATACAAGCAGTAATATCAGAGCAGTACAAGCTAAACAGGATTGGAGCTAAGATAGAACCCTGTGGTACTCCTCTCCTAACTGGAGCAGGGTCAGATGTTCTGATATTTCCATCGCTTAGCTTTAGTTCAACTAGCTGCTGCCTGTTCAGGAGATAACTGTTAAACCACTCTATAGTCGCAGAGTCAAAACCATAGTAATGCAACTTTGCCAGCAAAAGAGAGTGATTTACACCATCAAAAGCGCGAGTAAAATCCAGCAGCACCAACACTGTGCACATCCCTTTATCCTGAGCTGAAAGAATGTCATCAGTAACGGCAAGGAGGGCAGTGGAAGTACTGTGCCGCTTTCGAAATCCCGACTGCAGTGATGGTATAATACGGCTTTCCTCCAGATACCTGGTAAGTTGCTCACTGACAACCCTTTCCAGCACCTTAGAGACACAAGGCAGTATGCTGATTGGCCTTAAATCAGACTCAGTCGACGGATTCGGTTTTTTTGCTAGCGGCTTAATTATAGCCATCTTCCATACCTCCGGAAACGTAGAAGTGCGTAAAGATGAGTTTATGATATGTGTCATGTGCGGAAGGACATGAGGAAAAATCATTGTCAACATCTTCAAAGAAATACCATCGTATCCCACTGCGTTAGATTTACATTTCACAAAACAACGCCCAACCACTTGTTGATTCACCTCCGTCAATCTAAATATTGCTTCACCGTGGCTGTGGAACTCAAAGTAGCTTATTAGAGAGATAGTAGGACTCGAACGGCCAGGTACTGTAAGAAATGCACGGTTTACACTACACGGGTCCAAAAAATGAGATGGAAGTAAATGATCGTGATCATGGTTAGGTATTAGTACATTTGGGTACAATTACCCAAATGTACTAATACCTAACCATGATCACGATCACGACGAAAATTTAAGAGGCGCTTATGAGTAATGCCCAATTTACACATCGACAAGTGCAGTAGCGAGTTATGTAGTAAGTTGTTGATATTGATGTTGTTGATTTGAATAGATTTCCATCCTATTTTTTGGCGAGTTAAGTTCGCGAGACGCGAGAGCGGAGGCTACTTCGTAACTTGCCAAAAAATAGGATGGAGATCTAGGTATTTAAATCAACTTAATCAACAACTTACTACTTAACTCGCCACTGTACTTGTCGATGTGTAAATCGGGCTTAAGAGTCCACATTTCTAATATAATATCATTAGAACAGAAAACTCCAGGCAATTACTCAAACAAAGTCGTTTATGACCTTACTCCTTGAACGGTCTAATTCGGTCAAGAATTTGGTGGGAGGCTAAGCCACGCCTACCGGTATACCACCTCTGTATAAAGCTTCTGTCTCTTTTCTATCTCATGTTATTGGTATATTTCTGTCTTTGTCATTGTTTTATAGGTGTAATTATTAGATATTATTACTGTGAATAAAGATATTATATTTTTCGAGTCACCGTCGCCGTCATATATCATCATAACAGCCCATTAATGTCCCACTGCAGGGACGGGCCTCCTCCCGTGACGGAAGTATACTTGGCCTACTAATACCACGCAGCTGGCCAGACGGATTGGTTTAAGGTTTAATTTCAAATTGTCCTTCTTTTTATTTCGTAAAGATAATATTCACAGATAGTCCCTTAGTCGGTTTATACGACACCCATGGTATGAGATGGGACATATTGTATTCTTACTCCGTCACCACCACACAAAGTTTTCTGAGTATAATATTTCGAAGTTATAATCATCAAATCAGCCAATGGAAGTCAATAAGATTAATAAGAAATATGAATGATAGATTAATAATTTAAGCACGGGAAGGCGCAGGGTGGGGAGACCCCTCACACGGTGGACCGACGACTTAGTTAGGACGGCGGGAAGCCGATGGATGAGGGAGGCACAGGACCGCGCAGGGTGGAAACGTTTGGAGTAGGCCTATGTCCAGCAGTGAGCGTCTATAAGCTGATACCTATGGATTTAAATACCACTTCAGAAATAAATAGTCGAGTACTTATTTATGTTTTCTATACATACCTACCAATATCAATAGGTACTTATATTCCCTCTAGGTTCTCGTATTTAATGGAGTACTTATTCAGAAACGCCACTTTTAAAAATATTTTATGTTTTTTTTTTGTAATTAAGCAGAATACTAAATGTCATTAAATGCTGTCTTATTTATTTTATAGGTACTTACACAAAAACGCTAGTAGAGTTTTACGATTCCCGTACCTACTAGGTACCTACTAAATGCTACTGACTTACCCCGTTATGCCCGATTTACACATCGACAAGTACAGTAGCGAGTTAAGTAGTATTTTAAGATTAAGTTGATTTAAATAGATTTCCATCCTATTTTTTGGCGAGTTAAGTACGAAGTAGCCCCCTCTCTCGCGTCTCGCCAACTTAACTCGCCAAAAAATAGGATGGAGATCTATTTAAATCAACTTAATCAACAACTTACTACTTAACTCGCTACTGTACTTGTCGATGTGTAAATCGGGCATTACTCATAAGCGCCTCTTAAATTTTAGTCAATTGATTAGCTTAAATTCTTACAGTTTTGTTTGGTATAAGGTTGGTTTTACTAATAAAAATCTCGCTAAACAGTGATTAATTTTAAGAGGCGTTTATGAGTAAGTGGGTTAATGTTCAGCCCAATTTCTCATAAATTAAATTATTTAATTTAACACTCAAATTATGGCGGGCTTGTCAAAATATTTGGCATTAAAATACAATAACTCCCCACAGACAAATAATTATCTCGATTGCATTCTCATGTAGCACAGATTATAACATAATTATATAGATAAAGGGTGACGATATACAAAGGGTGGTAATTCGATTACCAAGGGATGATAATCGATTTTTATTATCTTTGGGGTATGTGTTTATTCTTATAACGATTATATTAGGAAAAGAATGAAACGGCCTCGGTGGCATGGGTCTCGCATAGGGCATGCAATATCGGAAGGTTTTCAATTCCGATACTAACTTCCGATATTAGATCTCAATATCGGAATTCCGATATTAATATCGGAATTTCGTATTTTTTTTAGAAATTGCACTTTTTGTTCAAAATGTCACAAATTCGGTGTGAGGTTAGATTTAATGGAATAAAAAATATTTATAAATCATATTATTTGATTTGGATTGCTTGTTTTATACTCGTATTTAAGTTTTACCCACAGTATTTACTAAATCAGATATTTCTTATTATTTTTCTGTACTTATTGCTAATTAAACTATCTGACTCAGAGACTCAAATCTGAAATTAAATCAACAATTAGGAACAAAAAGTAATTTATAATATCCTATTCTTTAATCTAATATCTTATTAGTTATTAAACTTATCTATATACTTATATAATATTTTATTTATTTTATTTTTTTCGGAACACTAACAGCATAATTTACAATCGGTTAATACTTAAATATACTTATACACAGCTATTAACAGGTATTCGCAAATATAAACTAAACATAAAACCATTGCAAGACCATAGCATGACCCGATAAAAAATAGTTCAAAATAAATTGTAAATTTAATTTGTTGCTTCTCTGGGATTGGGACTAAAATAATCTGTAGTAAATAATTTCTTTACCACTGTTGGCTTAGACCTAAATATCTCAAATTCGCTATGCCTTTTGGCAATGCTGTTAACGGAACTACTCGCACGAATGAGAAATGAGTTTTGTCTAAAATTAGTGTTGGCTGAGGGTAGTACTGAGGGTTGATTGCGCCTAACTGGCAGTTTTTACCATTCACAATTCACCATTGACAATTTTTACAATTGTTACAACATCAGATATTGTACGTCTATTCTGTAGGGGCATAAAATGATACCTCTTACATCTTGCTTCTCATACCCATGATCGATGCACCTACACCTATACTGTAAATATCTTAGGAACTTTTTCTGTACGGATTCAATGCGCTTGTTATAAATGTCATAAAGCGGGTTCCATACCACTGATGCGTATTCGAAGATACTGCGCACGAGAGCACAGTAAAGTACCTTAATTTTTATTTAATTATATAATATGCCAACAACAATAATTATTGGAAATATTTTTGTCTTATTTTTATCTATATTATTTTTATCTATACTAATATAAAACTAACGAACTCGGAATCAACAAAACTTTAAGAAGTCATGTTGATTCTAAGTTTGGTAGTTTAAATTACAATCAACTGAAATAAAGGTTCGCTATATTCATAGGTTTATATTTATTTTAAAATCTCGTTTTTCTTGCTAATATGTTCTCAAAAACAACAAAGCGTCAAACATTTTGTCAGATAAATAACCGCCCGACGAAAAATCATGCTCACTTTCAAGTTTCAACATTGGTGGGCAAAATTTATGTGAGATAAGTGTATGTCTGTGATAAATAAACTCATCTTTCACCTCTATTAACGTATGTTGCCTTTTCAGTTATTACAAATCCCAATAGATCAAATTCGTCGGACGGAAGCACTGCCTTCTTTTTTTCTTTGCACTTTTCTATTTCCTTCTCAAATTCTTGGTGCAGGGTCAGCTCACTCGTTGTAGCTAGACTAGCTAGTGATTCATCATCTTCATCTGAAGAGACAAAAGCTATCGGTGCTTCAGTCTTTCTTACTGTGAAGTTGAGACTGCTAGTATCGTTTTGTTTATATTTGAGGCGTTTTAACAACCTTACAATAATATCACATATTATTAGAGTAGGTAAAGAGTGAGCGAAACAGGTAATAATATTATTGTTCTTGTAGCACATGCATAGCGAGCGGGCAACATTAATACGGTACCTACTGTTTCGCTCGGCGATACACAAGGATCGATATATGTATAATTTAAAACTCAAAATATAGAAAAATATTCGAGTTCCGAGATTCCGATATTCGATCACCCAGTATCGGAATTGTAATATCGGACTTTGCGTTCCGAGATTCCGATATTACGAGATTCCGAGATTCCGATATTCATGCCCTAGTCTCGCATGCTTCTGTTGTGCAGTTGTTGGTTCGAAGTTGCTGGTTCGATTCCCACGCAAGACTATGTGTGTGTGATCCTGGATGCTTTTTGTCCCTGCGACAGAGGGCTTAATTTCTAGTGGGCTTAAACGCCATCTAGTCCCAAACTAAACTGAGCTTGTACTATGGGCACTATACAACGGATAAACATAGTTAAATACTTTTTTTTGTAAATACATACCTACCTACATATTTTACATAGAAAACCCTCAGAATTGGTCTGAGGGTTTTCTCCAGACCAATGCAAACAATCATGTTCATGCACACAAAGATTTGCATTGAGCGGGAATCGAACCCGAGACCTGTGCGTAGCAGTCATGTTATATTAACCACTACGCCACAGAGGTTGTAAGATAATCATATCCCAATACGTTTAGCTTTAGGAGACCAAGTATTCATCCCTCACTGCAGGAGACCTATCCCTGCAATGGGACATAAATACACGGTTAAGATGACTAAAAACTCAAAAGCATGTTTATATTACCAACATTTATCTCAATTAGCAATAATTTACGCCTCCACTATTATCACACAGAAACTGCAAAAAAAACACATTATTTTCTCTTCCTAAATAGTTTTATGGTACACGCGTTTGTGGCCCAAGGGTGCGATCACGCCCATGCCTTGTTAATTACGTTTAAAAAAAAAACGACGCGTGTCAGATGACAGCTCAGCTGTCAATTTTGCTGCGTTGTTTTTGTTGTTGTTGAGGTGGAGATGCACTGGTATTAAATTTTAGAAATCTATACTCTATACTAATATTATAAAGAGGTGAAGTTTGTGTGTTTGTATGTTTGTGACGTTGTAGGTAGGTTGTAAAAATTGTTTCTGTGTTAAATAGTCCATTTATCGGGGAATGTCATAGGCTATATAGTATCACGCTATGACTAATAGGAGTGGAGCAGTAATGACATATGTTTAAAAAAGTGACGCCTTTTTTCGCCGCCTAACGAAGTGGGCACGGGTCAGCTAGTATTTTATAGTTTGGTTACTTAGTTGTAATACTATTAAAAACACAGTAAGTATACCTATTTTTATTAGTTTTAGGACGGTGGACCACTAGTAGTATGCAATGTTAGGAGAAATTTGGTATTATTTAAAATGTGGTCTAAAAACTTTAATTTAGAAAATAATAGGATATTATATCTATGAAACAACCATTTTTTTTTTATTATTTGAATTTGTAGCAACAAGAAGTCGTATGTTTCTTTATTATAAAAATGTGTAGCTACTACATTATTTACAAGTGGATTACATATTATTTATTTTACAAAATTAAAAGAGTGTAGAGCTTCATAGAAAATGTTGATCCATAAAGTTTCTGAGCCATAAAGACGACCTCTGTGGCGTAGTGGTTATACAACATGAATGCTACGCAGAGGTCTCGTGTTCGATGCCCTCTCATTGCAAATCTTTGTGTGAACATGATTGTTTGCATTGGTATGGGTGTATTCTATGTATAATATGTAATAATTTACAAAAAAAAGAACATAATATGTATGTTTATCCGTAGTCTAGTACCCATAGTACAAGCTCTCCTTAGTTTGGGACTACAATTACGTTGTGTAAATTTTTATTTTATTTATTTATTTTTCTCTCTCAGCTCATGTAATCCATTTAGATTTTATTTTAAATATTCTTTACTCTTTAGCTTAAAACTGTTAAAACTAAATCGACTAAAAACTTCTTTATAGCCTACTGAAAATAAAATAAACAAATATGATCACTCTCTGTGTGACTCAATCCTAAGCTATCAAATTGCCGCTTCCTCAAAATGTCAAAGTTCCCGCCCTTGTACGCCATTTTTTACCACAGATTGTAAATCATTGCAACTAATCCGTGTAATTATCTAATTATGTGTTAAATTTTTGAAAAATACTAATTTAAAACAAAATTGTGAAGTTTTTTTACAAAATTAGGAACATTAGTTCTAGTGTCTTATTTTTTTTTTAGTGACAAACGTACAAAATGTTTGCTTGATTAGCATGGACTGAGAATTTTTCTTTTTAATCTCCGTGTGGTGACGGAGTAAGAATACAATATGTCACCCCATCTCATCCCATGGGTGTCGTAAAAACCTACTAAGGAACTATCCGTGAATGTTATCTTTACGAAATATAAAAAGAAGAAAAACTTGAAATTAAACCCTACACCAATCCGTCTGGCCAGCGTGGTATTAGAAGCCTAAGTATCCCTCCGTCATGGGAGGAGGCCCGTCCCTTCAGTGGGGCATTAATAGGCTGTTATGATGCAATACTAACCGAGGTACGAAAACTAACCAATCAAATAAAAAAACTAAAACAGCACACAGAAAATTTTATTTCAAAATTAATTACACAAAAAATTAGTAGCTTTCTTCATAAGTCGAAGATTCGTATTCTTCAGTTTCTTCATCGTCAGGCTCTTCTCCATCCTCTGACGATTCTTCTTCATAATCTTGAGAAGACTCCTGTTCAGACACAGTTTCATCAGCGCTAGATTCTTCATCTAATTCTCCAGGATTTTCATCGTCATCTGAAATGTTACTAGATTCTATCTCCTCAATTTGGCTTGAAGAACTTTTGCTTATCTTAGTAGCCTTAGTATTCGAACCTGAATTCTTTTTGGTGCTAGATGAAATGACCTTTGTAACCTTTTTGGAAGTTTCATTAGTGTCTAAATCATCATTGTCATTGACGTTACTGTTTGAATTATCTTTTTTATCTTTCTTTATATCTTTCGTGTTCTTTTTTGATTTACTACTATCATTGCTGTCATCATTTGTTTTGTGTGAAGTTGATTTCTTAATAATTGTTTTATTAATTTCGTCCGTTTCATTTGATTCGGATTTTCTGTTAGTATTAGCGTGATGTTTAGATTTTTTCTTGATATTAGTTTTATTTATACTGGTTTCTGTGTCTTCTTGATCGGTTTCTGTTGATTTCTTCTCATTTAGTTCACTTTTATGGGAATGCTTAGAATCTTTCTTATTTGAAGTAACTGTCTTTGTAGATCCAGAATGTTTAGAATCTTTCTTGCTAGATTTTTTATTTACGTTTTCATTTGTTGATTCTTCTGTAGTAGTAGTAGACTTTTCGGTATTAGAATTATGACGTGTAGATGCTTTCTTATGATTTTTTTTAGTTTTTATTTCTTTGATGATAGACTCAGTATCCTCATCATCCAGATCACTATCATCAGTTTGGGAGTGGTTCTTAGTACTCTTCTTTGTACTATGATGTGTTATAGTTTTTTTGTCAAGTTTGTGATTACAATCATCATCTTTTTTGGAGTCTGATTTATGCTGACTAACTTCTTTTTTTGAGTTGTGTTTCTTGGATGTTTTTCTTTTGTTTTCTTTTACTTTTGTCGAGTCATCATCGCTGTCATCATTGTCAATAGACTTTTTAGATGTATGCTTAGATTTCTTCTTTAAAGTACTATGTGTGAATGTTTTGGTAGTCTCTGAATTATCATCATCATTCACTGATTCACTTTGATCTTTCTTTTTGTGAGTTACAGACTTTCTAGTTTGATGTTTTGATTTTCCCTTAGAATTGCGGTGTTTGGATGACTTTGTTTTCTTATCAATAGTTTCGCTTATTGTCTCATCATCTTCGTCATTGTTGTCTGATGTATCACTATCAGAAGTGTGTTTAGATTTCTTGTGTAATTTACGTTTTATTGTTTTTTTAATATCTGAATTTTTAGTTTTCTTAGTTGTAGATTCAGTTGTTTCATCATTGACATTAGTTATATTTGTCTCTGATGTATCACGCGTATCTTTTTTAGAATTGTGACGTTTTGATGTCTTTTTCGTTACAGTTTCTTTTGTCGATTTATCATTTTTGTCAGAAATATCTACCTCGTCTGATTTCTTATTGCCAGTTTTGTGATGTTTAGATTCCTTTTTAGATGTATGACGCTTAGTTACCTTTGTACTACTAGTTTCATCATTTTCATCATCAGATCTCTTGTTCTTAGAAGACTGTTTAGATCCTTTCTTAGAAGTGGTTTGCTTAGATGTGGTTTTCTTCTTAATTACAGTTTTACTTGTTTCGTCATCATTCGTGTTTGAATCGTCTGATTTCTTAGTACTTGGGGTATTACGTTTTGGTTTATTCTTAGGTCTGCTACTCTTTGATATCGTCTTTCTTTCGTATGTATCAATTTCGGTCTGTGATTCATCACCATCATCACTATTCTTGACTGTTCTCTTAGTTTCACTTATTATCTCGTCACCAGAATCATCACGGTCTAAATCATCTTGTACTTCTTTCTCAGTATCTACTACGTCGACATCATTATCCTCATCATTACTGTCTATTACAGTCTTTGTGTACTTAGCTTTCTTTGTTATTTTTTTCCTTTGAATGTTTGTGTTATTTTTATTAGAAGAGTTACGGTATTTTGATTTCTTTGTCTTTATTGTTTCTTTTATTGTAGTTTCATCATCATCATCTCTATCAACGTTTATTTTCTTTTTGTCATTTGTATCATCATCTGTTTCTTCATCTTCGTCGTCGTCTTGATCACGCTTTATTGGGCCTCCAGGATTAATATCTCTTGGTTTTGTATCATCTTCTTCAGACGTATCTGAATCACCTGCAACATTAATCTCAATAGGTTCTACAAGTTCATAATTTCCTCTTACAATAGCTATAATAACAGTCATGTACTTACTTTCATCTTCGCTGCTTTCTGTCACGGCGGTGTCAGTAGAAGCAACAGATGTTGTTTTATCAACAACTTCAGTAGTTACTTGCTTATCAGTTGTATTGGTAGAGTTTTCTGTTTTAGTGGTCTCTCTGTCTTCATTCTCTTCCCTTGTCTTGGTAACTTTTTCAATGGGCTTTACTTCTTTTGAAACATTATTTACTTCATGAGGTAAAGTAATATTTAATTTTAGTATTTGAAGTAATTGAGTGATGTATTCAGCGGGTATCAAATGGTCAAGATATTTATACTTATTACAGCCTATATAGATTATTCCATGTCCTAAATCTTCTTCTTTTTCATTGCATTCTTTAGTTTCGTCGCATGCTTTTGTATCACTAGTAGGAAGCGTGATATTTAATTCTAAAACTTTCAATAGTCCAGGCATTTTAGAAGCTGGGACAATATGATCTTTATATCTGTAATTATCGTTACCCAAATAATAGATATCGTGGCCTAAATCAACAGGAACAACTTCATCAGTTCCTTTAACAAGGTCATCAGTAGGAAGAGTTTTATTTACTTTAAGTATTTGTAAGAGTTCAGAAATTTTGGATGCTGGTATAACGTGGTCGTGATACTTGTAGAGTTTATTACCAATATAGTAAATATCGTCTCCAAGGTCAATTGGATAATCTTCATCATCAATAGACTTAGTTTTATTTTCTTTAGTAACATCGTCTACAACTTCAGTTACATTTTTCTTTACTACAGGTAAGCCGTCAGATGTTAAAAGTATATTAAATCCATGAGATGTAACAAATTCAGTTATTTCACTTGCTGTTATTGTTTTTTCTTCGTATGTATAAATGCCTTTTCCTACATATGTAACACCATGACCGAGATCTATAGGAACTTTATCTTCAATTGGTTTATTACTAGGTTTTGTTGGATAACCATTGCTAGTGAGTGGTATAACGATTCCCAAGGATTTAAGGAATTTATGTATTTTAGTCGCACGAATAACGCAGCCTAAGTATCTGTAACATCCATTGCCTAAGTAAAATACTCCTTTACCAAGATTGGTGATTAAGTTTCCTTTCGTAGGACCATTGAAAAGTCCTGAAGGTAACCCATCTAAGGTTAAGGGTACGTTCAGATTTAGAGTTTTAAGGAATTCAATTATTTCTGTAGCAGGGATTATTCTGTCATGGTATTTGTAGTGTCCATTGATGAGGAATACCAAGCCATTTCCAAGGTCTATAGGAAAGTTTTCTTCAAGAGTATAAACGCTGCCAAGAGTCCCATTGACGATTCCGAGTGGGAATCCATTTTCGTTGATCGGTAGCTCTAAATTTAGTTTAATGTCGTATTCTAAAATATCAGATACTGATATTATTTTCTTATCGTGTCGGTAGAAACCATTACCAAGGTATAATACTTTGTGTCCGATATTTACGGGGTAATTACCATGAGTATGTCCTAAAGGCAGATCATCGAGAGACAGAGGTATATCAAAATTATTGCTTTTTATAATATAAGCCATTTTCACAGCGGAAATGATGTCTTCTTTATATTTGTAAAGACGATTACCTAGATAATAAACTGCGTATCCTAGATGCAAGCCTTTACCGTAAGGAGTAGTACTGTTATTTGGACCCTCTGGTTCATGACCTCCAGGAACGATCACAGTATCATCATCGCCAGGTAAATTAACAGTCCTAGTACATAAATATCTACCAGTAACAGTATCGTAATATTTGTGATCGCTGCTTTCATCTCCTGGGATCAGGACATAACGACCGTTGCCTGTCAAATATCTAGTACCATCAGAAAGACCATGATAATCCATATCACTTAATACATCTTGAAGATATTCATCGTTATTTGATTTTTCTTTTTTGTAACGCACAGTTTTGGTCTCATAATCGTCGTTTAGATTTCGCCTTCTTAAATAGTTGTGGATGTCTTCTGTTTGGTCTTCAACTTGGCTACTGGATGATTTATTATTGGATACTTTACGGCCATGTTCTTTCAAATAGTTGTGTACATCTTTGTTGTAAATTATATGTATAGGTTCACTGCTTTGCTGTTCTTGTTCCCGTGTTGGGTAAATATGTGTTCCTGCTTGTGCAAAGGCATTGTTTGCATGTTTTTCATGATGCCAGTGATGGGTTTGCTCGTTTCTGCCCTGGGTTTGTTGAGTTTCATGTATGGATTGCTCGTGTATAGATTTATGGTTCACGCTTAAATGGTTTTCATGTGCAGATTCGCTTCTGTGGTGATTATTATGGTGTTTATGTGTTTCATGGCTTTGACTGTGTTTTATTTCCTCAGTTCTTTGAATGTTTTGTTCTTGTGTTTGTCTCTCAGTTATCGTTTCATAATTAATATTATCACGTCTGCTATGTTGATGATTTTGTGCGTGGTTTACATATTTTGAATTATCTTCTTGCAATGTTTGTCTTTCAACTCCTTGATTGTGCTGGCCAGATTTGTAAATAACTCTTGCATTATGTCTATTCTCATGGGCTTCTTCGATAATTTCTTGTACATTTTCCCTTAGTAAGCTCGTTTCCTGATCAGACTTATCGATTACAACTTTAACGTTTTTGTTATTATTTGTTGAATGATTTTCAACTAATCTTTCTGTTTCCACTTCAGTATTTTCATCATCATTTCTATTTTCATGACTGATACGTCTTACGTGTTCAATTTTATGATGTTCATTTCCATTATTAATATTTTCAAGCCCACTATTGCCACCTCTGGCTAGAGGATTGTTAATCTTTTGTCTGTATATTTGGTATGCTGTTTCTTGTTCTTGGTTTTCGTATTGACGATTTTCGTGAACGGACTTGTAATTTGCATTATTAGAAATATGATGTCTTTGAACCGCCTCTTCAACTACTTTAACATGTCTTATATTATGTTGAATAGGTTCCTGGTCTATTTTTACGTGTCTTATATTGTGATGTACAGCTTCATCGTTTATATCTTCTTGTCTTATATTGTGCTGTGCTGGTTCTTGATCTAATACTACACGTCGTATACTGTGATGGTTATTTTCATGATTACCATTCTCATATGCTAGCTGATCATTGTTGACGTGTCTAAAGCTATGTTGATTTTCATTAATATTTCTGTGTCTTATATTCTGTTGTATATGTTCTTGATGGATATTGACAGGTCTAGAATGATGTTGGTTTTGTTCTTGGTTTACATTTTCGTATCTAACATTGTGTGCTACAGGTCCTGTCTTGATATGTCTAATATTGTGGTGCACAGCTTCTACATTAGTGTCTTCGTACGTGATTGGTTCTTGTTCAATTTTAACGTGTCTTACAGTTTCAATAGGCTCTTCATTATCAGAAATGTTAATGTTTTCAACTCTTTCACTACCCTGTCTTGCTAGATTATTGTTAACCTTTTCTCTAAACATTTGTTGAGCTATTTCTTTGTCTTCATTTTCTATATAAGTATGACTGGACTTATGATTCCTGTTGTTAGTAGTGTGGTATGATTGAACAGGCTCTTCAGTTTCTTTGATATGTCTTACATTGTGATGGATTGGTTCATTTACATATCTGACATTACTAGGAATAGATTCTTGATTAACATTATCATTTCTCACATTATATTGGACAGTTTTATCGACTACCTTGACTCCATGATGTACAGCTTCATCACTGACAGTTTGGGGCTGTCTTAGATGATGATGAACTGGTTCTACTTTGGAGTTCTCAGGCTTAACGTCATCTTGAATAGATTCTTCGTAGCTGCTTCTTAATATCTGTTCATGGTGGTTTACGTGGTCACCAGAACCGATATCTTTTTTAGCTAAGTTGCGGCTGTTTTGAGTTATGACGTCAGGCTCGTCTTGGTCTGAAGTTTGACCGTCAACTAAAAACAAAAATGAGTTTATTGGTTGTTGTTAGTTAATTTTGTAAGAATAGAGATTAAGTCACAATACATTTTGTACTATGACCTGTTTTCAAGTGGCGATACAGACAGTATTTAACTTGACGGCTTTAGCATTGGTTGAGAGCCATCCGCCCCACCACAGCCGTCGGTCAATCATTTTATCTCAATCAACTAATCGTCGGAGTAAAGTAAATCGGAATACCGTTCTCTCGGTGAGGGGTATTTCGGAATACCATACAGACTTCCTTCCCGTTACTGGTGAACAACTGTGGTTGCAGCGGTACAATAAAATGTATTAATAATAAACAACTTAATACACATTAGGTATATTTGTTGTTGTATAGTTTAAAAAAAAGCTTTTACAATGGTTTCGCAATGATTGCCTTACAACATTTAAAAATACAGGGGCATGCAGAACCACCGTTATCCGCGTGTTGACGGAGTAAGACTACAATATGTCACCACCCCCATCTCATCCCATGGGTGTCGTAAAAACCGACTAAGGGAATAACCGTAACTACTATCTTTACGAAATAAAAAGAAGGAAAACTTGAAACTAAACCCTATACTAATCCGTCTGGCCAGCGTGGTATTAGTAGGCCAAGTAACCCTCCGTCACGGGAGGAGGCCCGTCCCTGCAGTGGGACATTAATGGGCTGTTATGATGATGATGATACAGATAGGTCTTACCATAACCGCTATCGGCAACTTGTGATATCTCGTCAACAGGACCACCATTGAGGCCTGGTTGTGCCAACGTTAGGGCTGAAAATAAAATATTTAAGGCAACAATAATAAAAAAAAATTACGTTATATCGCGTCAGTAGTAGACGAGCCGAATTCGGCATGTAAAGATGTTTTTTTTGTATTTTTTTAATATTTTTATTACAAAAGTTTGTTAAATATAAACAACTAATTTGAGTATTTCTGGTTTCCTACCTATACTTAATTTATTTGTTATAAATATTTTAAATTTTACTTTTGATGACGTCATGCATACGACTGAATTACTTGAGTAATGAAGGCAAAAACAAACTTCTGTTCAGCCGGACGCATGACGTCATTTAGAGCTCAAATGAAAAACAGAGTATGTAGGTATACTTAGTTTGTAAAAATGAACACAATTTTGCGATTTTTTTTGTGCTAAAAATATGATTTTATTCCTTATTGATCTAAAATCTCTAAATGATTTTGGATCGACATATGTAAACTTTTACTTTACCTACCGAATTACATACTACTTAGGATATAATAGGTGGTATCCTTTAAACAGAGCAAGTTGGCACTCAAAACTGAATTGCATTTATCATCATCATCATCATCATCGTATCAAATAATTGACGTCCTTTGCTGGACATAGGCCTCTTCCAAATATTGCCACCTTGCGCGGTCCCATGCCTTCCTTGCCCTGCTGCCCAACCCTACGATATTTCCGGACCGTTACGACTTGGGGAGCTTCAAGAAACGAGCGTACTCCATTTTTAAAGGTCGGCAACACATCTGTGATTTCTCTGGTGTTGCGGGTGTCCATGGGCGGCGGGGATCACTTACTATCAAGTGACCTGCTGGGTGGCAAACGAGCCATTATAAAAAAAACCCTGTGTTTTCCGGTACGCGGTTGCCATTTCAGAATTGTTCTTTTTCTTAATATTATGCATGTCAATAGGGTATATTATGCATGTCAATAGTGTAAGTAGTGTAGTCAAAAAATGCCGTGTTTATATGTATGCTGATGACATGTGCATCCTGTATTCGTCTAGGCAGATACAGGAGGCGCAGCGAGCACTCCAGTCGGATTTTGACAACATTACCAAATGGGCGCACGACAATGGCATAATACTCAACCTTTCTAAAACTAAAGTTATGCATATCTACTCGCCACATAACTTAAGAGCTAAACGTGTAAATAATATTGACATTAGCGTAGTGGGCCACACGTATGACTGTATGCACAAAGAAAATATTAATTGTACCTGCCAAAAACTAGAGTTAGTTAGTAAATATAAATACTTAGGGCTGTGGGTTGATTCTAACATGAACTGGAGGAGTCATGTTGACTCAGTGTGCACAAGACTTAGAGCTGTACTTAGCAAATTCTACTCACTAAACGCCGTATTAAATAAAAAAACATTGCGCGTCGTCTATTTTGCCCTAGTCGACTCACTGTTGAGCTATGGCTTGAATACGTATGGCCGTACTTTTAAGACATATCTCGGCAGTATTAAGTTATTACAGATCCGCTTCATAAAATACTTGGTTGATCCTAACCATAGATGCTAGCGGGAAAAAATCCGAATAATTCAAGTTGATTAAATCGGAATAATACCGAAATATACCGGAACTTTGGGATTTTTTCAACTGATCGCACTGTCACGTGATTTATTTATTTTATTATATTTATTATATTATTTATGTGCTATAAAATTTATATTATTATGTTTTTATTTATTATGTGTATAATTATAATTTATAGGTAAGTATAAATAATTGTAAATAAACTATTTATGCATTTTGTACCGATAGTTTTATATTATTATTTTAGATTAGTTTAATATTCGGGCGATATATTTGACGGAATTCGATCGAATTTTTCACTCACTCGCGGGGGGAAAGCTCCTCCGCAAAGCATGTCCTCTCTCTCTTACCGCACCAGGCACCGCTGCCGAACAACTCGAGAGTAACCACTCACGTCGTGACATGAGTCGTGCAGACGGGCTCGCGCACGTGACGCTGCGGCCGGCGCACAAAGTTGTAGCGGCGCCGGCGCGGCGGTGATCGACGATCGATCATCATTCCCCTGCCCTTATCCCAATTTTATTTGGAGTCGGCGCAGCAAGTCTTCTTCTTCCATACTTTCCTATCAGACGTCATCTCACAAGTAACACTCTTCGCAGCCATATCGTCTTTCACACAATCCATCCATCGTTTCTTTGGTCGTCCTCTTCCCCTATATCCATCCACACACATGTCCAACACCTTCCTCACCACATGACTCTCATTCCTCCGCATAACATGCCCATACCATGACAGCCGGCTGCCGCGTAGTTTTTCTGCTACCGGTGCCACTTTCAAACTTCCTCTTACATACTCATTTCTAACTCTATCCGCTCTCGTAATCGATGCAAAATACTATTTTTCAGCAAATAAAACATAAAAATATTTATTAAATAAATTTTGAATAAATCCGATTTTATGAAATTTTACCTGATTTTTTCCGGTATTATTCCGTATTAATCAGAAGTTTTGCAACTATAATCCTAACACTAAAAACAAGTGCAGAGATGACTATGATAAATTGTTCCCTATATCTAGAATACTTCCTGTACACAGTAAGGTTGAATATCTGCTGGTTCTAGAACAGTATTATAATAGTCAAATTAGAAATCGCAAATTAATTACACCACGTATAAAAAACTACTACGGAAAGAGAACCAACAAGTACTTAACCCCTGTTATATTTAATAAATATGATTGGCTTAGATGTAATAATAATATAAATATTAATTTAGTAAATTTAGAGTGAAAAACAAATTTAAAACTATATTATTAAGTAAACTCTCCTCAAATGCATAACTTTTGTAAATATTGAATTTCTTTATAGTACCTACTTAGCTACAGTTTGTTCCTCAAAATAGTTTATTGTTAAAAATAGATTAATGATATATACATACATATAATTACTTATTGTAAACAGCTCCTAACCCCGCCGACAAACCGCTCTGCAGTTTGGTGGGATTATTTAAAATGTAACATGTGTATTCTTTTAAATAAACTTCTTTATCTTATCTTATCTTAATGTGTTAATGCGTGTATAGATACACAGTTAAAAAACCCAAGTACTAATGAAAATACTTACCCAACAAGGACTCGATGGCACCGAGCACCTGAATAGAAAAACAGTTTTAAAATTAAATTTCATTTGTACCGCTTCTGTCTCATTCAGATTGAGGTAGTTCATCATAACAGCCCATTAATGTCCCACTGCAGGGACGGGCCTCCTCCCGTGTCGGAGGGATACTTGGCCTACTAATACCACACTGCCCAGACGGATTGGTAGGTATAGGGTTTAATTTTAAGTTTTCCTTCTTTTTATTTCGTAAAGATAATACTTATTCACGGATAATCCCTTTGTAGGTTTTTACGACACCGATGGGATGAGTTGGGGTGGTGACATAGTGTATTCTTACTCCGTCACCACACGGAGAACTTACTTAGCTTACCTAATTATAATTGTGAATAAAATAATGCCTCTTCCTCTCTTCAAATATATCAAATGCATTTGCAGCTGTGCCCGACAGGGTCCATAAATTGATACCTAGATTTATTCTTAACATGTGTAAAAACCTAGTGGAAAAGCAATAAAAGTTTGAGTTTGCGTAAGCAATTACTCCGAAATTCATAGTATCCATGCTTACCGCTCATGGGATAAATGTGCGTGATTTTATGTATCTATAGTAATGAAAAGACTCACCAAATACAAGGTGATCGCGCCCCAAAACTTCATGTTGATATGATAACAAATAAGTTTCCAATATTTTGTCTATAACATAATTTTGGTAGTTTGTTTAGGGACCAGCTGTTTAAATAATTAGACAAATGCTTCATTAAAATATATTATTATAGTTAGTAGGTTTAAATGAAATTTTATTTAGACTGAGAATAATGGTAAAATGTTTCGGATGTTGATTCGAATCATTAAATCTGTGTTTAAATCCCGTAGCTACGCCTGACCCGACGTTGTAGGACGCGCCTGTACCATCAAAATTATGTTGCGAAAAACCTTACAGCGATTGCTTGTTAGTTCAATAGTTTAATGGTTCAAAACGCTGTCATCTCCTGCAAGGACACGGAACAACAGGCGTTATGAACCATTAAACTTCGATATCGAACTAACAAGCAATCGCTGTAAGGTTTTTCGCAATAGAATTTTTTGCGCTAACGTTACATCGCACTAATAAAGCATCGATATAATATAACATCGTACTACTGAATTATCGTGATACCGCGTTCAATTTAATAAAAATCAAACCAACAACTTTCAAAGAAAAATGGGGAACCCTGAATCGCCACTCTTTCCATATTCCAACCACAAACCCGCTGGTCACGACGCTCGCTCCGACTTCCGTCTAGACGCCCAACTGAACGAACGTCTCGACAATTAGATATTTTTCCTGAAACACCATCTTATCCCAAACTAAACGGAGCTTGTACTGTGCGTATTAAAGAAGACGCAGGAATGTGTGAGAAGCTTGATTGTATTAACATCAATGTTTGCATTGGTCTGGATGTTTTCTACTACCCGGTCACATTATCTCGAGACCTGGCGTCGATGACAAATCGGACAAATCACTGATGCGCCCGTGGCGAGCGCGAGGGTTGAAAGGAGAACGGGACGCGAGGTTCACATTCCAACGAGGTCTCTAGATAGGTAATGTGACTATGTACAATGTCATGTATGTATTTACAAAAACCACTAGAAAAGTCTACTTGTCTACCTGTCTAATACTCATAGCACAAGTACCTACTGCTAATTTATAACCAATTAACAAGTGTAAATGCAAAAAAAAAAAATTAAAATCAGTCACTATCACCACACTAAATATATTCCAGTGTTTCATTCACTGTTAGCTTCGCTAGGTACATCACTAGTTATATTTGTTATGATTTATTATATCTAGGTATAGGTAGATTTGACATCAAATAAATTAATTGATTTCTTTGTTAAATTAAGAGGCCATAAAGGTATAGGTAGGTACTTTGATTGTGCAAAATGGTTTATTTTCTATCTATTTTGTTTTAAAAAAGATAACTCTGAAATCGATTAGAAAATCAGAGCGAGAACCTATATGGCCAACATAGCTAGAAGGATTTGTAAGCTGCAGTAAAATTTGGCTGATCACACCCGTAGAAAGACGAGTGGCCTTGGGAGCAGACGTTTTCTTGAGACAACGTATTCTATATCAGGGTATTGCATAGACCTTCTTCAATCATAACATCCTGTTAATGTCCCACTGCAGGGACGGGCCTCCTCCCGTGACGGAGAGATAATTAGCCTACTAATACCGCGCTGGCCAGACGGATTGGTATAGGGTTTAATTTCAAGTTTTCCTGCTTTTTATTTCGTAAAGATAATATTCACGGATAGTCCCTTTCCCTTAGTCGGTTTTTACGACACCCATAGTATGATATGGGGTGGTGACATATTGTATTCTTACTCCGTCACCACACGGAGACTTTCATGCAGATGGAAAAGTAGAGTTGAAGCGCCTTCTAGCGCTTTGGAAGCGGTGGTAAAGTTTAATAAACTTTAACTATGTAAACTTAGATTAAATAGACGTATTTAAATTGACGTCAATAAGCGTAACCTCGTTATATAATATTGAATAAACATGTACGACTATACAATACAATACAATATACGTAGATACAATACGAATGAGTTACTGTTTTATTTACACAGTTTTACGAATTCTAATATTTATTAAATACTATAGCGACCGGCTACGATTCTCCACGGCTAGAATATTGTGCATGTATCTATACTAATATTATAAAGAGGTAAAGTTTGTGTGTTTGTGACGTTGTAGGGGGTAATCTCTGGATCTGATGAACCGATTTTAAAAATTCTTACTGTATTGAATAGTCTATTTATCGCAGAGTTATTACATTGTATAATGCATAATTGATACAGTTTTCGGTAGTAGGTAGTTAATGCAATAACAACGACATTTTTCACACATTTGTACACATTGATACTCGTGACCAATAGCTGTAAGCACCTCCTAGATGAACCAACCTCGCCTCTAAAAAATCTAGCACCAGGTACAGTGATGTTTTACTAACCTAAACGTCTTCTTTGCTGCATTAACCTTCTAGCTACAGCGCCAGCGGGTGCAGAGGTGTTACCGAGTTGGTCTAGCACCTGTAGCATAAGAACATTACAGGTCTGAATTAGCCTCATTGTGTGACAAAAAAATTGAGTTTTTGCTTCGAAGACCTCGATAAGCGGTCATTTCATATCAGTCGCTTATTTATATTACTTTTTATTCATCATGTTTCAAATCAATTGTATGATTTTTTGCATTAAAGTAACTAGGAGAAGGCTTATACTAGCTTTTGCAGATCATGGGACAAGCGAGCGAGTCTAAGAAACTCCAAAACCCTAAATATCTACTTATTATTTTTATATGTAATTCTTACAACGAAATCCACACAGTATGTTGTAAACTTTTGCCTATAAAAGTGTCACAAATTAAAAACAAAACTGAATGTCACTGTCAAATTGTCAATACACTGTCAAATTAAAATTTATCAACACTGTCGAGTTCGGTCACTGAATCTCCTTTGAGTATAAATGTTCGCCATAAACTAAAAGAAGAAGAGTATATATAAATGTTCTGTGCACTGAATTCGCGTTATTATTTACTAAACTAGCACAAAATTATATGAAAAATGACTGCAATAACGCCGGAGAGATCTCCTTGCATATTCTGCAATATAGTAAACAAACTAGAGAACACAGAAATATTGTTCGAAGACGATCAAGTGTCTGTATTTCGTGATATTAAACCTGCGAGTGATTTTCACGTCTTAATTATACCGAAAAGGCATATTGAAGATGTCAAATCACTTACTGCTGCTGATAAGGAACTGTGTAAGTTATTTTTATAGTAAATAGCAGTACAATAAAAAAAAAAGATTAAAGTATTAAAGTGCTTGTCTCTGCCCTCTGTCGAATTCCTGTTAATTTTTTTATCAAATTTAAATTTATTTATTTAATAACATAATATGACGTAGTTATAAGTTATTGATGCCAATTTTACTCTACTTAATCTAAGTTTAAAATTAACGTACATAACAAAACTATTGTGGCAAACTTTACAACCCAAATTCCAAATGTGGCGAATATATATTTACTTCGGGTCAAAAAACAATAGTAATAATATAAAATTAAAGTAAATAAATAATCTCCACACATTCACACATCGCCACCTAGTCCCAAACTAAGCTGAGCTTGTACTATGGGTACTAGACAATAGATAAACATACTTCAATACTCTTTTTTTGTAAATACATACATATTATACATATAAAACACTCAGACCAATGCAAACAATCATATTCATGCACACAGAGATTTGATTTAGGTGGGAGTCAGAGACAGGAGACAGGCAACCACCATCTCAGTCGAAGATAAGGTCGGGCACTTCAACTTGTCGGCTGCCTATTGCCCACCAAGACATGCAAACAACTGTGACACATACTCTCAGTACTTCTCAACTCTGGGTGGCAGGTTTGTTGCAGGAGGCGACAGGCAGCTTAAATTATGTCTCGATAAAAACAACCTGACCGCTGTTACTACTAGAGAGCCAACATCATGGCCAACCGATCAGTCAAGAAAACCAGACCTGCTTGACTTTTTCATCGTTAAGGGCCTGGGAAGGCACTACTTGAAGGTAGAAACATGCCAAGATAGTAACTCTGATCACGACCCGGTTCTACTGACCATTAGCACAACTCTCATTCGCTTCGAGACGCCTGAATATCTGTATAGCAGATATACTGACTGGGAGTACTTCAGAGAGCAAATAGAGAAACAAATAGAGCTAAAAATATCTCTAAAGACCCCAAACGATATTGAAAAAGCTGCTTTCCACCTAACCAACACCATCCAAGCGGCATGCTGGGAAAGTACACCACCAAAGAAGACTTACCATACCAGTCAAAACCTGTCACTGGACATAAAACAAAAAGTCCTAGAAAAAAGAAGGCTGCGTCGCGTCTGGCATCAAACAAGGCACCCCTGTGACAAGACTGCTTTAAACAGAGCTACAAAAGAGCTAAAGGAGTCGATTAAAGACTTGCATAACCGCACCATTCATGACAAGTTGGAGAGTCTTACTGCAACAGCAACTACCAACTACTCCCTCTGGAAGACGACGAAGTCACTGAAGGGGCCCCAGGACATGAAATACCCGTTAAAAACTGACACTGGGTGGACAAGAAGTGGAAAAGAGAAGGCAGATGTCTTTGCCAAACACCTGGCAGAGGTATTCACACCTAATGAAGGTCACCATGAGGAAGCAGATAGAGAAATAGACACATCTCTAGAGTCGGATTTCCAGTTATCTCTACCGCCAAGGCCCACTAACGTTGGCGAGGTTAGAAAAGCGATAATGGACCTTAAAAATAACAAGTCCCCTGGATTTGACTTGCTCACCAAAGAGATTTTAGAAAAACTTCCAAAGAAGGCCATGGTCTTTCTGACTATTCTTTTTAACGGAATACTGAGAGTGCAGTATTTTCCTAGACTATGGAAAGTATCCACGATAATGATGATCCATAAAGTGGGTAAACCTCCACATGCTCCAAATTCCTACAGACCTATCAGTCTCCTACCAACCATGTCCAAGCTGTTTGAGAGAATTCTGCTGGATAGGTTAACTCCAATCCTTGTCAAAAATGACACCATCCCCAAACACCAATTTGGCTTCAGAAAATATCACTCTACGATCGAGCAGGTACACCGGGTATGTGAAGTCATAAGACGATCCTTTGAAACCAAAGAGTACTGTTCAGCAGTCTTCCTAGACATTCAGCAGGCATTTGACAAAGTTTGGCACAAGGGTCTCCTGTGTAAGATTAAGAACGCCCTTCCACATAGTTACTTCCTACTATTGAAATCATACCTCTCTAACCGGATATTCCAGGTGAGGGTGGATGGGGAGATGTCTGAATTTCATGACATAAAAGCTGGAGTTCCGCAGGGGTCTGTGCTGGGCCCAGTACTGTATATACTATATACATCTGACCTTCCAGAGTCAAGTGACGTAGTCACGGCTACATTCGCTGACGATACTGCGATACTGGCAAGCAGCAAGGATCGAGACCTGGCATCTGCTACGCTACAGAATAGCCTTGATAGAGTGAACGACTGGCTCCAGAGATGGAGAATTAAGGCCAGTTCCAACAAATCCGCACATATCACATTTGCTTTAAGAAAAGGAAATTGCCCAACGGTCAAACTGGGAAACAACTACCTCCCACAATGTGAGACCATAAAATACCTTGGAATGCATCTGGATCGTAGGCTGACATGGAAGAAGCACATCAAAACAAAAAGAGATGAACTCAGCCTGCGGTACAGAAACATGTACTGGCTAATGGCACGTAACTCGGTTCTGTCCATGGACAATAAACTGCTCATATATAAGACTATCCTGAAACCGGTATGGACCTATGGACTCCAACTCTGGGGAAGCGCATGCGACTCCAATGTTACCATCATACAAAGGCTCCAAAATGGCATCCTCAGAAATATAGCCAACTCACCATGGTTTGTAACAAATGCTGAAATACACAACGCTCTGCAGGTGAACACAGTCAAGGAGGAAATCAGACTACTGGCTCAGAAGTACAAAAACCGATTAAGGAACCACCCCAACGATCTGGCAACTGGGCTAATTAATATCAGTTATCCCAAACGCCTCAAGCGATACGATGTTCAAGACCTGGAGTCCAGATACTGAGAGGGGTGCTACCACTGGGAAGCACCTTTGACAAGACATTGGTCGCTCAACAAATCCGCTCATAGTCAAGGACTGATTGCAGATAAGCTTAGAAAAAAAAAAAAAAAAAAAAAAAAAAAGGTGGGAGTCGAACCCGAAACCTCTGCGTTGCAGCCATGTAATATGTACAGACTGTGCCACAGAGGTCATCCAGATAAAATTGAATTTAAAAAAAATTGTTATGCTATTTTAATCTATGGAATATTTTAAAGGACTAATTATTGAACAGGCTTTAATGTCCCACTGCAGGGAAAGGCCTCTTTCAGTGACAGAGGGATACTTGGCCTACTAATACCACACTGGTCAAACGGATTGGTATAGGGTTTAATTTCAAGTTTTACTTCTTTTTATATTATGTAAAGATAATATTCACGGATAGTCCCTTAGTCGGTTTTTATGACTCCCGTGGAATGAGATGGGGTGGTGACATATTGTATTCTTACTCTGTCACCACACTAATAATGTTGCTATTATTCGCAATTTCCTTCTGAGTTGTGTCTGAAAAGTACGGCTTCCTACTTCTTGGATTACTCTGTCACCAAATCTACAGGCATATAAGTCACTAGCTGACCTGTGCCCACCTCATTGTGTGGTAAAGAAAACGCTTCTTTGTCACTCCCCGATAAATGAACTATTCGACACAGAAAGAGTTTTTAAAATCGGTTCAGTACCAGAGATTACCCCCTACAACGTCACAAACTTTACCTCTTTATAATATTAGTATAGATGTAACATTCATGCCCCTTCCAATTCGACTACTATTTTCACATTCATAATTTGATAATAACAATATATTTCAGTAACAAGAATGGTTGAAGTAGCAAAAGAACTACTAATGAAAAATAATTTTGAGTTAGAATCTGCAAGACTGGGCTACCACTGGCCACCGTTCAGAAGCGTAAGGCATTTACATTTACATGTAATGGCTCCGGTAAACAATATGGGATTCATATCACGTTTGATCTTCAGACCGGATTCTTATTGGTTTGTTTCGGTAAGTAAATAAATGTTATTAATGTATAAACAAGGTAGTAACATTTTGAGGAGGCCTATATCGTGTGTGGTGACTAATGTCCCACTGCAGGGACGGGCCTCCTCCAGTGATGGAGGGTTACTTGGCCTACTAATACCACGCTGGCTAAACGGATTGGTTTAGGGTTTAATTTCAAGTTTTCCTTCTTTTTATGTAAAGGTAATAAAAAAGGTAAAAAAATTCACAGATAGTCCCTTAGTTGGTTTCTACGACACCCATGGGATGAGATGAGGTGGTGACATATTGTATTCTTCCTCCATCACCACATGGATATTTTGTGAACTAATATTTTTAATTTTTCTATTACAGCCAGAATATGTAACTTCCAGACTATGAAGTTGAGAAAATCTTGGTGTTGGACAATCATTTTCAGTGACAGTGTTATGAGTGGTGATTAATATTTATTGAGAGATCTAGTTAAACGTAAAATTATCTTATTTCCACTAGGAAGAGTATATATGTTACAGCCAAAGTAATTAAATAGATACTATACATAAGGACTGGTCATTATAAATAATATCCAAATTGACTAGACAATGTGATAATTAATCACTTCATCTAGATATTATTTATAATAGCTGATCAAAGTTAGTCAAAGTAATAAATACGGTATAACCAACTAATTATTACCTTAATTATTATGAGTATTACTATATTCTAGCACTCGCCGGCCGCTGCCGCGGCACGCTCGCTTCGCTCGCTCGGCTCGTGCGTCCTTTTGTCACCATACTAACCTAACCTAACCAACTGTTTCTGACTTTTGCCTTAATATTTTATTTTAGGACATATTACTTTATAGCAAGAAAAAATAGGATATTTAAACAATTATATTACCCTATTTTATGACACACAAGTATTATAGGTAAAGACGATTAGGTAATATACGATTTCGTATATTATAGTAAATATATCCTTATATAAATAGTAACCACAGATAATTCAACCGCTCCGTATCATATAAATATAATCTAGTAATCTTTACCTACTTGTTTTATTACATTATCTGAGTCTTTGAAGATATTATTTATAATGGCTAGTTAATGTGATTAACTCTGCGACATTTATCACTTTATCTAAATTGAGTAGCCATTATACATAACGGCTAGTTATTATGTATAATATTCATATTTATTACTTTGGCTGTGACATATATAAATAAGTTTATTAATTAAATAAATACCAATTATGATGAAAAGCAAAAAAGTCGAGGTAATTACATAAAAGGGTTACCACTCAGTGCTCAGTATAAAGTCATGTCAAAAGTATGTCCCAGCTATCTTTATAGTGACACAGTCTTTAAGAGCGTTTATAGGGCTCACTAGCGCCGCCAATAGAAAAGCAATTATAATTTGCAAATAGGATCAATAATGCAAAATGTTGGTAACGAAGTCTTGAGAAAAGGCAATATAGTTTTTGTATAACTCACTCTCAACACTTTAAATGTTTTTCAATTAGTTAGATTTCGCATTCGAAAAAATTATATAGTAGGTATAGGGTATTTATGGTACAGGGTTTAATTTCAAGTATTCCTTCTTTTTATTTTGTAAAGATAATATTCGCGGATAGTCCCTTAGTCGCTTTTTACGACACCCATAGGATGAGATGGGGTGGTGACATATTGTATTCTTATTCCGTCACCACACGGATACCTTTTTGTTTATAAAAGTGTTGAAAGTGTGTTATACAAATACTTTATTGCCTTTTCTCAAGACTTAGTTACCAACATTTTGCATTATTGATCCTATTTGCGAATTATAATTGTTTTTCTATTGGCGGCGCTAGTGAGCCCTATAAACGCTCTTAAACACAGCCATGAGTGGTGAGGTATTTTAAGCAGTGTTGAAGTCACAACCATTGACTAATGGTTCGATTTTCACCCGGATTCACGTAAAGAACGTGTTTAGCGAATTCCTGGTTGTGATAGCCGTCTACAATATCCTCTATATAGAAAAATTATGGTTTGGACGGGAACTCGTTTTTGTTAAAGAACAGACTACGTTTTGATCAGAAACACCATGACGGCTGAAAATTAGCTTAGTACATTGCTGCATAAATATCTCTGTTTCCATTCTCGCTCAATGCAGATCTTTGTGTAGCAAAAC
The DNA here is from genome assembly GCA_905475405.1 of Schrankia costaestrigalis. Lineage (NCBI taxonomy): Eukaryota > Metazoa > Arthropoda > Insecta > Lepidoptera > Erebidae > Schrankia > Schrankia costaestrigalis. The sequence goes on from FR997855.1 coordinate 4,637,250, forward strand.
GTGAATGTTTCCATTAGCCTAAGTGTTTTCTATGTATAATAAGTATGTACTGGATGTCTAGATATTTATAGTACAAGCTCAGCTTAGTTTGGGACTAGATTTGCTTTATGTAAAAGGTTAGTTGGTTCCTAGAGGTCGCTGTTTTAAATATATTATGTGGTAGGAAGTCAAATGTACCTATTTACTACTTATTAAACAAGTTTAAAAAACCTTTGATTTTTATTTATTACTATTTTACTGACGAAGTCGAGACGAGTCAACAGCGTTTGGAGCGTTTCTTTACGTAGGAAACCTTTTAAAGACCGTCCACCCGCCATTGGCCCAGGTGTATCTAAGTCCCAAAAAGATGAAGTATGGTGTACCGAATTACATATTTAAAAAAAGTTTATGGCTGTTGCGACTAGATGGCGTTGTTATAATTGAGTTTTAAATCACGAGGGCTGATGGTCTCAGTCCCTTAGTTGGTTTTTACAACACCCATGGGATGAGATGGGGTGGATATTGTATTCTTATTCCGTCACCACACGGATAACACTAACATTTTTACTTAAATTTAATGAAGTACGCAATAAAAACTAAAATTTCATTTTATAATAGATACAATATTCCTTTTAATTAAACTCAAAGAATCATCATCGAGATTACTTAAAATATCATGAATATTTTTGACAAATTTCTTTACAATACTCTCAATGTTCCCTTCGCCATTATTGACCCAATCTTTAAAACCTTTCCTAATTTTCTTCCAAACTTTAAAATTATCATTTGTCTTTACATTTTCATCTAAATTATTAAAAATCTCTTGCAGAGACAAAGTTTCTACGATCTTAGAATCAACAGGCATTGTTTCTGGATAGAGTGATATAGATTGATGTCTCTTCTGTATCAAATTCAAAATTACTTTAATTTTAAACTTAGTAACAGAAATAGGCTCTGGTTTCAACCAATCTAAATTTACCATTAATTTTTTATGTATTTCTGTACCTATATGTTTATTATAATCATTACTTTTTAAAGTATCTATAATTGCGTTTATAACTTCATTTAGTTTTTTATCGTGCGCGTTTAAAAATAGTTTTAATATATCTGTAATATATTTTATGAATGTATTGTCAAATCTGCATATATTTAATTCATTACACGCTTTTTCTAGTTCTTTGTTTGCTTCCTCGTTCATGCTTTTAGATAGAAGGCCAGCGGTTACACTAAAGTCAACTTGCCCTTGCTTTTCGAGTCCATCTACAACATAATTAAGTAGTCTAGTGACTATGCGATTGGATTCGTCGATAGCATTTAGAATTACTTTATGTGCTCCTAAATGTGATTTGACTATTTCTGTTTCAATCCCTTTTATAAACTCCTCGTAATGCTTTCTGTAACTTTTGCTCATGCTTTTTAATTGTTTCTTCCATTCTTTTTTAAGAGTTTTCGCGCTAACGTTTCTGTAAACGTCTATAGTGCGGTTTAGTATTTGTTGTATAAATGGATATAATGCCTTTTTATCTTCAATTATCTTGTTCATTTCTTCTACGTCATTGTTTCGTAGTGATCTTATTGCATCTTTATTATTTTCTTTGTACCAAAGTAGTGGTATTTGGAAGTACATAGTTACTTTGTCAGCTAATTGGCCATGAGTAATATTAGTTTTAACATCTCTCCATAAGTTAGTTATCCAGCTTTTAAAATCGAAAGGTATGTAGCCGTCAAATTTATTCATTTCCATTCTTAATACTTCGTGTAACTGTAATAATTCGTACATTTTCTTTTCGAATTCTTCTTTCGTACCAATTTTGTCATTTGTATTTTCCCGCCTTTTGCTAATGTCATGTGGTGAGAATGTTGCGTCAAACGGTTTGACGTTTAGGGTGTTCCATAGATTTCGAGACGTTTGTTTTTTTGACAATGTTGTTGGTAATAAGGCATAATGAGTTTCATTGTAGATGTATACTTGTTTTACAAGTTTCCCTTTAGTATTTATTCTATCTTTACCAAAATATAAATTTAAGGAATCGGTTTCTTTTGTGTTATTTCTTAATGTAGTATTTTTATGTTCGTTTTTGTGTTTAGTGTGATGAGATTTTGTTTTAGGTTTTCCAGTTATTTCTTTGACCCGAGTATGTTTTGCTCTGTAACCAAGGAGTTTATTTAAATAAAGAGAACACAATACAATGTACTTACAGCTTCAAGCCTATCTCGTACTTGTCTTTTCCACACTCTTGTGTGGATGTACCCACACCGGCTAATAGGATCAATAGATCCTCATGTAACATGGTTCAGGGTTATCCAATAGTAAAAAAAAGCATATCATCAAAACAGCCCATTTATGTCCCACTGCAGGGACGGACCTCCTTCCATGACGGAGGGGTACTTGGATTGGTATAGGGTTTAATTTCAAGTTTTTCTTCTTTTTATTTCGTAAAATTAGTAGTTAGGTACGGTTATTCTCTTAATTTGTGGCTCACACAAATAATTGTCCTGCACTCTTGCAGGACAAATTTTTCCCTTTCCCTAATCGAACCTGCGACGCCGTCGTGCACATCAGCCGCTTATCGCGACCGCCACGCTATCGAGGCAGTTATTATGTACCTATGTATGTAAAACTAGCTGACCCGTGCCCACTTCGTTGGGCGGCGAAAAACACGCGTCTCTTTTTTAGACATATTTATTTCACTCCCATTAATCATAGCGTGATATAATAAACGGACTATTCAACACAGAAAGAATTTTTAAAATCGGTTCAGTAGATCCAGAGATTACCCCCTACAACGTCACAAACACACAAACTTTACCTCTTTATAATATTAGTAAGTAAGTATGGATAAATTACCATAAATACTCACGTTTTTACATCAGCTTTAGAACTAGGATTATAAACTTCAACAGATTTTTTTGAGTTTACATTTAATATGTGATTAAGATTTAATAATTTATCAGAAAACGATAAACTTGCATTGGCTATCCCTTTATTGTTTAACTGGAATTTTCCATCTAAGTTTATTGATAGGCTATGCACTATAGTTGACATATCTGTGAAGAAAAGTTACTTATTACTTGGGTCATTACTATAACGTGAGATCTAAACCCCGGTTTCTGAATTGATCAAGTAAAAATCAACTAATCAAGTGTCAAAAACTCTGTACAAAAAAGGAAAGTATTTTTATCCGTTATCTAGTACCCATAGTACAAGCTCTGCTTAGTTTGGGACTAGATGACGTTGTGTGAATGTGTGAGGATTATTTATTTAGTTAAGACGGAGGGAAACCGATGGATGAGAAGTATTTGGAGGAGACTTATGTCCAGAAGTGAACGTCAATTGGCTGATATGATGAATCTCCTATCATACTTTTTCTGTCCATACCAAAAAAGCATATTTTTCTCTATATTCGTCACTATAAAATAAATTAATATTATTCTTTAATACTTACAATATATTTTTAACAAATTTATCATGTTAAATTTTGTAATAAAACTATTGAAATACCTATTACTATTTATAATACATAATATGTAGCTATGTACCTATATGAAACAGTGTGTTTTATGCGATCATAAAAATATTATATTGCAATTTAAACATACTTTTTATAGGTAACATACATTTAAATAAAAATCAACAGAGTATTTAATATCATGGATTGTGCCACTTTGGACACAATCACAGATATCTGAACAAAGGAGATGTGCCCTGATTGTCATTTTGTATGGAAACCTAATGTCGCCAGTTTTTTTAACACACACAGCAATAGAATATACGAATAGAGTACTGTTCTCAGTTACATCTAGATTATCAATGAACGCAATTACTCTGTCTCGTTTCTCCTTGAAATATCTCCCTTACACGGTGTCACAGCGAACCAATCAGCGCTACTATATTTAAACAAATAAAACAAACTAAAATAAATTTAGATAGAAGAACTACTACAATTTAAAACTACTACATGTAAAAAAATTACATTTATGCTAGGCGTTGACCTTATCGATAGATGATTAATAAAATATATCGATAGACAAGACTTACACTTATTTTATTAAAAAATAAATACTTACTTATAAATATAAATAATAATTACTTTTATATAAATATGTATAATGTAATAATATATAATTGTACAATACTTTTGTAAAATAATATTCACGACAGTGTGTATAAGATCGTACATGTCGTGAAACAAATTAATCCGTGAACTGATGTCGTAATATCGCAGGTTGAAGGAACTCAAGCGTCATACTTCTTTTGCGTCCTTATTGTCGCAGCAGTTTGTAACATTTTGACTGTTGTCATACAAAATTAACGCACCTGTGAGGGAGAGCTAGCGATAATTTAGCCACAGTGGGTAAAGCCTAGCCGACTATAAACCACGACTTTTGACGAAAAGCTGTGTGTGCTAATAAATGTATGAGCTTTTAAAAAAACTTTTAAAACCACTCTAATGATCATTTTAAACCTTTATGTTCTAGAGTACTTACGCCACCTTTGATTTAGGATATTATTTCAACATTGTAATACTTATATTGAAATTACATAATTTAACATTTAAAAAAAATATTTTTTTCATTTAACTTAATAAAACTTTTACAATTTAAAATTCCTTCAATACACGACTTTTTATCGAAAACGATAGATAGTCGTAGTCATGAACGGGTCGTCACTATCGTTTGGTTGTTAGAGCGATCACGGTTAGCAACCACTTGTCATACGTAATATCGTTGAGCGAATAGTTCATTGCTTCATATATTCATTGAATGACTAGTTTACACAACATTAGAGAAGCAATGTATATGTTACAAAAATATTATAGTACTTAATTATCCGAATATGAAAATAACATAGTGAGGACATCGAAAATTATTTTTTCATGATTTTAGAGGTAAATACAATAAAATACATGTACTAAGATATGGTAAGTGATTCCATTATTAATAAAGTTTTTTTTATTGCTCTTATTTTTACAGGCAACCACTGAACAACTCGGCATTTTATATGTTATCCCGGTCGTTGTCAAAACACAGCTAAACCTAGGTGACAGCCATTTTTAGCTATATAATCGTTCTAATCATATTGCTTTGACAAGAAAACCCCGTCATACCATTTCTCCTTTTATTTAGATTTCTGTGGACACAATCCATGAATGTACTGCTTCGGTGGCGCGACGGTAGCGCAAGCGGCTGGCGTGCAAGAGCTCTCGCGGGTTCGACTACCACGCAGGACAATTTATCTGTGCGTTCCACAAATTACACACATCAAAAAAGTCTAAGCAACATGCATGATATTACAAATTTACCATTTATATTAATTAATTTCTAAGTATTTACTCACTCAAAGTGTATAGGTAAGTAAACTTTTTTGTTATTGATGACATACTGGCTGGTTGTAAAAAAAAAATTTCGATTATGTTTTGTTTTTTTTCATAAAATTCAAATGACTGCGAATTTGTTTGAATTTGAGTGCATGTTAATTGCTACGTTTTAGTCTTGATTTTATAATTTTACCAACCATTTAAATACAGTTGGCGACAAAATTGAATTGTTAGATATTCTTTACGTCATGGAGCGACGTCATTTGACGGCAGATGAAATGCAAAGAGCTGTAGGGATGTTGCAAGCGGGAAGTAATCAATCTCAGGTATCTCGACATTTTGGTATTCATAGAAGTGTTATTTGTCGTCTTTGGCAGCGCTACAATAATACAGGGGAACCCGCTGAACAGCATCCAGGCCGTAAAAGGAGTACAACCACTCGGCAAGACCGGTACATACAACTGACTGCAAGACGCCAGCCGATGTTAACCGCTCGAGAGATAAGTTTGAGGCTACAAAATTCAAGTGGTGTTGATGTAAGTCCCCAAACTGTGCGAAATCGACTGCATGAGTACGGCCTACGAGCTCGACGCCCTATCAGGTGCCCACCGATACGTCACGGGAATCGCGCTCGTCGAAATGAATGGTGTAGAGAACGCATAACATGGACCCAGGAACAATGGGATAAAATTATGTTTTCCGATGAGTCGCGATTCGGGTTTAGGCCTGATACAAGAAGGGTGCGAGTGTACCGTCGACCCGGAAATACTGAAAGACTCAGGTGCGTTCAGGAAGTTCATCCATACAGCGGCTCAACAGTTATGGTATGGGCGGGTATTATGAAGAACAGGCGAACTGAGCTCGTTTTTGTAAATGGAAACATGAACGCTGAAAATTACGTTGAGGATATTCTCAGACCTTATGTCCATCCATTTGCACAAACCTTTGGCTCCGATTTTACGTTAATGCATGACAATGCGCGTTCACATACAGCTCGGCGAACCAGTGAATACTTGGCAACGGAGAACATCCAGGTATTGCCCTGGCCTGCACAATCGCCAGACCTCAACCCCATCGAGCACGCATGGGACATGCTCCAGAGACGTGTTTTGAAGGACTTGGACGGAGTGACAACAACCCAACAGCTGAAGGATTTGCTACAATTCCATTGGGAGCGAATACCGCAAGATGACATAAACAGTCTCATTAATTCAATGAATAATCGTTGCCGACAAGTTCTGAATAGCAGAGGAGGCCATACTTTGTATTAAATTGTCCTATTCTTTCACAATAAATTCATTTTCTTAAGAAATTTCAATTTGTAAAAAAAAGTTTAGTTTCTTATGTACCTGTATATTCTAATATTGTTAATTTCTGTTATTAAAAGAACTTATAAAGAAAACAGCTGTTATTTTTACATCATAGAACCCTAAAAATATTATTTTAAAAATAAAATACAACGTTATAATTAAAATAAATGGTAAAATAAATTAATATAAATGGTAAATTTGTAATATCATGCATGTTGCTTAGACTTTTTTGATGTGTGTATTATGTCCCGAGTCTGGATGTTATTTGTGTCTGGATGTTGCTCTTGGTTTTCTTTGCAGAGTTGTTAGTTTCGTTTAATGTAATTTTTTGTGTGCATGATCCTGCATTGGTCTGGAAATTTTCTATGCATTCAAAGATAACAATGAGCACGGATCCGAAACCTCTGCGTAGCAGCAATGTCTCTTAAGCAGATCGTAAAATTAAAAAGAGAATAAAAAAAAAACAAAACGTCAACTGTCAAAATCAATTTATTTCTTAGTAAACACCACAGACGACACAACACTACCAACTTTCCCGCTAAATTTGAATTGAGGCGTTGGTATGACGCGTTTTAACTTCATTTTTTCAGAAAAATGTTTTATTAATTCATCGTCTGTCCAATTACACGACGTAATTATAAATAAACCTGCAAATAAAAAAAAACAATCGTAATCATCATAACAGCCCATTAATGTCCCACTACAGGGACGGGTCTCCTCCCGTGACGGGGGGATACTTGGCCTACTAATACCACGCTGGCCAGACGGATTGGTATAGGGTTTAATTTCAAGTTTTCCTTCTTTTTATATTTTTTTTTTTTTTTTTTGTTTGAGGAAAGCTTACGGACTAATTACAACATTAGGTAACATATTTTTTTTACAGAAATTGCCAATAACAAGCTTCCACATATAAATAACTATGTTGATGTTATATATCTATGCAAATACAAATCATTCTAAAAAAGAAGCAATTAATGTACATTTAGGATAAACTACTATCTATACTATACTACAATATACCTACTATAACTAAAAATACTTACTATACTATAACTAAAATCTATTATTACTTACTTAGTAACTAAAGAATTGCTGACACAAAACTTGTCTTGCCGTTTTTGTATCGTAAAGATAATATTCACAGATAGTCCCTTAGTCAGTTTTTACGACACCCATGGGATGAGATGGGATAGTGACATATTGTATTCTTACTCCGTCAGCTTTATTTAAAAATATTAATATCTTACCATTTTCATCTAGAAGTTCTACAACTTGATCGATATATTTACTTCTGTGTTTCTTTGCATTGTCCGGATTCAAACCTATAGCATCGTAAGTGCCCTTGTCATGAATCAAACCGAATTTACCCAAGCTCTGAACAGAATCTTCTGTTATGTTAAAAACCTGAAAAAAGATACAGTTTTTTGTTAAATAAAAGTACAATTTTCGATTTATCGTAATGTTTTAAAATATTTTGGTTTATTTCTATTTTTTGACACGTGACGACGTGCGTGATGTCATTGATTTTTTGACAGATGAGTCGTGACGTGCGTCGTACAATTTTTGAAAGGTGAGTCCTGAAGTCATCGCTTTTTGGCGGAAAAATAAATTGGTTTGTACCATAGGCTTTTAAGGAACTCTCTCTTTCAGACTCGACCTTGACCGGTTTTATTTTATTATAGACTGAGGTCGCGGGTTCGATCCCCACGCACGAAAATTACTTGTGCGACCTAAAATTGTAGTGTTTTCAAAAGTCCCCGCGACACAGGGCATGATTCCTAGTGCGGGAGTCGTCTTTAAAAAAAAATTTACTTTATTAGTGGCTCATGTCTAAAAAAAAATCAAGTCACTTAGTCGCTTTTTACTTACGCACTGTCGATGTAGAATACTGTCGATTTAGAGTACTGTCGATGCAGCGTACCATCGATTTGGGGTACTGTCGATGTAGCGTACAGTCGATTTGTGGTACTGTCGATTACCGTCGGTTTAGGCTACTGTCGATACATTAGCCCGTCGATGGAACGTTTGCTATACAGCGACCATCGATGTAGTGGCTATCGATATTATGAACTAGGCCCCTTTTTACTACAGCCTCCATCATTACCCCTTTACCAAACTGAGATAAATAGTTGATAATTACCCTATATTTAATATGTGGATGATCATCCTTGGATACTTTCTTAGCTAACAATATAGCTTCTTCACAATAATCTATACCTAATAGATTTGTGAATCCTTCCTTAGATAACTCTATTAGTGTATAGCCATTGCCACAACCTGAAATTATTAATTAGTGTTAGCCTGTATCATCCAACAGCTGGAGATAGGCCCTGACTTCCACATGTCACAACTGTGTCAGAGGTGTAAAGATGAGCTTGACATGGCATACACTAGAATTCACTAACCATCTAGGGACTGTGACTTAAATACTTATAAGGAAATATACATATTATTTGAAAATAATGTGGTTCAAATGCTTGTGTGCATAGACGTTTTGTTGAAAAAAATAATAAAGCACATGTATTTGTTAATAGAATCTCTAGTGTAGAAACCAGAGAAAAGACCAAAACCCCTGACATACTTACTCGGATAGACCAGCAAAAATAGTGACTGTAAATTTCGGAGAATTAAAGACTATTTTCTTTTTTGGTTGTCTAGTACATGCAGTACAACCTCTGCTTAGTTAAAAGACTAGGACAGACTGGCAAAATAATTATGAGAAAGTGAAACTTTTTCATGATTACTATCCATTGCATTAATTCCTGGAGTGTACACAACCTTTTCACGAGGTTGAATAGGCATTGTTCTATTTAAAAACAAATGCATACAAAGATTTAAATTTAGTGGACATCTACAAAGCAGCTACGGACTGTAACTACTACTCCAACATTGTCAAAATAAAAACACTTTCTTTCTTTACTAGTAATAAATAGCAATATTTACCTAAGTCAATAACTTTACAGTCCTTCTCAATATCACTCTGACAGATCCAATCAATCACCCTCTGAGCGCTATCTTCACCAAACCACACATCGCCTGTGTCTCCGTTCTCGTCATAATTCTCTATTTCCTTTATGTAAGCCTTCTGCCAGTAGTCCTGCGTGCCTAGCTCGGAAGGATTTAATTCCGTGTCTTCCATTGCTGGAATGAAGAAATCCTAGTAATATTATGAATACGAAAGTTTGTGAGGATGTATAGATGGATGGATGTTTGTTACACTTTCATGCAAAAATTACTGAATGGATTTTGAAGAAACTACAGTAATATAGCTTAAACATTAGAATAACATATAAGCTTCAAATAATAAAGACATTGAAAACCTAAGTCACCTTTTACGACAATAAAGCGATGAAAAAGGAACTAAAAATAAAAATGGTCAGAAACTGATCTTATTAAGTAGTTGTCGTAAAAATTTCTTAGGCAACAATTTGTTACAAAATTGTATAATATGGATAGTCTAAAATCTGAAAAAGAACATAAGTTATGTACTTTTTATCAAAACACCACACAGGCGAAGCCACACATCAGCTAGTTTGATTATAAGAGGTTGTTTAAGTTAGTAATATTGCTGTCCATAATAATACATCACCAACCAGCAGAGTGACTGTTAGAATAAACAAGGTTTCACTAAATAAGATTATAGACACTGTATACTGTAGACTTGTATATTGGGTACTACTAGGTCTACTTTACTTCAAGCCACACTTTATCTTGCCGGAAATGCCTTCTTTTTTATTTTCTAGTAAGGTTAAAACAATTACGAATTAAAATTGTTATGTATAATCTGGCGGTATTTGAGACTTTCGTAAGCTCCTGTTACGATAACCAATTCCATGGCAGCATAACGATATTACCTCTTTACGAAGAGTAAATAAAAACAATTAACGATTAATGCTCTCGCTGATTATTGTTTAGTAGTTTTAGGTTATGTTTTTATTTTCATACGCTTATTTTACATTAAAGAAATAAATCTACAAATAATTAAATACAATTTGGGTATTATGTAATCATTTTGCACATACCTTTGAATAAATTCTGTTTGGAAATGAGAGAATTCTTATATTACTCGTAGAGTGCCAATGTTTTCAAAACACGCTGGTTGACAGCTGATCCATTGGCTAAATTTGACAAATAACATCAAACTTCAAAGCCACAGACCTATTCAGAATAATATGGCCATGGGGCTTTTCATCATAATCATCATCATAACAGCCCATTAATGTCCCACTGCAGGGATGGACCTCCTCCCGTGACGGAGGGATACTTGGCCTATTAATACCACGCTGGCCAGACGAATTGGTATAGGGTATATTGGGGCTTTTACAAGTACCTACTATATTTGATTACACACGGAAGAAAGAATCAAGATCTTTATTCTTTCTTTTCCGTGATGATTATACATGATACGAATAGTGATTTAATTGTTAAAAAAATTAACATTTAATCGGGAAGGGGTTTTTACTATAAGCCTTTAGGCCAAAGTTTTATTTTAAGTTGTTCTAAGATAGGCTCACTCACGGACGTAAACTCCATTTCATGAAAGAAGTCCCACGGCATTTTGTGGAACTAAATTTGACAGCACGGCCATGTTGTCGATTGTGGATGTTATCAAGGGTGTTATTTGTGGTAAATACTTTTTAGGGTTGCTATACGAGGATTTTTTGCCGTTGGGATGGGAATTTGTTGTGTTATTAATAGTAAAATATTTAGTTTAAAGTTATTAATACGTTATTATTATTTTATCAAACTTAAATATAAGAATAGTATAATTACACAAGACATAAAATATTTGAAAAAATATTTTTTAATGCTAATTTATTCATAATATTGGTGGGTTAGGTGATTTTTTATATAATAAATTGATAGATTGATTGATTTTTGTTAGATTTGATCAAGAATCGAACCCGAGACCTCTACCTCTCTCTATCTCAAACACACTAGCCATTAAGCAATGGAGGTCGCCATAGCATTACCTAAAATTAGTGCATTTTTTTCATGAGTATAGAACTTTTATTACGTACTTAAATAATTGGGGAGTTTTTTGGTAAACTTGGCAACATTGTATCTCGCGAATACAGCGCCGCACCAAAGGGACTTCTTTCGTGAAATGGAGTCTAGATACTATATACGTTCGTGGGCTCACTTTTTTCAAAGAAAAAAATAAGAATCTGACTTTACAATGGCCGGTTTATTATTCACATTTTATTGCGGCCAGCATTGCAATATTTTTCAATACCATACCATAAAATTATTTTATGTAAAAGGATAAATAAAAACTTGGCATTATCGTTGACATTTTTGCTAATGAAATAATCAGGTAAAACAATAACATTTACTTTCTTCTTGTGGTTGACGAGAAAGTGGCCTATCTGACGAATAGCACGAACATCAGCAATGGAGACCTTAGCTAGTAACCGCAAACCCTTGGCAGGAGACGCTTTCGAATTGCCAAATATTTTAATTGCTCAGCTCAACATCTGGGCTGGCAGAGTATCAAGCAAGGGGTACTTAGGTCGGTACCTATTATGTGTTAGTACAGTACTGTACGTGTAATGTTGCGTGAAAGAGTAACTAACATGCATCCATCCATCCTCACAAACTTTCGCATTAATAATATTAGTAGGATTCGCTTTTTTTGAGTTAATTTAAATGTGTAGATTTTTATTACATTATTTTTGTTCCATTCAAAATCAAATTCAATTCCTACTCTATATTAAGACACAATAGTAAAACAATGATATTATATCAAATACTAGCTGACCCGTCCCCACTTCGTTAGGCGGTAAAAAACGCGTCCGTTTTTTAAACATATTTCATTACTGCTCCACTCCTATTAGTCATAGCGTGATACTATATATCCTATGACACTCCCCGATAAATGGACTATTCAACAAAGAAAGAATTTTTAAAATCGGTTTAGTAGATCTAAAGATTACTACCTACAACGTCACAAACACACAAACTTTACCTCTTTATAATATTAATATAGATGATAATTACATGTGACAGGGTAGGGGTACTATTCCAAAGAAATTGGACTTAATATACTGCCCTGTGGAACTCCATACCGGACCAATAAATCCCACTGGTGGACAAAAAATAAAAGACCACAAATAATTAAAAATATCGTTTATTACATTCACAATCACTTAAAAGTAAAAATTAACTAATAATAACAAATAGAATAACAAACCATTTCTTTATTTGGAACGTTTTGCTTGACGATAAACAAAATTACTTAAATATCGACCTTGTTGCTCATACATAAAGTTCAAATTTAATGCAATTCTTTTTTTAGAACATTTGGCTCGACCGAAAAAGTCTTAAAGAAAAACATACTTAAATATCGACCTTGTTGCTAATACATAAAGTTCAAAATACAATGTGTTTGTTTGCCTTTAGGTGACTTTACAAAAATAGAATACCTACAAGTTTTGACAATAAAGTGCTTGAAGATAAACAAAATTATTTAAATATCGACCTTGTTGCTAATACATAAAGTTCAAAATTTAACGCCATTACCTTTTACGGTGGCTTTACTTACAAAAAATAGAAAAGAGCCCTTAATACAAGTCTTCTCGAAAAACAGCTTAACGATAAACAAAAATTACTTAAATATCGACTTTATTACTATTACATAAAATACAAAATTGTGCTAACACATAGAATACAAATTTGAATGCCATTAGCCTTTGTGTCCGTGTGGTGACGGAGTAAGAATAAAATATGTCACCACCCCATCTCATCCCATGGGTGTCGTAAAAACCGACTAAGGGACTACCGTAAATATTAGCTTTACGAAATAAAAAAAAGGAAAACTTGAAATTAAATCCGTCTGGCCAGCGTAGTATTAGTAGGCCAAGTATCCCTCCGTCACGGGAGAAGGCCCTTCCCCGCAGTGGGACATTAATGGGCTGTTATGAATTAGCCTTTGAGGCTTTACAAAAATTTGGCTTTACAATATACTTTGTAAGGTACAAAATAGCTTAGTATAAGTTAGCGTTACCTAACATTAAATGTTTCTTTAGACTTAAAAAAAAACAAAAAATGCAAACAATTTCTTTTTAATCTTTTCGAAATTATATTTAATTATCCCGTTTCAGTAAAAATTGATTAAAAAAACTATTTATTTTAATGTCATCCGAGCACTATACAATATTTCTCAAACATTCACACAACGCCATCTAGTACCAAACTAAGCTGAGCTTGTACTATGGGTACTAGACGACGGATAAACATACACATACCTAAATATACTTTTTTTTGTAAATACATACATATTATACATAGAAAATAATATTTACTAGCCGATGCCGCGGCTTCAACCACGTTGTATAGGTAGCTTAAATGTTATTCTACACCCTAAACTACCTATATTCCAAATTTCATCAAAATTCGTTCAGTAAATTTGGCGTGAAACAGTAACAGACATCCATACATCCTCACAATCTTTCGCATTTATAATATTAGTAGGATTGGTAATAGGCAGTCATATGACTGGCTGCTCCGTGTGGTGACGGAGTAAGAATATAATATGTCACCACCCCATCTCACTCCATAGGTGTCGTAAAAACCGGCTAAGGGACTATCCGTGAATGTTATCTTTACGAAATAAAAAGAAGGAAAACTTGAAATTAAACCCTATACAAATCAGTCTGTATTAGTAGGCCAAGTATCCCTCACAGGAGGAGGCCCGTCCCTGCAGTGAGAGATTAATGGGCTGTTATGATGATGACTGGCTTGCCTAGTATGAGGTTTAGTTCTACAAAAGATTTTTATTTGTTTTTAAGCTCAACTTAGTCAATACAACAATAATTTGATTTTAATAATTATTATACATTTTATTTAGCCAAACTGGGAGTAACCGTGCTAAAGTCTAATTTAATTATTATTTATATATTTATACACATTTTAATTATGATTAAATTAACATTTATTAAATGGGGATGAAAATTGTATGTCAGAAAAAAATATGGCTGTGTTTTTTATAATTAATGATGTCTAAAGCGCCGATTACACTAGACTACATGTAGTCAACAACATCATGTAGGAGACTACATGTAGTCTAGTGTAATCACATGTAGGACAGTGTAAACAGAACGTCCTAACACTAAAAAGTCAGGACGACCTTATGTAAAAGACTACATGTAGTCTAGTGTAATCGGCGCTTATATTTTACAGTCGGGGAAAAAGGTAGATACATTAGCAACAAGAAATATTATGAAGATTTCTCTAATTTATTTGCAGTTGTATTTAACAAAACACCATTTTACTCAAGAGATGGCGCTGTCTACAAAATATGCTAATAGTTACATAACCTATCAAGAGGTGGCGCTTTTCCCAATTCGTGTTTTGTTTGTACATATCCTGCATAGGTGGCGTTGTCTTCAAAACTACGTTGTGCAGATTGAAGGTGGTGTGCTTGCACGCTCTGCTAGTAATGTGCTTATCTGTTAAGAAAACAATATTAGTAATTAGTTTGTTTTTCTTTGACTCTCCATACTGATTTCCGAATTACTGAACCTAGAATAAAGTTACCACGAAAACATGCAATCACGAATTTTCATTCTAACACTCGCCGGCTGCCGCAGCTCGCTTGTTCGCTCGCTCGGCTCGTGCGTCGCATTGTCAATGTTCTAATCTAACCTAATCTTTTAACAATGTGAGAAACGATGTCAAAATTAAAATTCGTGATTGCATATTTTCGTGGTAACGTTATTAGAGATTGCATGTTTTCGTGGTAACGTTATTCTGGGTTTAGTAATTCAGAAATAAGTATGAGTCGTTTTTTTATCAAAACTATATTAGATACGCAGTCACCAACTGAAAAACGGTTGACAAATGCGCTTCCAAAGGCAAGGCATTATATTACAAAGGAGAATGGGTAGATTGGGGATTTGTTAGCATTTTATGCACTTTATCTTCTGGCATAATTTTTTAATACTTCATACATTCAATCGCAAATTACTAACAAATGTACGCTGTCTTACAATCTTTCGCATATTATACACTTTCGCAAAATATACACTTTTAAACCTTTATAAGTAAGAGTTATCAGACTGTACAAAATGTCACTTCCCCATGTATTATGTTGTAATTAGTACACCCTAAGTACACTCAAACACACATGACAGTGAGCACCTACTAATTTTCTTTTCGAAGAATAAAAACCAAGCATCGTAAATTTATGTTTTATTATTTTAACATTGCTACACAAATTTTACTTTACTTAGTCTATCTAGACAAACATTGACCTCGATCGAACCTTTAAGATAATCATCTACGATCTTTTTCAATCTTTCATCAACAATTTTACATTTTTTTCCACGTTTTCTGTTGTACGTTACAAAAATATTGTTTCGGCGAATGAGAAAGTCATAGTCGATGCTTTCCTTTTTCAAACAAGATATTAAAAAAAATAAACTCGGATGTCCTCTACCTATGCTCTTGTTGATTCGATTATGCCATCCTTCACAAACATTTATTGTTCTGTGTCGCTCTCCGTAACAGCTCATAGATGGTAATATTGCCGGGTCCATCCATTGCTTGACAAAGTATTGAATAAAATCGTCCCATACGGCGTTATTATTGGCTTCAACTTCGAAATGTATGGAGGAGAAAGCTTGTGGTATATGGGTTACTGGAAGGTGAGCTAAAGCAGTAAATAATGCCAACGTATGCTGGCCATTACCTATTTCAGTCAGTTTCATTTTTTTTGCCTTTCGTCGAAGAGCCTGGGCGAAATGAAAGAAGCATCCTTTTATTGTAGCTGTAGGAAATACACTTACAAAGCCATTCATCGCACCAATTTCGAAATCGGTTTGAAAGACAATGGGTTTTATGTCTGGTAAATGCTGTCTTATTAACTGAAAAAGTCTACAGTATGTGCTTTGTAGTTTGTTAGGTAGTAGAGCAAAAATAAGTGGAACAACTTTTGTGCTGTTTTCATCGCTGCCAATGTCTCCATGTATCGTATAGACTTGATGAAATGGTTTGGGTACAACTTTATATGTTCCATCTCCAAAGTAATGAGTAATAGTTTTTGTAGCTTCTCGAGCTTCTTCACTACAAAATGCTATAATCTTGTCTGCCGCTCCGTCCTCGAAGAGTAAAAAATTTTCAGATAAATTTGGCGTTATTACAACGTCTTCTAGTTTATCGAAGGTACAGCGATAAACTTGGTAATACTTTTTGCGTACCCGATATAGTGTGTCTTTAACTGATTCGAAAGATGGAATTATATCATCATACTCCGGATTAGACCGATAAGGTCTCATAAATTCGTCAAATATGGCTGGAATAGGACGATAGTCGTTACAGACAGCATTTTTTAAACCTTCCAATATCATCTCCAGCTTAAATTGACTGAAATCTGGATTACACTGATGGTCATCACCACAGATATCTGAAAAAAGGAGATGTGCCCTGAATGTCATTTTGTATGGAACCTAATGTCGCCAGTTTTATTAACACACACAGCAATAGAATATACGAATAGACTACTGTTCTCAGTTACATCTAGATTATCAATGAACGCAATTACTCTGTCTCGTTTTTCCTTGAAATATCTCCCTTACACGGTGTCACGGCGAACCAATCAGCGCTACTATATTTAAACAAATAAAACAAACTACAAAAAATTTAGATAGAAGAACTACTACAATTTAAAACTACTACATTCAAAAATATTACATTTATGCTAGGCGTTGACCTTGTCGATAAATAATTAATAAAATTTATCGATAGACAAGACTTATATTTTATTAAAAATTAAATACTTATAAATATAAATCTTAATTACTTTTTGAGCATGCCAAAATAATAATAATATATAAATATAGCAATATTGCGCCTAGATAAAATTAAAACAATAACATGAATATAGGGATTTATAGATGAGCATTTAGACTGATTTAAAGCAAATCTGAAAAAACCAGTTAAAAGCATGATTGTGTGTGCTAATAAATAGATGAGTGTTTAAAAAAACTTTTAAAACCACTGTAATCAATATTTTAAACCTTTATGCTCTAGAGTACTTACTCCACCTTTGATTTAGGATATTATTTCAACATTGTAATACTTACATTGACATAATTTACATTTAAAAAAAAAAACCATTTAAGTAACTTCCTTACTCCAATATACGACTTTTTATCGAAAACGATAGATAGTCGTAGTCATGAACAAGTTGTCACTATCATTTGGTTGTTAGAGCGATCACGGTTAGCAACCACTTGTCATACGTTATATCGTTGAGCGAATAGTTCATTACTTCATATATTCATTGAATGACTAGTTTAGACAACATTAGAGAAGCAATGTATATGTTACAAAAATATTATAGTACTTAATTGTCTGAACATGAAAATAACATAGTGAGGACATCGAAGATTATTTTTTCATGATTTTAGAGGTAAATACAATAAAATACATGTACTAACATATGGTAAGTGATTACATTATTAATAAAGTTTTTTTTATTGCTCTTATTTTTACAGACAACCACTGAACAACTCGGCATTTTATATGTTATCCCGGTCGTTGTCAAAACACAGCTAAACCTAGGTGACAGCCATTTTTAGCTATATAATCGTTCTAATCATATTGCTTTGGCACGAAAACCCCGTCATACCACTTCTCCTTTTATTTAGATTTCTGTGGTCATCACCATATCTTGCAATGGTTTCGTCTGAGGTACACCAAGTAAGCGTACTATTGCATATTTGGTTACTACATCGCCATAGTTCTGTATTGGATTTATTGTTTTTTACTTTAACGTAGCGACGGCCTGCTTTCCACAACACTTTTTTATTTAAACCGGTCTTAATAAAAGTAACGTCAGACATTTTAAGCAAATTATTTAGAAACTTAAATAATTGCACGTAGGTACAATTGTCATTTCATTGACATTCATTTCTAATCATAATTTATGACAGTTGTTGAGTGCATAATCAATAAGTATATAGGTTACATGTTACGAGTATCTATGTATATTTTTAGAACGCAGTTTACTAATTATTATTATTTACTGGACTGTACAGAAGTAGAACGAATGCGATATTTCCTACAAAATTTTATAAAAATTACATTATTGCTAATGAATTTAGCAAATATTCAAAAATAAATAAATTATGCGAAAGATTGTAAGACAGCGTACATTTGTTAGTAATTTGCGATTGAATGTATGAAGTATTAAAAAATTATGCCAGAAGATAAAGTGCATAAAATGCTAACAAATCAGATTGGGACTACCCTCCAAAAAAATTAATAATAATTAACTATGTTGTTAAAAAGGTTTTTTGAATTGGAACAACGATTGTTATAACTTATGATTAATATATATAAGGGTATTAACACGATTAATTAAAGACTGTGTCTTTAGTAAGACTGTGTCTTGCAACGGCGTATTAGTAAAGTTGTGGGGTCGTGGTATTCGTTGTTTCAGTTATCGATGTCACATTACACCGTTACTACAAGTATAGATAGTATAGTAACACAACAGACCTGGTGGTGCGCGTGCGGCGTGGTGTCGGGCGGCAGGCGCAGCGCGCGCAGCAGCAGCGCGCAGTGCTGCGGGGGCTCGCCGCCCGCCAGCGACAGCTGCACCAGGCGCCCACCCATCTCTGCGCGAGCCGCGCAGCCCCGCGCCGACCTGCACACACACAACACATAGTTAATATACATGTCAATTTACCTATAAAGCTTAGCTTAGAAAAAATCGAAAAAGTTTACGGCAATTGCTTCTAGTGGTATTCTCCGTGTCAACGGAATAAGAATATAATATATCATCTCATCCCATGAGTGTCGTAAAAACCGACTAAGGGACTATCCGTGAATATTATCTTTATGAAATAAAAAACAGGAAAACTTGTAATTAAACCCTATACCAATCCGTCTGGCCAGCGTGGTATTAGTAGGCCAAGTATACCTCCGTCACTGGAGGAGGCCCGTTCCTGCAGTGGGGCATTAATGGGCTGGCATGCTATGTATATAAAGCTTAGGGCTAACTATAAAATTCGAAAAGAAGAAAGATAATGGAAATTTACAGCTGTTGCGCCTAGATGGCATTGTTACATTTGGATTTTAAATGGCGAATGGTCTTATTTGGTATACGAGACAGACTCAGGTATCCTAGCAAGGCGCTGGACGCGTACTTCCAGAGACGCAGGTTCGAGTCCTGCCTCAAGTAACGAATCAGGTCGAATAACAATAATAACAATATACTCACTTAGGATGTAGTCCACCTAGCGCTCGACACGCGGCGGCTACCTTAGGTCTAAGCGCTTCCAACCTGCTGTGGACAGCGGAACGATCGCCGCCGGCCTCCGCTTGAGATACTAAGCCACGGATCTGCGGATAAAAAAACATAAATTAATAACATACAATCTTTAGTCAAAAAATACAACACAATCCTTAAGTTTCTCAAAATTAAAAGGACAACTCCTGCACAAAGGGTCCCTATAAAGGGCACAAGTAACTTGATTTTTTCATTGGTTTATTACAAAGACATTAAAGTTGCTAATTAGGTGGAAATATAATCACAATTATCCGTGTGGTGACGGATTAAGAATACAATATGTCACCACTAGTGATGCGCCGTTCCCGGGATCGTTTCCTTCGTTCCCTAATTCCCAGGAACGCTCCCGGGTACGTTAGGAACGACTGGGAACGTTGACTTAAATAGTTGTAAATATTTTTGTAAATAACTTTTGCACCATGTGCAAAAGCAAATACACCTTTAAACATAAGTATAATTTAATTAAGTCGTTGCTTTGAGAACTTTCCCGATAATCTCTGGGAATATTCCTATATTCCCTGGGAATATTTCTTTGTTCCCTGGGAATATTCCTTTGTTCCCGGGAACGATGGGCACGTTTCAAGTCTTGACCGTTGTCTTTTTGTTGGCATTTGTACTGTCCGCTATTTTGATATGTTAATAATTATAATTTCTTAACAAAAAAGTTTGGTTGGTGAAACTTTGTTGTGCTAATTTAAATATCCAATTCCCACTATGTGGGAACGTTCCCGGGAATGCCGGAATATTCCCTGGAACGTTTCCACTGGAAATATTTCCGGGAAAGGGAATTTGGGAACGGCGCATCACTAGTCACCACCCCATCAACCAAATCGAGTAAGGGAATAACCGTAACTACTATCTTTACGAGATAAAAAGAAGGAGAAGTTGAAATTAAACCCTACACTAATCCTTCTGGTCAGCATGGTATTAGAAGGCTAAGTATCCCTCAGTCACGGTAGGAGGCACGTCCCTGCAGTAGGTGTGGACGTTATTTCACGTCACTAGTTACGCGGCAAGTAACCGAATAACTAGTTTCGAGTCAAAGCAAAAGTAGTGATTTTTGTAACACGTTACTGTATTGGTACTATGTCTGCGTAGTAACTGTAACTGTAGCGATAGCGAGCGCGAGTCGCTAGTTTGTTTTGACAACGTAACGTAATAAAGCGCGCGAAGCGACGCACGGTCAGTTTCTGTCTTCGGTTCGTCGCTCGCTTCGCGCATGCGCCTGCCGGCCGAGCGAGCGAGAAGGCAGAGAACAGCGTACATAGTTACGTTTAATTTTGATACGTATGATGTAAGTAATAGGTAATAAAATTCAATCATATTTTTTTGTTAATGATTTCAACAGTTCGCATTTCCTGGAAAAACGCATCGTGCATTTTAGGTACGTTTAATTTTCATACATCTAAACTCCAGTATTTGTGGAAAATTTCAACTTGCGGAGATTTAGTTTAAAAAAAAATTTAAAATATAAAAATTCGCGACAAAAATACGTTTTGTTTTATAAATACTTGTTAGACTTAAGTAACCCCCCCCCCCCTCCTCACCCCCAAAATGCGCATAAAATCGTGGTTACCGTTATTGTTAAAACAGTTACAAGTTATAATCACGATATCATAAATCATACTCAGAATAACTGATTCACTCGTACGACAACGAACTCTTCTATATGAAAAAAAAACTAGTTACAAAAATCACTAGTTTTGAAACAGGTGACGCTGACAAAAAAACTGGTTTCGTTACGTTTCATGAAAATAACGTAACGACCCATATACCGTATTCATCCTTACTTGATTTATTTAGTAAACAAACACCACATTTTGCAAATTCACTAGTTTTTACATCAATTGCACACTTTGATATGGATGAAAATTTCTGGAAAGTAGCATTATATGTTTATGCAATAGAAAACACGTAAATTACTTTGATTTCACCACTATCTTTCTTATATTTTAAATAAATGTATTTTTTTCCAACGGCAAATTTCACAGATAAAAATTAATTTCATTATTTGACATTTGTACATTCTAGAAATTTCATAGATTCGTAGGGATGTGTAACAAAAGTGAATGAACGATTGGCATATGAATAAAAGGAGGTTGTTTAAATAAATCCTACTAATATTATAAATGCGAAATTTTTGTTACTTGTTGTTTGTTGTTACTCTTTCAGGCAAAAACTACTGAATGAATTATCCACTGCGAATTAAATCTCATTGAACTAATATGGGCACAATTAAAATCGCATGTGGGAAAAAATAATACAACATTTAAAATGGCTGAAATAAAAGAATTACTTATAGAAGGATTAAGTAAAATTGTCCGAACGGTGTCCAGCATGTCAATTCTCGTACCTTATAATCGTTAAAAATTCAGTTAAGTTAATTTTTGGTTGTCAAATTGTCTTGTTTTTGCTATTGCAATTGTAATTTTTTGCGGTCGTGTTAAAGTTTTATTTAGAATGTGACAATTTGACAACTAAAAGTTAACTTAACCGAATTTTGGTACGAGAATTGACATGCTGGTCAAAATTCATTGAACATGGTCATAAAAGATGAAGATAAAATGTTAAGACTAGATGGCATATTAGATACGGTCTCAGACGCACCGACCCAGAATTTTGTAATACATGTTCCGATTCCTGCACAGATGTGGCTTTATCATGATTTTTGTTTATATTCTTTATTTTTGTTTTATTTTTGTAATTGTCTATATTCTTACTGTACCCTTAAACTAAGAATAAATGTATTTACTTTCTCTTTTACAGATGCTTATACCTAAAATAATTTGTAAAACTAATAAATAAAAAATTTCTTTAATACTTTTAGTATTATTTACGACTTCACATTTCTATTGAGTAATTAGAATATTATGTAATTATCAGAGGTCGGAATTAGGTAGAGTTATTTATGTACTTGCATCGAAATGTTGATATTAATGTGGACCTTCCCGGGATTTCTGATGAATAATCCCGGGATTTCTAATGGACAATCCCGTGTGGCCAACAAACAAATAAATAATAATAAAAACCTCAGAATTAGACCAATAAAACAAAGATAATTTATTAACATACAGTTTTTATTAGTTTACATTAATTTACAATACAAATTATTAATAGTCTTAAGCAAATTCTCATAAGCCTATTTCGGGAAGTTTTCCTTATTCAAACGGCCCATCGGAATCATTTTCCTTGTCAGATTCATTACCAGTAAAATTTGAAGTGTTCGCTTCCGACTCTGTATAACTTTTGTGAGAATTAAAATATATGACCATTAGCTTTTCAATATTTTCTGGCTTCAATGAATTTCTCCGAACGTCTAAAATCCATTTGTACATTGAAAAAGATCGCTCTACGTCAACTGAGGTGAGGTTAGCAAATTTATACAATTCCTCCTCCTCGTCATCATTAGTGCAGGAAGAAATTTTTTCTGCTATATTTCTGATAATGTCCAAATCAGGATTCCTATCCATGACTTTTTCCATTTTATCTTTTAAGCTCTCGCAATTTGCCCATATCAAAGCTAATCTCACTGCATCAAATATTTCAAATGATTCCATTAGAGAAAGATCGGATTTCTGAAGAGATGTCAAAGCTGTTGGTATAATTGAAAAATTTTCGTAAATACGAGACAAATCATCTTTAATGTTGTCGTTATTATTAAAAATGTTTAAACTATTCTCTATTGATTTTGCCTCTTGACCATTCAGCACCGACAATACAGATTTAATTTCATCGAAATGCTTAGCGTAATAAAATGCTGCATCAAGCCAAGTACCCCATCTGGTAATTACAGGTGCAGGAGGTAAAGGTAAATCCGGACACATTTCTTTAAAGATTTTAATTCTTTTTGGTGCCTTCAAAAAAACTTTTTTCAAATTTGAAATTAAACTATCGACATTAGGATTCTCCTTTCTAATCTGCCCCGCAACAAGATTTAGAGCATGGGCTAAACATGTGAAATGCAACATTTTAGGAAAAGTTGATTTTAACATTCTACCAGCTGATATCATGTATGCCACACTGTCTGTACATAACATTCTAACGTTATCTAGTTTGCTCTCAAATGAACTTCCCCACATATTTTTTAAAGAATCTTGAACAAATTGTGATATCGTTGTTCCATTTACAGTGTCTAGCATTTTACATGCCACTAAGTAAGGCCGATGGTTCCTACTAAGTTCTAATGGTCTCACCAACAAATGTACCACAGCTCGTCCTAAGAAATCCGTAGTTTCGTCTACTGAAAGCCATAGCTTTTTATCTACAATCTTACTTTGCATCTCTTGTATTTTGATTTTAAAAAGCTGATCCAGGTAAACTTTTCTCAATAAAGATTCACTAGGTAGAGTAATATTTTTGCAATTGCAACAAATGTACTTTTGAAAAAATGTTTTAAATGCGTTGTTGCTCAGTTGGGACCACGGTATGTTACAAAGAATCATAAATTCGATTAAGTCGAAGTAAAATTCTAAAGGAATGTGGCGCTCTTTCTTCGTGCCTTTATGTACTGCTCCTTCTACATGTCTTTTGACGTTACTCTGACGAGTCGCACTCAAATGTGCTTCGCATTTGGAACAGTAAATTAATCCACTTGCATGGTCGTAAAATAGCTCCGGATTATCTTTGATCCACTTGTTGATGGTGGCTTCTTTGATTGAACTCTGCGCCATGGTAATATTTTTAATCTGGAGCAAAATAATAGTCAATCTTAGAAAACCGTATGCATGTGTTTGTAAGTATGTGAGAGATAGGTCACAACAGTTGCGTAGTTTAAAAGATCTAAGCGTGCATAAATTCATACAAAGAGACAGACGGCGGGAAGCGTAGGTACTTTGTTTTATACTATACTAGTTGGCCCGGCGCGACTTCGTTCACGCGTTGTACTACCCTTACCCAACAACCTACCCTACACCTACCTAAGAACCTTCTCCTAATAATAACAAATACAACAAAAAAAGAATTAGTGAAATCGGTCCAGCCGTTCACGCGTGATGCCGTGAAAACGGAAAACGGGTTTCATTTTTATATATTTAGATATAGATTTATTGTTATAGCAACTATAGTAACATACATTACGTATAAATTTAAAGTGTCTGCTTCTACTTAGTAAGCGCAAGGGCACTAAAAAACACCGATAAATAATGCTTATTGATTCACTGTACACTCCTTTTCGCTCAGTCTTTGGGGAAAGAAGCTACTTTGGGCGTAAACCTGTTTTGTGGATAAAATACAAATCGAAAAATTGTATATAGAGTTTTATTAAACTTTAGATATGTTTTCTGGTGCCACTGGGCTTTCAATTACTGAAAATTGAGCTGATTTAGGAGTTACGTAAAGAAATAAATTAGTGACGCTAGTTCTGCGTACTCTTCACCTTAATGTAAGTGGTCAAAGGGATATTCGTCCTATTATAAACGTTTTTTCCCATTCGATATGTAGTAATTGTCACTATTTAATATAAATACTATAAACGCTTGTTCCAGAAGGACAGGTTTCCGTAATAATCACATAAACACATTAATTAATAATTAATCAGTTTAAACCTAAAAAGAAAATCTGTAAAAGATTACCAGAAAAATTAATTCCAATCGTTAACCATATAGTCAATTAAAGCAATTAAAAAAAGAGTCCCGTATGTTAAGCTTCTTCAGTAGCATTTGAAATCATTGCTACTTTATTTTAATTGTATCAAAGAACATCTTGAGTTAAACAACACCGATTTTATGACAATATAACAAACATTCTACATTGGGAAAATCTAATGTAAAGGACATTTAATATAAATATGAACAATAAACTTACCAAGTATATCACCAACTTCAAATATCCAATCGTCCAATACAGTAAGGCCAAATCAAAGTCCGTTAATGCGTGCCGAAATAGTCGTATTAAGTAGAGTCCAGAATCCAGTAAACAATCCAGGGTCAAACAGGATTCACCACACAAAACACAATAGTAAACACGTGTGCGCATTCGACGAACCGAGGTAAGCGAATGAGCTGTGTCAATAAACCGATTTATTGCTAAGATATAGTTTGAATGCGTTAGAAAGAGATACAATCTCAGTGTTCCGCATTACCGCTATTGTTTCCTTTTGTTCAAATTTTGCAACTTCGAGCATCCGATGTCATTGATGTAAGTGTGGCAACGTCGCGCGTGCAGTAAGTAGTTTAAAGTGTGTAAAAGTAAATATGTAACTTTTTATTTAAATCGTGGGATATTTTTCTATTTTTTTAATTAATCCCGGGATTTGTAGCATATCCACTTTATTCTTTCGCTGTATGAAATCAGTGTAAGTACATGAATAACTCTACCTAATTCCGACCTCTGGTAATTATATACCTACACTGTATAATGTATGTAGCTAAAAAAATTGCCATAAACCGTTCAGTACTAAAAGAACTTTAAGTGAAGATTTCATTCATTCACATCAGTTACACATCTCTAGCTATCAGTACTCTTTAGTCTGCGGTTGACACGACGCCATATATGTTTACCATTTAGAGCAAGTCTGTTTAAATAGACAGTACCTACCCTGCAGTGGGACATTTTTGGGCTGTTATGATGGCATTAATGTGTGGAGGACAATTGCTTCCGCGATTGAGATATCACATCGCCAACCTCTACGTAGCATCTATGTAGGCACAAGTTTCATCGACTACATATTAACGAGCGCTATCTAGTGTCCCAACACAGCAAACTAAACTGGACCATATTAAATCAAACAATAAACCTTTTAATATCTTAACCATATATTAACGAGCGCCACCTAGTAACAACACAAGGTACTAACTTCATCGCATACGTGCAAGTAGTGATGTAGCGCCTGACCGCCGCTCTCCCAGCCGCTGACCTCGTGTCGTGAAGCGGCTTCGTTCATACGGTCCAATATTGATGCTATACTTTGTAGATCGTCTGTAACAAAATGATAATTAATATATTAATCAAAGGTACGGATTGCCCGGTTAAAATGGCAGTAGGCAGGGCAGAAAGCGCGAAGAAAGTTGGGAAAGAAAGTTCTAGGATGGAGAAAAAAATCTTATAGATTTACATCGAAACAACCATCGCCCGCAAGTTATAACGCAAGACGAGAGCCTCCTGATGCAAAGGCAATATATAATGGATGCCTTTACGCCAGTGAGACATCTGCCACACAGTCTGGGAAAGTTTTAGGGGTACTAACATAATATATCAGGCATTGATCGGATCCATGCATAACCGGCTCCAGGCTGTGATTGACAACCAAGGGATATATATGTTACAGTCAAAACTCATGGCCATGACAAAACAGTCAATAGTAGTTTTGACCGACGTGCTTAGTCAAAACCACATTGTCTAATTTTTGCAGTCAAAAGTGGTTTTGACCATCGATGTTAGTCAAAACTCATTGAAAATTGATCTTTTAATCAAAATATGAAGGTAAAAGTCCGAAACAGTTGGTTAGGTTAAGCCAGTACGGTGACCAAAGTAGAAACATTTTTTTATGTAAAACTAGAATATAGTATTATTATATTCTAGCACTTGCCGGCCGCTCCTGCGGCACGCTCGCTTCGCTCGCTCGGCTATAACATATACACGGTTTTGAATTTTTAGGTTAATATTAATCTGAAGAGATAATTATGTAAATTTATTATTTGATTTTTCTTTCCACAGCTCGATGTGTAATATAAACGGCCGGGTACTGTACGTACTGTATATATCTACGAGTCTAGTTACATTATATTATATACGTACCAGCTAAAACAGCTTCAGGTAACAACTCGTCTAGTAAAACTTTATGCGCCGCGTTCCATTCTTCTGCACCTACTAGATGTTCCACTTCTAACGCTGGCAATTTCTGCAAAGATAGATAAATAAGATAAGATATGATTACATAATCCGTGTGGTGACGGAGTAAGAATACAATATGTCACCACCCCATCTCATCCCATGGGTGTCGTAAAAACCGACTAAGGGAATAACCGTAACTACTATCTTTACGAAATAAAAAGAAGGAAAACTTGAAATTAAACCCTATACCAATCCGTCTGGCCAGCGTGGTATTAGTAGGCCAAGTAACCCTCCGTCACGGGAGGAGGCCCGTCCCTGCAGTGGGACATTAATGGGCTGTTATGATGATGATTACATAGTATAGTTATAGTGTCATTACCAATCTTAAAAAAGCAGCAACAATCCTACATTTCATTTATTTAATTCATAAACAATATTACATTGTGTTTGAAATAACTTACATTTAAAACAGAATTTAACAAAACAATCAAATTAACTACAATTACACATGAATAATTTATTTTTTATCTATACTAATACATATTATAAAGAGGTAAAGTTTGTGTGTTTGTTTGTGACGTTGTGGGAGGTAATCTCAGGATGTACTGAACCGATTTTAAAAATTCTTTCTGTGTTGAATAGTCCATTTATCGGGGAGTATCACGCTATGAGTAATAGGAGTGGAGAAGTAATGAAATATGTTTAAAAAAGTGACACGTTTTTTTCGCTGCCTAACGAAGTGGGCACGGGTCAGCTAGTTATTTATGTAATGGGACACAAACGAGCCAGGAGGTCACCTGATGGTAAGTGATCATCGCCGCCCTGTTGCCGCGGCTGTTATGAATAGAATTTAGAATATAATATACTTATTTTGTGTGAAACATGGTTACAAGGTTGCAGTGGCGAAGTGTCCATATAACCCGATTCCTACCGGCTTACCTTTGCAAAAACCGCTAAGCATACTCTATTAAAAAATTATAAATCAATGACGCAACATCCATTCAGTACACAAAATTAAAAAACCAAAAAGTTTTCTGTTACGTAAATCGCTTTAATATAATTATTATTTCCGTACTCATAACGCCATCTCTTATTACAACATTGTCAACTAATGGCGGGTAAGCCGGGCGCAAAAATAGGAATCCAGTATAAACAGACGGTACGAAAGTCGTACGCACACATGCAAAACCTAGGTGTATTATTATGCATTTTATCTGCGTATGTAGGCGTAAAGGTAAGCCGACTCTGTCCGGGTTATGTTATGATGAGTAGGTCCTGTTGTACAGTACCCGAGCGCGGCGACGCCGGGACATCGACGAGTGGAAAGAGACATTCGGGCAATATCGGCTTCGTAGAGCGCCAGCTCTGTCGCACGATTGCAAGGATGAAAGATGCGACATGCGAGAGCGAGAGAGCATTAACGTGATCATAGCATAGCTACAATCAATTTGTTTGAATTTCCCACTGCAATGAATGACGTTGAAACGATGCTTAATAATGGCTCCCATCACAAGTTGCATTATTTTTGTTTTCATTTATTATTTAAAGTATTGCAAATAATCGTTAGAATTCGCTTTGTTGTGTAAAGTAGTAATTACTAAGTATAATTTGTGTTTGTGTATTGAGTGTTGTGCATTGATTGACATTGTCATAGTACTTTGGGTGCCTTACATTATTGTAAGTACATACTTACTTCGTTGTTATTATTTTAGTTTGTTGTTATAATGGCAGCGTTAACAGTATTATTATAGATTGTTGACTAATTGATTAATTATTGTGTAAGCAAAACATCTTTCTTGAAATTAAATAACGAAAATAAGAAACACAGACATAACTATGGAATACAAACGACGCCGCCCGGCACGATGAATTTACGATAGGTTTAGGTAGGTATATTTTTATATTATTAACATCTTAACGATAAATATTAGTGGCTTACAGGCAGTTGTAAATTAAATAGTACCTACGTATTATTTTCTATGTTTCTTATTCTTAGATTTAAAAAAATTGTGGAGTCATTTAGGATATAGCGACATATTTAAAACAATATCTAATTCATCAAAGAAACATGCCCATACTGAGAATGAGAAACATATTCGGAGTTGATTAGCTTTACATGAGTTTGGGACAACTATAATATTTTTTTACGAATACGTATGAAGTACGTACTTCACTTTAGTAATTTTTATTATATTACGAAAGACACTGTAACGGGCTCGGTGGCGCAGCGGTCGAGATAAGCGGTTGACGTGCACGAGGTCACGGGTTCGTTTCCCATGTAGGACAGTTCTTTTTGATCAACAAATTATTGAGTCTGGGTCTTGTTCTTTGTGTCTGTGAAATAGATGTTTGTGGCAGTCTTCGCGACGCAGTTCATGATCCCTAGTGCGGAACTTATATAATATTATTTTCATAAAAAAATAACAATAATAAAAAAATCTGTTATAAGAACCAACAGTGCTTACTCGTATGGTAGGTACAGTGAGCCAGTCAGTGGCTCACTGTTGCGCTTGTCAAATGAGTACCGACACTGATAAGTTTTTTTTTCGGCTTCCCTTTTATAAAAATTCACCCTTCGCCACTGCAAGGTTGTTATAATTTGTTAAGGCCTACGCAGACCGGGACGGCATGGCAAGGGATTTTAATTTTCACTAATGGACATTCAACCGTACTATTACAGAAATACGACATAAATTGCTATGCTTTAAAATGAAAAATGCCGTGCGATAAAATCCCTTTCAATGCCAGGGCATCATTTTAAAGCATAGCAATTTATGTCGTATTTCTGTAACAGTACGGTTGAATGTCCATTAGTAAAAATTAAAATCCCTTGCCATGCCGTCCCGGTCTGCGTAGGCCTTTATTGGTACAGCATGTTCCACCGTAGCCGGCGTGCAAAGATTTCATGCATGACATATACAATTAAATTTGGTTTTAAAACATTAAAAAAGGATTTAGGATAATTAATAATCATTACAATACAATATACATGCATTAAGACACATTTTACAGGAATTAAATAAAATTATAAATATACTGAAATTGAGTAAAATCAGAAATATTAGGTAGTTATATTAAATTTACAGTTTATTTTCCAATCCATGTATTACTGTATTGTGTACAAACACCTGTCAATAACCTATTTTTTTTAAATTAATTGAACATTGATTAACTGGCATCTCTCTATGACTACAAAAATTCTAACTGACGACAAGCACTTTTAAATCACACAAATTATTTAACGTTGAATTCGTACCTACAACCTATGTCACCGAGTTAGATAAATCTATACTAATATTATAAAGAGATAAAGTTTGTGTGTTTGTATGTTTGTTTGTTTGTGTGTTTGTGACGTTGTAGGGGGTAATCTCTGGATCTACAGAACCGATTTAAAAAAATCTTTCTGTGTTGAATAGTCCATTTATCGGGGAGTGTCATAGGCTATATAGTATCACGCTATAACTAATAGGAGTGGAGCAGTAATGAAATATGTTTAAAAAAGGGACGCGTTTTTTTTGCCCGACGAAGTGGGCACGGGTCAGCTAGTAAACAATAAAATAAATAATAATATTATATTAATATGTTCTCACCTCATATTTAGCTCGATGCGCCTGAGCTAACAGTAACCATTTGCGTGGTATATTGAGTCTCTTCACCAGTTCTAGCTGTACACGTGATTCTGGAGTGTCATCTCTGGATGGAGCATGGCGTGATAATACGGCTCTGATTAGGTGGCCTCGGCTGAAAATAAAATAAATAGTTTATACATAATTTATATTTTTTTAGGGACTAACCGTAGATATTGTCTTTACGAAATAAAAAGAAGGAAAACTTCAAATAAACCCAATACCAATCCGTTTGGCCACCGTGGTATTAGTAGGCCAAGTATCCCTCCGTCACGGGAGGAGGCCCGTCCCTGCAGTGGGACATTAATGGGCTGTTATGATGATGATACATAATTTACATAATAAATTAACATCCATACTTAATATTATAAATTGGAAATCTGTTTCAGTCTGTCTGTTTGTCTTTCTTTCACGGCAAAACGGAGCGACGAATTGACATGATTTTTTAAGTGGAGATAGTTGAAGGGATGGAGAGTAACATAGGCTACTGTTTGCCCTTTTCTAACCCCCACACTTCGAATATAACGCGAGCGAAGTTTACCTATAAAGCTTAGGTATAACTAGAAAATTCAGAAAAAAAGAACGACGAAATAAGTACGAAAATTTAGTTACTCGAGGCAGGACTCGAATGTGTGTTTGCCTCAAGGAACTAAATTTTTTCTTCATTAAATTTCTTCTTTTTCAAAATTCTACTTTCTACTAATATTATAAATGCGAAAGTTTGTGAGGATGTATGGATGTTTGTTTCTCTTTCACGCAAAAACTACTGAATGGATTTTGATAAAATTTGGAATATAGGTAGTTTAGGGTGTAGAATAACATTAAAGCTAAGAATACAACGCGGGTGAAGCCGCGGGCATAAGCTAGTAGATCATACACCTTCCTCGTTCATCAACCATCTGCCTTTTTATGATCCTTTTCTTATCATTCGTTTTTTTTTTCGCCTCTCACCTTCAAAGTCATACTCACTTCAAAATGTTAGCTTTATGTTTCATCATCATCATCATCATATCAGCGAATTGACGTCTACTGCTGGACATAGGCCTCCTCCAAGTATTGCCACCTTGCGCAGTCCTTTGCCTCCCTCATCCATCGGCTTCCCGCCGTCCTAACTAGGTCGTCAGTCCACCGTGTGAGGGGTCTCCACAACATGCGCTTTCCGGTAGCTTTATGTTTAAAAATAATAAATATACTCACGCCGCATCGCTCGGATGGTAAGCTAAAGCCTGTAGAGCGAGGTGCCAAGCGCCCGCCGCTTCCAACTGCTCCGCGATTCCTACTATACTAGCCACGGACGGGGAACCGAACCAAGCACCCAGCAGGAAACTGTAGGACAATAGTATTCATAAAATATTAGTATAGTTATATACACACATTCAGTTTGTATATAACTAACACAATTTTTCAAAATTTTTTTATTTTGGCGAAATAGGTATATTTTAATTGTTTGCCGTTTCATTCGTTTGTTACATTAATTATACAATACTTACACAAAATAAACCTTGAGATTAAAAGATTGAATAATACAACTAGAAAAAAAACCATATATTTTTTTAAACATAATTACGTTACTGTTTCTTATACATTTTCCCGTTTTATCAATAAAAACCCTAAAACATTACATAAATATCTATTTTTCTTAAAACTTACTAATAAAACTTGGGATATAAACCAGAAATTTTAAAAATAACAAAAAAATATCCTGATTTTTGCCACACAAACTGCGTAGCTATCGACCCGCTTTGCAACCAAGGTAGTTATTTTATACTCTGTCCATTCGTTTATTTCCTTTTTGACACATTGAGAAATTTCGAAATTAGTGACGCCTACACACGTTTTCGATTCGATCTTATTTAAGAATAACTTTTATACCATGTCCATTCGTTTATCCCGTCTATGAAATACAAAATAATTTGTTTAAAAAAATTTTTTTTTTGTATTTTTATTTTATTAAAAGAAAGTTACACATTAGATACAATATTTTATCTGCCAAACTGTATAACAGTTTGTCGGCAGTAAATAAGCGGAAGTATTACGAAATTTCAGAGGCGTGAGCTGTCAAAAAGAAACTAAACGAATGGACAGGTTATAGATTCTACATACATTTAGGAATTAATAAACTCACCACAAACTATAGTCCATAGGATCAGGTGTGTAAGACGCAGGTCTTAGTTTGGGTCGCAGGTTGTATGCCCGTGCACGTATCAGTTCGTAGCGTAGATCCAATATACGACTTTCTGTACCATTCTGTAAAAAAAAACAAAATTAAGAGGGGTTAAAATAGAAAAATGGCAACTGTTTTTTTTAAATATTGTGGCTGTAACTGTAACCCCCTTTAGACACTCGCCACCTCTTTAGACACTCGCCTCGCTATGAGGCACTCGCCATCCCATTACACAATCGCCATCCCTTCAGACACTCGCCACCCTATTAGACACTCGCCACCCCATTAGACCCCCCTCGACACACACACTCGATCCCCCTCTATTAATTACTCGTCAACCCTCCTTTAGAAACTTGCCACCCCTCCCCCCCTATAAAGCACACGCCTATAGACACACTCCTCCCCTTTAGACACTCGCCTTGCTATGAGGCACTCGCCACCCTATTAGACACTTGCCTAGACACTCGCCACCCTATTAGACACTTGCCTAGACACTCGCCACCCTATTAGACACTTGCTCTCCCATTAGATACTCGCCCCCCTATTAGACACTTGCCTAGACGCTCGCCCCCCTATTAGACACTGACCTGATCAAGAGTGACGTCATAATCGCTGGTGTAAGGCGGTAAAGGTAGCTTCATATCCATCTCAGTGTTGCTAACATTAGACAGATCTATCTCGTCGTCTTCCTTATCACCCGTGATGAATAAACCTTCGTATTTCTTCATCACCTGCTCAAGTGTTGGTATGTGTGGGCCTAGGTATCTGTAATATAGAAATTTTAAAGTTAATATGAAGTGAATGGAATTGTATATGTTGTAATTGTGGTTAAAATTTGTTATATCAGTATGAAATTAGTAACAATTTTACAATTTAAAGGAAATTTAATTTAATTTAAATACTAACATAGATGTAAGTATACTAACAATATGGATGTAATAAATATAATATCTGAAAAAAATATTAAAAAAAAAATTGAAAAATAAACCGGGCAAGTACTAGTCTGACTCGCGCACCGAGGGTTCAGTACAAACCAATTTATTATCCCGCAGAAATGCGATGACGTCACGACTCATCTGTCAAAATTCTATGACGTCACAGGTCTCACGTCACAGGTCACGTGACTGTCAAACTACTACTACAACTGTCAAAAATTATTATCCCAAAATATGATCTTTAATATTTATTTTATTTTGTTTTTAGTATTAATTTGTTGTTATAGCGGCAACAGAAAATTTCAACTTTATAACTGCCATGGTTCATGAGATACAGCCTCGTGACAGACAGACGGACGAACGGAAAGCGGAGCCTTAGTAATAGCGTTCCGTTTTTACCCTTTGGGTACGGAACCCTAAGAAAGGTAGGGATATTGAGGTAGTTTTCGAACCTGTGTCTTGTCTAGATACTAACCGTCTTACTAATAAACATTTACACACTCGTTATAACAAGGTTATAACAAAAACGTTACTAATAAACACACTCCGCTATACGCCTGTTATAGCGGTGGTGTAAGTTGTACGTCATTTTATACAACTGTTATACAGTCGACAGACCTCGTATAACAAGTGCATAACTTACAATGGGAATGCAAATCCGTTCTGTTTTAAAATCCGGATTTTTAAGAACGGATTATTGGTTCGATCCGGATTATCCGGATTTTACGGATTTTTTATAAAATTAATCAAATCCACTTAAATCAGTTTATAAATGTGATGTTTCTTATACTTGTGTAAATGGATTATGATGAAAACACTGGAAAATCAAAACATATTAATATAATAGATTTTTATTTTGTTTTTGTTATTTGTAAGTAATTATTCAATTTGAAATCAAAATAAAACTTTGGAGATGATCAAAAATAAGACTATTAAAACTTCTCCTCAAATTAATAAAGATTACACACGGAAATAATCCTCTTTTTTTAAATAATCGATTTCAATGTTTTCGTCACTTTAGCATCTAGTTGTTTCAAGAGGTTCTGGTTTAAATCGTATGATTTACAAAACAAGGAAAGGCCAATTGAGACGTGATGTTAAATAGTTGTCGTATAGAATATAATAGACTTTTTTTACGTTATTTATATATAACCTTACCGAAAGTTCTGCATTAATTTATTTTAGTTAAAGTTATATTTTATTTATAAAAAATAAAAAATGGAATTACTTTGGAGCATCCACAGATGATTGTAACCTAAATAAAGACAACAGTCACTTGTCTTGCTTTTGCGCGTACCGTTTTGTTGTCTTTTAAATGAATTTATTTTGTTTAAAGTTCTTACTTAGGTAAGTAAGAACTTTAAACAAAGTACCTACTTTACATAAATATAAATGTTATATGCAATGTAAATGAAGACATCTACAATTTTTTTGTTGACTAATTTAATATTGTTTTGTTTTAGAAAATCAATGGAATGTTTATGTCGCTTTTATAACATTAAATATCCATAAAAGAAAGTTTTAGAACTTATTACTCAGTTTATATTATAATATTTTATATCAAAATGACCTCTTTTGTGGTGACTAATGACGTATGTACGATTATTAGGTAGATGTCTTCTTCCACGTAAGATATATTTCTATGTATAAAACGACATATATATCCTATTCTATTAGAATGCAGTGACAGCCCCGGCGTCTAACCAATAAAATCTTTTAAAATTCAAATTAATTGAGTTTTAAAAGATTTTATTGGTTAGACGGCGGGGCTAGGTCGGTGGACAATGACAAGTCACTGCATTCTAAACGCGAATAGAATACAGTATGTAAAGTGAGACATAGGCAATACTTTAGGGCATGATAGATAACGTTATTTAATGAAGGGAAAAAAATACAAAATAAATAAACATTAAATTACTACATAGTAAACGATGTGGAAAGCTTAGCCATGAATTTCACTAATCATGGACACCGCGCGGACGCAGCGAGCGATTGGTTCGCTAGCTGAGTTAGATACATACCTACGACGCGCGGCGCGGGTCAATGCACCGAGTCTTGAACATTATTTTAGCGCAGCGGGAACGTGTCCATACTTAGTTAATTTTGGGGATTTTTTCGTCAAAAATTAAGTACCTAATTTTATTACATAATTGGGATCATTCCGTGTGGTGACGGATTAAGAATACAATATGTCACCACCCCATCTCATCCCGTGGGTGTCGTAAGAGGCGACTAAGGGATACCACGACCCGGTGCCTATCACCTAGCACTTCGGGTCAACCTATTGGTGGGGGAAAACCACCAACAACAGCATTCCCAAGGAGGGTTGGCGTCAGGCAGGCGGCCGGTCGTAAAAATATAGCCAAAACCACTAGCAGCATGAAAAGTATAAATAAAGTGAGCGATAGGGCTAGGGCGTACCCCACAGGCGACGCACAGGGGCAGCACCCGGCTACTGTGGGAAATGGACAAGGGTTGTCGCATCTAAACGGGCGGGTGCGACGTAAGAGGCGAGTCCAAAGTGTGAAAGAATTAAGGTTGAAGTGTGCGAGTTGGAATGTGGGAACGATGACTGGAAGAGGAAGAGAGTTAGCGGATGTGTTTAAAAGGCGAAGGATAAACGTGGCGTGTTTGCAAGAGACAAAATGGAAGGGTGAAAGGGCTCGAGAGATAGGGGAAGGATATAAGTTCTATTATTGTGGTAGTGACGGCAAGAGAAATGGTGTGGGGGTAGTTTTAGATAACAGGTTGAAAGAAAGTGTGGTTGATGTTAAAAGAATGAATGATAGATTGATAGCGGTTAAACTGATTGTGGACGGCGTCACTTTAAATGTAATAAGTGCATATGCACCGCAGTCAGGTTGTGAGGAGAGCGTAAAAGAGAAATTTTGGGAGGACTTTGACTGCTTGATGATGAATGTGCAGGACAGTGAGGAAGTTTATATAGGTGGTGATTTTAATGGACACGTAGGAAGAGAGAGTGTTGGATATGAGAGAGTGCATGGTGGTTGGGGATTCGGTAACCGAAACGCAGACGGCGAGACACTGCTACAAGCTGCCTGTGCCTTCGACCTGGCTATAACAAACACGTGGTTTAAGAAAAAAGAGGAACATCTTATAACATACAAAAGTGGCCACCACGCGACACAGATAGACTATTTCCTAATAAAGCGAAGGAGTCTATGCTGTGTCAAAAATTGCAAAGTGCTGCCAGGCGAAGCTCTAGTTACCCAACACAGGCTGATTGTTTTGGAGGTCAAACTAAGTGTCTCGCCTAAAAACAGGAAAAACCGCCCCCCTCCAAAGACACGATGGCGTATGTTAGAGAAGGAAGAATGTGCTAGTATGTTTAGAAGTCAAGTTGTGGACAAGATGACGGAAATGAGTGAGATGGAAGGAAAATCTGTAAATAAATGCTGGAGTGAGATGGCAAAGTGCATAAGAGAAGTCGCAAAAGATGTGTGTGGAGAGTCGAAAGGTAAAGGTCTGATAGATAGGGATACATGGTGGTGGAATGAAAAGGTACAAAACGCCCTAAGAGAGAAAAAGTTGGCGTTTAAAGAATGGCAGGGTGTAGAAATTTTGAATGCAAGTTTGAAAGATGACAAAAAGGAAGTTTACAATGAATGCAAGAAGAGGGCAAAGAAGGTGGTAGCAGTTGCCAGGGCTAGGGCGCAGGAGAGGTTATACGAGAACCTGGATAGCCCTATTGGCCAAAAAGAACTCTACCGAATAACGAAAGTGAGAGAAAGGCGAGCGAGAGATGTAATACATATGAAATGTATGAAAGATGAGTCTGGTAAGGTATTGTGTAAAGATGATGACATAAAAGAGCGATGGAAGGTGTATTTTGAAAAGCTTATGAACGAAGAGAATGATTGGAATGGTATACTCGAAGAGGCACATGTAAATAAGGGATTGGTAAGAGAAATTAGCGTGGATGAAGTTATAACAGCAGTTAAAAGTATGAAAGATGGAAAGGCTTTGGGACCAGATGAAATACCAGTTGAAGTATGGAAGGTGTTAAAGTATGAAGGATGTATGTGGCTGACTTCGTTTTTCAATAAGTTGTTACATGAAGAAGACATCCCACAAGAATGGTGTACTAGCTCGCTTGTACCCATCTTCAAAAATAAAGGGGATGTCCAGGATTGTAACAACTATAGAGGAATTAAGCTCATGTCACATACTATGAAAGTATGGGAAAAGGTGATAGAGAAAAGATTGAGAGAAGAGAGTGAGATTACCCAAAACCAGTTTGGGTTCATGCCAGGTCGAGGGACAACGGACGCCATCTTTGCACTCCGCCAATTGTGCGAGAAGTACAGACGTGTCCACAAGAACTTGCACATGGTGTTCATTGACCTCGAAAAAGCGTATGATAGGGTGCCTCGAGAAGTGTTGTGGTGGGCCGTGAAAGAGAAAGGTTTACCTGGGAAGTATGTAGAGTTAATTCGTGCTATGTACAGGCAAGCCAGTACTTACGTCCGATCGTCTGCTGGCAACTCCGACCAGTTCAGTGTGGCGGTAGGCTTGCACCAAGGGTCGGCTTTAAGTCCTTACCTCTTCCTACTGATTATGGACGCCTTGACGGCGGACATACAGGAAGAGGCACCCTGGTGCATGCTGTTTGCCGATGACATTGTTCTGGTTGGGGAGGATGGACCTGAGATCCAGAGCAGATTGGAGTGTTGGCAACAGAAACTGGAGAGTGTTGGCTTGAAAATCAG
This sequence comes from Schrankia costaestrigalis, assembly GCA_905475405.1. NCBI lineage: Eukaryota > Metazoa > Arthropoda > Insecta > Lepidoptera > Erebidae > Schrankia > Schrankia costaestrigalis. The sequence goes on from FR997855.1 coordinate 4,676,379, forward strand.
CAGAACCAAGACAGAATACATGTTCTGCGATTTCGGCGGTCTCTCCAGTCCTGAAGCCATAGCGCTTGATGGAGTGCGCCTTCCAGTCTGCTCCGACTTCCGGTATCTCGGTTCGTGCATCCAAAGCGATGGCGAAGTAGATCGGGCGGTCAAGCACCGAATTAACATAGGATGGATGAAATGGCGGCAGGTCACGGGAACCATCTGTGACCCCCACATTCCCCTTAAATTTAAGGGGAAGATCTATAAGACCATGATTAGACCTGCCGTCTTGTATGGATCAGAGAGTTGGCCCACAAAAGGGATGAATGAAAGACAATTGCATGTAGCAGAGATGAGAATGTTAAGAGGAATGTGTGGTGTTACGAGAGCGGATAGAGTTAGAAATGAGTATGTAAGAGGAAGTTTGAAAGTGGCACCGGTAGCAGAAAAACTACGCGGCAGCCGGCTGTCATGGTATGGGCATGTTATGCGGAGGAATGAGAGTCATGTGGTGAGGAAGGTGTTGGACATGTGTGTGGATGGATATAGGGGAAGAGGACGACCAAAGAAACGATGGATGGATTGTGTGAAAGACGATATGGCTGCGAAGAGTGTTACTTGTGAGATGACGTCTGATAGGAAAGTATGGAAGAAGAAGACATGCTGCGCCGACCCCAAATAAAATTGGGATAAGGGCAGGGGAATGATGATGAATTGGGATCAGAATCACGTACAGAGTCACCTCCTTAATTATTGCCGATGACTCAAAAAACACCCTGTATAGGTACATTATTTCAGTAAAATGACAACATAGGGATAAAACTCTTTATACAATAGGTATATAAAAAAGGTTATTTTAATTCATTCTGCCAACTTTAATTTTAATTGGTTCATAATTGTCAAAATGGTAACTTTTTTTACTAAAAGTGCTCTCCTGTAAAGTTGCTATGTTGTAGATGACTGTATTAACTTTGCTGCCATCAAAATGTGACCTTAAAAAAAAAATATCTAAAGTTGTGTAACTTGCTGCAAATTCGGTTACATATAATTCCTGATGTAGAAAAAGCACGCTCTGTTTTAACGCTTGTAGGGGGAATGCATTGAAGATGCTTGTAAGCGGCCTCCAAATAACGTCCTCGTGAACCACTATCCTCGAATAACGCCATATCCACTCTAACATTACAATTTCTTATTATTCAGAAAATCCGCGGATTTAATTTTCAAATCCGGATTTACAATCCGAGTAAAAATGGGCGGATATCCGGATTTTTCGGATTACGGATAGTCCGGATTGCATTCGCTTTGTGTTGATTTATCTCTAATTATGGATTATTTACATTATTTTGAAATTTTTGACGAAATGGAGAGTGATGAACCATCAAGAAATGGTGGAGCGCCGAACTTGAAAAACACAAAGAAAAACTACGGAAACAATTTAACCAAGCCAAAAACTCAAGATTAATTGAGGACTGGGAACGGTACAAAAAAACACAATACGAATACAAAAAACAAATCAGACTCGCCAGGAGATCCGCCTGGAGAAAGTTCTGTGAATCAATTGAGTCAAACAACGAAGCTGCCCGAGTAAGGAAAATCCTATCTAGCGATCAAGATTGCAGCCTCGGTGCGCTGAAAAAACCTGATAACACCTTCACACAAACAGACAACGAAATCAGCAAGGTCCTCCTTGAGACACACTTCCCTGACTGCAGCCTATTAAAAGACAAGGTCTGGGCGGTTGACACAAGAATGGAACCGACCAACAGCGAATGGACGGTGGCCCACGATATAGTGACAGCTGAACGCATAACCTGGGCAATCGAGTCCTTCCAACCATACAAATCTGCAGGCCTCGATGGCATTTTGCCAGCCCTTCTCCAGTGGGGCATAGACCCTCTAACCCCCTGGCTGGTAGAGGTCTACAGAGCCTGCATTGCACACAGATACATACCCCACGCCTGGAGAGAAGTGAAAGTTATTTTCATTCCTAAACCAGGGAAAACAGACTACACACAACCAAAGGCCTATAGACCTATAAGCCTAACATCCTTCCTCTTAAAGACCCTGGAAAGACTATGCGATAGATACATCAGAGATGGACCTCTACGCACAACACCGCTACACAAACAACAACACGCATACTCCATAGGCAAATCGACAGAATCAGCTTTACATAGCGTGATCTCCAAGATCGAATGCGCTATAGACCACAAAAACTCTGCACTGGCTGCCTTCATAGATATCGAGGGCGCTTTCGACAAAACAATGTTCCACAGTATTGACACAGCCCTCATGAGACACGGTATAGCCCCGACATTGCGCGGGTGGATAACCAATATGCTCAAGCAGAGGGCCATTCAGGTAACGGTAAACGACACAACGAGAGCTATTGTAGCGAAAGGATGCCCACAAGGGGGTGTTCTCTCGCCTCTCCTGTGGAACCTTGTCGTGAACAACCTGATACACCGTTTAAATGACAAAGGCCACTACACCGTGGGTTACGCCGATGATCTAAATATCATAATAAATGGTACTCACGAAAACACACTGTGCAACCTAATGCGCCAAGCCTTGAAAATAGTAGAGGACTGGTGCAAAGAGCACAAACTAACAGTTAACCCTACCAAAACAGAACTAATCCTCTTCACCAAAAAAAGGAAACTAACAAACATACAATTACCACAATTCTACGGATCCACTCTAAGCCTAGCATCAGAAACCAAATATCTGGGCGTATACTTGGACAAACAGCTGAACTGGGCTAAACACACTGATTACATTACTACAAAAGCCAGTATAGCATTGTGGCAATGCAAGCGACTGCTTGGGAAAAATTGGGGGATCAGTCCCAAAACCACTTACTGGTTATACACTACAGTTATCCGACCGATCATAACATACGGGTCCCTGGTCTGGTGGCCCAGAAGAGACAAGGCTACCGGTCAAAAAGCACTAGAAAAAGTACAACGATATGCCTGCGTGGCTATCACAAGCAGCATGAGAACCGCACCCACAGCCGCACTTCAAATTATGCTAGGGCTGCCACCTTTGCACCTAGTTGTACAGGAGGAAGCAGCGCTAGCGACATTTAGACTCCAAAATACGGACACACTGGGGAATGACTCCAGAATTAAACACACACGTATACGTCAGCGAATGATAAACTATCAACCCATGTTGACATCCCCCAACGACAGGACTTTGAAAAAGTTCAACTTCAATAAGCTCTACAACATACAATATGTAGAGGAATCACGAGATTACTCAATCCCAAAAGAGCTCAGAATATACACCGACGGCTCCAAGACAAACTCAGGCACTGGAGCAGGGGTATTCTCAAGCGAACTCAATATAAACCTATCCCAACCGCTTGGCAAATTCAACACCGTATTCCAAGCGGAATGCGTAGGGATTATCCTGGCAGCCCACACCATAGAGTCAAAAAGGATTTCGAACTCTCGAATCCGCATAATAACCGATAGCGCTTCGGCACTCAAAGCTCTGAATAAAACCCATGTCACTTCGAAACTAATATTGGAATGCCGCAAGGCGCTAGAGCGGATTGCGACTTCCAATGGAAACTCAGTGACTTTGCAATGGATAAAAGGACATAGTGGATCACCGGGAAACGATGCGGCTGACGCACTAGCAAGAAGGGGATCTGGTATGACGGTCTTCGGACCTGAGCCTATCACACCCATCCCCTTCAGCCAAGTTCGCAGCTGGCTACAGGAGTATACCCGCAAACAAACACAAGAGCACTGGTCAGCAGCACCAGGATGCAGGCAGTCGAAGGAAGCCATGCCATTCCTAAACGACAAACTGACCAGGCGCATACTGCGTCTGGACAGAAATAGCCTGCGGCTGGTGACTGGAACCATCACCGGTCATTGCTCGCTAAATAAACACTTTCACACCATAGGCATAACAGATAGCCCCCTGTGCAGAGCATGCATGGAGGCAGAGGAAACAGTGTCACACGTGCTCATTGAGTGCACGGGTGTCGCAGATATACGAAGAGACACACTAGGAGCCCCGAAATCAATCACAGAATGCCTAAACAAGATAAGACAACTTATACGCTTTTGGAGGGAGGTGGGCTGGCTGGAATGACAAGTGCCCTCACGTACAATGGTCCACCTCAAGGACTAAGTGCGGAAACCAACCCCAAATAACTTAGAACTTAACCATCAAGAAAGTAAAAACTACTACAGTTCAACAAATCTAAAAGATACAGTATGACGTTTCATATTTTTCAAACTGAAACAACTTTGTTCATGCGTACATTATTCAGTTTCGAAAACCTTTTTCGTAAAACCATGAATTTAGAAAGATTTTATTATTGTATCTAAAAATGTACAATTCTTAATATATAAATTTAATTGAAAACTTTCAAACAAAGCAAAATAACACATATTTACATAGTCAATAATATCTTATAGTTCTATTCTTGACCTCATTGCAAAGTCACGTAGTTAGGTTACTGCTCGTAGTGTTGCGACTCTTCGGATACACTTGTATGCAAAAAAATCGTTTACATATACGAAAAATCGTTATTATCGTTAGACACGTAACTAGCTATTACTTATAACTATTACTCGACGTGGTCGAAGGTGATGGGAGGCAACTTATTAAGGTCTTAGTAGTGATTAAAAAAAATCCTAAACATTACTTTTATTTAATTAATTATAATTTACATTACTTTTATTTTTTATTTAACATTACTTTTATTTAATTAATTATAATTTAAATAAAAGTAATGTTTGGATTTTTCTTTTATTCTCTAAAAGTACTAGATCTAATACTACTGTTTATTTATTACGTCTTGAATATAAGGGTAAACAACTATGGGGTCGTGTCAACCACAGACTATAGACTTTAGTATTTGACCTTTGAGAAATGGAATCAAAGACAAAATTCTAGAATCTACAAATTATGTCAAATGGTGAAATTTGACGTTGGAAAAATTACATATATTTAAAATATAAGAAAGATAGTGGTTAAATCAAAGTAATTTACGTGTTTTATATTGCATAAACGTTTAATGCTATTTTCCAGAAATATTCATCCATATCAAAGTGTGCGATTGATGTAAAAACTAGAGAATTTGCAATATGTGGTGTTTTTTTTACAAAAGGTTCTACTCTTTACTAATAATGAGATTAGTTATTAAAGTGTCAAAAATCGGATATTATCGTAATCGATCTCTTAAATTTCGGATATTATAGTAATCGATTTTTTTATCCCAACCTTATTATTCAATTTGTCAGAACTGTCATACCGTACCTATTAGATTTGTTGGACTTTAATCTAGCGATGCGCAATTTAAATCTTTGAACTGATCAGGGATTTATAAATCTTTTGGTCCTAAAGAGTTATATCCATCTTTTAAATCTTCAACTCCTTTAAATCTTTGTAACTATAGTGACAGCCGAACAAAGATGCATTATGAATGTTTAAATCTATAACTCTTAACACGATGTAGATAAGAAACATTTTAACTTGTTTGTTATTATTTAGTTTGTTTACCGAGTTCAGATTTCGAGAAAACAATGTGTCATTCTGCACGTGTTCAATGCAATTAAGGATAACAAAAGCTTAACCGACCTGTTCGGCACTTCAAAGTCTTTTGTTACCTGATAACATAACATAAACAATAATACCGATAATAAATTATAGTTATAGTAGTTACCATTTTGAATTAAATTGAATTATAATAAATAAATTTAAAAATGTCCAATGATGAATGTGATAGGTAAAAAAAAAATAATGTGATAATATATTCTATATTTGAAATTAAAACAACAGGGCCCACATTTAAAAAAATATGTAAACAAATCAACGAAGTTCATCAGCAGTGACATTTGATTTTGCACTTTATAACAAACACAAACGAAGTAGTTTCCTATGGACGTCAAAGTTCAACAGTAAATCTTATTCATCCATCAAAATCAAATCATTCTCTACATCCTCCATCTACATCCTCAATCTACATCTCTTTAAACAATTAAACAAAAAGGAACCATAACGGTAATGATTTAAAGATGTAATTGAAAAACAGGTGAGTTAGTGAGTGAATACATCTTTTGTAAGGATATACATCTTTTTTATGATTCACTCCTGAGTTACACATCTCTACTTTAATCTCGTCATAATCCGTTTATTTTAGATGATTGTAAGTTTAAAACCAAATAAAGATTTACGAAGGCGTATGCAAAGGAATTGGTAGATTTAATCCGTGGTGAAATCGAACAGAGTACTAGAGGTCGTGTCTTTTCAAGAGATCTTCAAGTTTGTACAGCATTAAGGACATGAGCGCGACAGAAAGTGGAAGATGATGCTGCAGACATTCACGGCATGAGTCAACAATCCGCGACAAATGTATGCCGACACGAGTTGCTATTGCACTAGCAAGGAAAGCTTACCATTTTATTCATATGCCACGAACTCTTGAAGTGGAAGAGGAAGTCATAGCAGAATTTCGTAATATATGTGGCTTCAGAAACGTAACAAATGCTATTGCCTGATTGCACACATATTAAGATCAAAAAGGTTGGTGGTGACATTACTATATCAATAGAAAAGGAGTGTTTTCAATAAACGTATAAGTGGTATGCGATTCCAGCCTATTAATAAAGGACATTGTAGTACACTGGAGGGGAAGTACTCATGATTCCCGAATTTTCAGAGAAAGCCCAATACGGCAGAGATTTGAAAATGGAGAATTTCATGGTCGGGTGATGCAGGTTATGGACTAACAGGTTGTTTGTTTACACCTGTACAAAATCCTGCTAATATTAAGGAGGAGGCCTACAATAAGATTCATATACTGACTAGAAACCCTGTAGAAAGATGCTTTGGTATATGGAAACAGAGATTTCGATGCCTATTACACGGATTCAGTGTATCATTAGAAAATGTTAAACTGTATTTTTGCACTTGCGCTTCTGCACAATATTGCAATGAAAATAGGGCAAAATACAGAAATAATGGACATCGCCCGGTGACCCCGTTTTGAGACATAGACCACAAGAACTCAAAATAATGCAACTGGATAAGTTGCAAGGCAATTATTTATGAATTATGTTTTGTAATATAATTAATTAAGTCAAATAAAATACATTTTAGTTATCAATTTTATTTATTTTCTCTGTACGTATTACATTTTCCAGTTCTAAATTTTTCATTTTTAACTGCTGCTCTTTGCCTTGGAGTAAATGTTCTTCTTTGGCCCACTCGTGGGACTGTGTGTTATCACATTAATCCATTTTTAAAGCTTGTTTTGTTACAAAATCACACCATACATTAGCCTATCGATATTGTCACTATTTAGTTTTCGAGGTCAACTAAATACCTTTTCTAATAAATCCCAATTTGCAAAAACGCTTCCTCTTCTTTGCTAGTTATCTATAATCACTTGATTCCATTTTAATGCTTATTTTTATGAGATTGTAAATCAAAATAAACCGCGCAAACAGAATACGAAATGAAATCTCAAAAACTCAACCGTTTTGACATATTTTTAGAGACGTTCAAAAGTAATGTCAAAATTTGCTAATGTAAAAATATGTATAAGTGTGTAAAATTTTGCGTTTATTACGATTTCTAAGTTGAATTTCAACATTAGGGCATTATATTAATATTCTTTATGGCATATTAATTTATTTAATATTTTTACAATAAGAATTAATATGTAAAAATATGAAACTAATTTAATGACATTTTTGAATATATTACTTTTTAGAATGTTTCTGACAGTATTGCCAGTGGTCAGTGTCATAACTATTTAATAGTTACCCAATGCTTATACCTGGTTTATTAGTCAAGTAGTGTATAAACAGCTATTACGCTCCTATTCAAGGAATAACTATTCATGTGTATAACGACTGTATAAGAAAATTTTTATTAGTAAGACAGTTAATGAATAAGGCTTTCGCAGTCCACTGCATAGGCCTCTTCCCAACACGCACCACAGAACACGTTAGTTCGCATTCCACATTCAGTCAGACCCAGCTACACAGTACTCGCCAAGTTGTAGCAATTCGGTATGTAAAGATTTTTTTTTGTATTTCTATTTTAAAGGTTTATTAATTATAAAGAACTTATTTGAGTAGTTTTCCCTTCCTACATATTATAGTTTATTTTTAATAAACATTTTAAGTTTTATTTGTGATGACGTCATTTACACGGCCGAATTACTTGCCTCTAGCAGTGCTCTGACCAGATATGAGCTGCAGAGTTGCCCATCGGTGGGAAGATATAAAGTCTTTGCTAGATATGAGTCCGACTACTTACTCCTTAATCTCGATACATATTTATAACAGATATTACCAACCAACTAATTTTTAAGTTGTCATAAAAAGAGACTTAGGGACATAATCTTGGCAATCGATTTTATGCATATTTGCAATGATCCCTTGACACATAGCTACAATCTAGCCTCATTTCGATGTTGTCGTGAAAAGAGACTAAGGGACTACCACCATACAATTACTATAGCTATACCTAGTAGGTAAATAATACACAAAACTAAACAGTCTATTCAAAGAGGCCTTGTCATAAAAAGAGACTTAGCATTACGTACCTTGCCGTAACATGCAGTGCTCTCAACCAGTCAGTATCGACGAGCTTATCTCTAGCAGTGCTCTGACCAGATATGAGTTGTAGAGTTGCCCATTTGTGTGAAGATATCAAGTCTTGGGCCCCACACTCTCGCCACTGGGACAGCTGGCGAGAGACCAGGGAACGGAATGATGGGTCACCTGTTGGGGATAGAAAATGGTTAATATATAGACTGATTAGGTAATTATAATCGGTTCTGTGTGCTATTCGCCCTACCTACAAGTCAATATAAGACACGAACGAATTCGTGTAAACTTTTAATATTTAAACACTAACGTTTAGTAATTTAAATAATAATATTTTTTTATTTTTTTTATTTTTATTGAATAAACAATAAATTAAAAAAAAATATTTTTCATAACTTGAAAAAGAATAGTCTGGGCCCCAGGAGGTTAAGTGACACTTATGAAATGTCTGTGTTTTTATAGTGATCAGTGATCACTATATGCTCGTCTAACTTAACGGCTAAGTATACTGAGGGTTCGGAACACGACCATGTCAGAGAAGACACCAACAAGAAACTCTGCTGGGTTCCTATCGCTCTTTTTAGTGATCACTTCACAAATTTTATTTAATTAAGAAAACAGGACAATTCAAATCCAGATTTATCGTTTAAGTAATCCTTTACACTATAATAATAATATGATTTCGATATTAACTTATGTTTAATAAAAGATTTAAATTTATTAATTGACAGTTCTTTAGCTTCCACAGGGAGCATATTATAAAAACGAATACCATTACCAGCGAAAGAATTACTTATTTTATGGAGCCTAGTGTGGAGAACAGCAAGTTTATTTTTATTTCTTGTATTAGTAACACCCTAACCAACCCCCTTACTCATAAACGCCTCTTAAATTTTAGTCAATTGATTAATTAGCATAGACTCTTACATTGTTTGGTATAAGGTTGGTTTTCGTAATAAAAATCTGACTAAACAGTGATTAAATTTAAGAGGCGTTTATGATTAAGGGGGTATGGGCTTACACTGAATATAATATTATTATGTATACATACCAGCACACTGAGATATAAGCACGGCCATATTCAAGTCTCCGTGTTCCCTCGCTAGTTTACATGCTTCTAGTATCCTACCACCGAGGAGAAGACACCATATCTGTGCGCTGTGCCCGTCCGACTCTGTAAAATAAAAAAAGAATAAATAAATAAATATTCCTAACACATTCACACAACGCCATCTAGTCCCAAACTAAGCAGAGCTTGTACTATGGATACTAGACAACGGATAAATATACATAAATACTATTTTTTTTGTAAATACATACATATTATACATAGAAAACACCATAATATTTATATTCTTCTCTCTGAGTGGTGACGGAGTAAGAATACAATCTATCACCACCCCATCTCATCCCATGGCTGTCGTAAAAACCGACTAAGGGACTGTCCGTGAATATTATCTTTATGTAATAAAAAGAAGGAAAACTTGAAATTAAAACCCTATACCAATCCGTCTGGCCAGCGTGGTATTAGTAGGCCAAGTATCCCTACGTCACTGGAGGAGGCCCGTCCCTGCAGTGGGACATTGATGGGCTGATATGATGATAGATATTCTTTGACATATTATACACATAACGACATATACACCAAACTAAGCTGAGCTTGTACTATGGGTAATGGAGGAGTACTACTTCACTGGAGGAGGCCCGTCCCTGCATTGGGACATTAATGGGCTGTTATGATGATGATGATGATAAAACTAACCGTCTTCCTCCTCGGCCGGCTGAGATTTAGACAGCTCCTGGTCTGTGATGTCACTGACGGCACTTTTCAGCCACTGCAGAAGTTTTCTGTGACGATTCACTTTTGATAATGTGTCTGTGCCCGATACTCCTGTAGATAAAATTATTGAAAATATTAGGTTGGTGTTAAAGGTTGAGTTTTACCTAAGGTCTGCTAGTTAATTTGAATATTTTATTTATTTTTATTTTATAGTTTTCGGAATGCCAACATCTTAAATATTTTATTAATACATCCCAAGTAACACATCAAAGCATTATAAGGGCCGAATAAGAGTATTCTTGTATCCTTTTAGCATTTTGAGTAAGTTTTATAGTCGCATTATAAACGTTTATATGGCTACTGTAATGCTTATTTGGGCACAAATTATACAGCCTTATGCCCTATATAAGTTCACAGTAGCTGGTTAATAGCATTACTGGCGCATTATATTAGCATTATTGTGGTCAAGAAAGATGTCAATCGGATTAAAGAAGCATCATTTTGGTCAATAATATTGCCAATCGCATTAAGAAAGCATAAAAATGGTCAATGAGATAGCCTATTGCATTACAGAAGCATTGTAATAGCAATATTATTGATAGTGAAGATGCCAACGGCATTAAAAAAGCATTAGACTATACCCTTTCCACTATATTTAACGACATTTGACAGATTGACGTTAGTGACGTTCAGCAGTATCTCAATGTAATGCCATTCGATTGTAAGCGATTTCGCGATTTTTCAAATTACTTTATTTTACACATTTGGATCCTTACATCAACTTACATTATCATTTTATTAGTGTTTCTTTCTTCTATGCTATGAGAATTAGCCTATAGCCTAAAATGATAAAATTATAGAGTTAGCTTAGGTATTATTTAAAATACATAATTTATCGTGACACCTTCGCGGGTTATAGCTAATCTAAAATATCATATTACAAAAATAAATTATAAAAAAAAAATATTAAAAAAAAAAAAAATATTAAGTAAATAAATATTCTATTCTATTCTACATTTTATAAACGTATTATGAAGAGTTCAGGTTTATTCATAGCATTTATTTCTACCGATTATTTGTAATTTGTTTCATAACGGTGGTAATCGTTATGAGTGTCCATCACTAAGTAACCATGGTAACTGAAAAAAACATGGGTACGTCCATGAAATACAATATAATTTGTTCGAAAAATAAGCGGAAGTATTACAAAACTTCATGGACGTGAACTGTCAAAAAGCTAAACTTACGCTGGAAGGGGTATAGCATTAAAATGTGCTAAAAGAATTATTGGAGCAATTTAAGTGTTCACACTTAGGAAACTTTATATTATTGCGTGTAAATTATTACAATCAAAAAAAGAATAAGTAAAGACGGTCAAAATAAAACAGTGAGTGACGCCATATTATAGTTTGCATCAAAACAAATTCATCGGATAAGTTTTTGACTCGTTTGTTATTTCTTGCCTTCAAATATTACTGCGCAGTGTAGTTTACTGTACTTGTTTATATAAGTTTCATTGAAAATTTTCACGCGCCTTCGATATTTTGTGGTTTTCATACAAAATGTTTTATAAAAATAATGTGTGTAAAACCAAAACAAATGTGTATTCCTATAGTGTGACCACAGGAGCTGTGCACCTCCTGAGGTATGCGCGCGGCGAGAGGGGGGTGGACAAATAGAGTACATGATAAATACTGGTATAGAATAAACAGTCTATGATGTAGCTACTAGCGACATCTGACGCAATATACTTAAGTTATTTGGCTGGTACTGGTCGCTGCACGAGCGGCTGTAGCAGTTATCTATTAAAAGACAGTTTTTTTTAAAACTCCTAGAAAGTATTTACATTGTTGTATAGTTTTAAGCGTAAATAGGAACATTATTTGTGTTTCTATAATGTAACTTTGAGAAAAATGACATCTAGCGGAATGTATCAAATACTCTAAGAACATGAAATTCTTAAAGAAAAATATAATGTTCGAATTGTTATGACACTGCCGTCAAAACTCGTGACAGCAGGTAGGTGTCCGTTATGGTAGCATACACAAGAGCTATATCGAGTTGGTTACTATGCCAAAAAACCCTGCATAAATAAAAGTAAAAAAAAATCCAATTGTTAAGATTAATGATGAGGAATAAATCGTTAACACTACAGTATTCCTAGGAATTACTTTATACAGATAACCCCCTTACTTATAAACGCCTCTTAAATTTAAGTTAATTGATTACCTTAAATTCTTACGGTTTTGTTTAGTATAAGTTTGATTTTACAAATAATAATCTCACTAAACAGTGATTAAATTTAAGAGGCGTTTATGAGTAAGGGGTGAGTTCTTATTTATCACCTGCATATTTTTAATAAAATATGAGTATATTTGGGTTACATTGTGATCAACTAAGTAAGTGTAATATATTACAGATATGTCTATAACGTCGTCAAATTTGTGATTTTTATTAGTTCATTAATCTACAATAAACTAATACTGACTTACGAAGAACAATGTAAACAATGAGTAGAGTAAATCAAAGTGGCACGCGGGAAGTGATTTTTAAAGTTATAAGGCGATGTTTAGCGGATCACGATTCTGGTCAACTTTTATGCGATTTGGATGATGTTTATGGGCGAACTGCAACTTTGATGGGTATGTAATCGTGTTACTGTTTTTCGTAATCTGTCTCAAGTAATAAATTCACTCCATTTGAGATCTAGAGGCCAAAAACAGGCATTGTGTACATAGCACATTTTTAGGTTAGAAATTCATTGTAAGTTAACATGCATTTTTGACATAATTCCACTGTGAATTCGCATAAAGCATTTACCTACACTAATTCAGTCAGAATTTCACGCATTATTTTTACATAAAGAATTTTTGAAAAGAAAAGTTCCCTTTCTATCAGAACTATCACGTGTACGCTACCATAACGGACACCTATTTTTTCTTCGTCCCCCACCTCGCCGCGCATACCTCAGGGGGTGCACAGCTCCTGTGGTCACACTATAGTACAGAATAAGTTTTGAATAAATACAATCATAGTTTTGCTTGTACTGTATTAAATTAAGTTATATAAATATTTTAAATGACAATTCCTTTTATAAATAGGTCCGAAAGAAAATGTTTTTTGGTTATAAAATATTTACAAAATGGTGGTCAGCCTTAAGCAGCCCGGTGAGCCCAATTAATGCCGCCAGCATTACAACTACTCACGTGTGATTGGTTAAAGTGCTATTAGCTACACAACAGCACTCAGTTCTTCCTTTAAAATGCAAGCATTATATTGATTCACATTTATGCTGTTCAGCAGCATTAAGCTTTTACTTACCCCTTACAAGTGCTTTTACACAGCAAAAGGCACAAAAAACAGCTTAAAGCTGGATATCGGATTTACATGGCATTATAGTGGTTCACGTATGTGCTGTAAAACAGCTTCAAACACTTATTAACTACTTTAAAATGTCTTTGTAGAACCAAAAGCACTAAAAATAGCTAAAGGCTTTACAAAAGCATTCTGATATGCCATTATCCAACTGTTATACAGCGTAAAGCATTACAATGATTTTCAAATGCCATTGTTCAGCTTCAAGACGCTCGGTGAACTTATATAAGAGTTTGTACGGGTCTTAAGCTCTATATAAGTTCACTTGTTGCTTGTTAAAATGCTTTCTGTGTTACTTGGGATACAATAATAACTAAATTAAATATCTAAACAGCTATTAACAGGCATTCGCAAATTAAGCTCAATATACGGCGTATCCTATTTCAGATTAATTTATTTTTTGGTAAAAATACAAGCATTTTTGCTTTTGATTTAGCATACATTATATTTTATTTAAGTATTGAATTATTAAAGATGTTCATTTAAAAAAAAATATACATAAAGAATTGTGGAAACCAGGTCCCTAGTATTAACCATTGAATCATATAATAATGATACATTCACGCTTTACTATTGTGCCCACTGGTAGGATAGGCAACCTGATAAAGGTTTCCCACGTTAAAAACGAAACTCAAACTCACCATCATTTTCCAAATCCTGTCCCCACAATGCGTCGCATAATCTCCATACTTCATTACAATACGCTGATGTCACTCCAAACTAAAAATAAAAAGAAATTTTGTAAATAATAATTAGTGGGTTCTGTGGCGCGTGTTGCGGGAGGGCTATGCCTAGCAGTGGACTGCGATAAGCTAGTTGATTGATTGAATTAGTCTATACTAATATTATAAAGAGGTAAAGTTTGTGTGTTTGTGACGTTGTAGGGGGTAATCTCTGGATCTACTGAACCGATTTTAAAAATTCTTTCTGTGTTGAATAGTCCATTTATCGGGGAGTGTCATAGGCTATGTAGTATCAGGCTATGACTAATAGAAGTGGAGCAGTAATGAAATATGTTTAAATAAGGGACGCGTTTTTTTCGCCGCCCAACGAAGTGGGTCATCGGGATTACCCCCCCACTGTTGTATATATGTGTCATATATGTGTGTGTGAGTGTAGCTGCGCCCACCCTCTTACTTATAATAAACTCAGTGTGCTAATAGCAGTCTTGCGTTTTACTTGTCTCCCGTTACATACACAACACCTACAACGTCACAAGCTCACAAACTTTACCTCTTTATAATATTATAGTATATACTACGCCACAGAGGTCGTCAATCCTGTAGTGATAGTCTATAAATAAAATAAATGTGAACTAATTAAGTAAAATTCATATACATATGTAAATTCTAGCTCATAAGTTTCCTGAATAAACATTATCTTATCTTATAAACTCACCTTATAAGTATCGTTAACATCCGCAGACTGTTTCAAGTACTGCTGTAGTATAGCCTGTCTGTGTATCGGGTCCGCAGACACGACCAGCTGCGGGCATTTATCTGCAGAGACTTGTGTTAGGTTCGAATACTCGAGGAGAGTTGTTAGATGTTGTTTCAGCATTTCCTGTAACAAATAACAAGAATATTAGGTCTTTACCTATGAAATTGCCGTTTTGTATGAAGAATTTATCAGAAGTTAGGTTTTTCATACTCACGTTATCTTAGATTTTTTAATAATTTATTTATTTATTTATTTACCAACTTAAACTAACAGTACATAACACCACACGCTTAAGTTATAGGTACAGAATTAACAAAATTAAAAATATGCAAACTTACAAAACAACATAATACTTATTATACACTTATAAATTATTATTATTACAGACTAATATATAGGTACTTTGTTACATACAATTATAATATAGTGCTAGGAGTTGCAATAGCCTCAAAGTAATGTGCACTGATGCTCAGGAGTCTCGGCTCAGGATGACTGAAGATATCGAGAGTATCATCGAATAATAATATATTATTTAAGTGTCGCAAAGCTAAATAAAGTGGACTGTTGGATAAGGTTACAGTACAAACATTGGGAACGTAGAACAGAGGGCGCTGGCGTGCTCGAAGAGTATGAGTTATTGTTCGTGGAACATTTATAGACACATGTGAAAGAAGAAATGAATTATGAATTGATCCTCGTATGAGTCTGACAAAATACTTAATTAATGTTAAATTTCTTCTAACCTCCAAGCTTTGGTAGGAAACCATCCCAAGAGTAAATAATTATTAAACATAATTGAATGAAACCTCACCGTGACGTCACTCTGCTTCTTGACGACTTGATAGGCGCCATTTCTTTGTAGTCCTAACTATTAAGTATTGCGATTAAACCTAATGTATACAGTCCACGCTCTTTTAATTCAAAATATCGACTTGGCCACATCAGTCAGTTTAGGAACTAAATAAATATTCACGGACATCTCTACACAGCGCCATCTGTTCCCTAAGTAAGCTAGGCCTGCTAAACCTGCTTGTGTTATGGGCAACAGAACAACGGATTTTAGTAAGTACTTACATACTTTTTTTTTGTAAATACATACATATTATACATAGAAACAATCAGACCAATGCAAATAGTCATTTTCATGCACACAAATATTTCCATTGACGCGGGAATCGAGCCTGAGACCTCTGCGTAGCAGTCATGTTATATAACCACATGTTACTTGGCGCTTACTCTAACTATATTTTCGAGCAGGATTCGAACCCTCGACGCTGTATGTAAGTATGTTTATCCGTTGTTTGGTATCCATAGTACAAGCTCAGCTTAGTTTGTGACTAGATGGCGTTGTGTGAATGTATGAGGAATATTATTATAAACTTCTTACTTGCATTACCGTGTGGTGATAGAGTAAGAATACAATGTCACCACCCCATCTCATCCCATGGTTGTCGTAAAGACTAAACGACTATCCGTGAATATTACTTAATTACTTAATTTGCGAATGCCTGTTAATAGCTGTTTAGATATTTAATTTAGTTATTATTGTTGTTAATATTTAAGCTGTTGGCATTCCGAATAAAAAAAGAAAAAAAAAATTATCTTTACGAAATAAAAAGAAGGAAAACTTGAAATTAAACCCTATACCAATCCGTCTAGCCAGCTTGGTATTAGTAGACCAAGTATCCCTCCGTCGCGGGAGGAGGCCCGTCCCTGCAGTGGGACATTAATGGGCTGTTATGATGATGACTTACTTGCATAGCGTTGTCTCTGTCAGCTTGTCCAAGAGACATTCTTACGAGGACAGGTTCCGACCAGTCGTTGTTACTTCTACCCTGCACGTATCTACCTAGCCCCGACAATTGTGATGGAGGCCCGTCCCTGCAGTGGGACGTTAAAGGGCTGTTATGATGATGACTTACTTGCATAGCGTTGTCTCTGTCAGCTTGTCCAAGAGACATTCTTACGAGGACAGGTTCCGACCAGTCGTTGTTACTTCTACCCTGCACGTATCTACCTAGCTCCGACAATTCTGATGCTGGAAGGAGTAAACAAAAGAGGGTGATTTATTGATAACAACATTTTATTATTTAAATAGAAACATTAATTTTCGCGTGCACGTTTCCGATAACAAAGTTTTAGGCTCCGCCCACTAGCAAGTTCGTGTCTGTGGAATGCGTACTCTTAGTTGCTAATAGATACCAGACTGTTTGTATTTCGTGCGACAGAGATGATGCTCTACGATTCCGAAATTTACCGATTGTCTCTTTACAAAAGTCGATGTGTAATATTTACGGCCGAGTACTGTACATTTAGGCTTTATTTTGTGGATAACACAATTTTTTTTTTCGTGGGAATCGAACCCACGTCCTCTTGCGTGGCGTGATACCCGCATAAGCGACCGCTTTACAACCAAGGCAACATAATAACATACATAACACTTACTTGCAGGCAAATCGTTGACGGAATCATATGTAGTGGCGTATACTAAGTTGTTGGCTGGACCGAAACCGATGCGACTGTGACGGGCTCTACACACTGACATGTCGGCTATATATGCTGCTCCTAGACGTCCTGGAAATGGATGGAATAAATTATATGATAATTATTATGTAACTATGATACAGACAATTTAAAAAAAAGTTGTAAATAATTAAATTAAATATTAGGTAAAAACAACGAATATGAGGCATAAATTTTTAATAAATACCGAGATACGTATTCACATATTGTGCACACTAGTATGTTGATGAACTAGGAAAATGAAATAAAACAACAATACTGCGTACTGAACTGCAGGTTCTCGATGACAAAATGGTAGCTCATCGAAGCCCCCTCATTTATTTAAACGTCAAAGTATATATGTCGCAGGGAAATGAGGAAACCAGGGATTTTACGAAATCACTAGGGATATCACGAAATCCCGGTAAATGACGAAAATGCCTTGCACTTCGGCACGCTCGCTTGCCTCGTGCATTGTGGTCACAGTTCTAACCTAACCTAACCTATAAGAAGTTGGAATCTTTGTGTTTTTTAACCTACAAACAAAAATATAAGCATTTCTATTCTAGTAGAAACGGCATTTCGTGATATCCCTAGGGATTTCGTGAAACCCCTGGTTCCTCATTTTCCTGCGATATATATACAACGTGCGGTAACGAAACCATATCGAGATGCAACTCGTTTGGTTCCGCGCCCTCGAGTGTCATGACTATTCGTCATAAACACTTACCTTGTATTAAAATTTGGCCAGAAACAAAAAAAGCATCGAAAAATAGTAGTCCATTTAGGAGATATATGACAATTTTTATTTTTTCTCTCTAACTGTATAATTCACTCTTAACTCACCTGCAATAGTATTCTTGAATGGTGGAACTTTTCTGTGATATTTCAATATAATTGTGTGCGGTCTTATGATGAGCGGTTTCGGTGTTATTTCTGTTGACAAAATTATATTTTATTAATAAAAAACATAATCTATTCTAATATTATAAAGAGGTAAAGCCTGTGTGTTTGTTTGTGTCGTTGTAGGGGTAATCTCTGGATCCAATGAACCGATTTTAAAAATTCTTTCTGTGTTGAATAGTCCATTTATCTGGGAGTGTCATAGGCTATATAGTATCACGCTATGACTAATAGGAGTGAAGCAGTAATAAAATATGTTTAAAAAAGAGACGCGTTTTTTTTCGCCGCCGAAAGAAGTGGGCACGGGTCAGCTAATATTTCATTAAAAAACTATCTATAAGTCTTTAATTCGTATTCAAGTCGCACATACACTGTGACGTCTCTTACCCCCGGTTTCTGAATGACTGATCAAGTTAAATCAACTAATCAAGTGTCAAAACTGTCATTTTAGTTCCTGAAAACGATAGTTTTGACACTTGATAAGTTGATTTTGATTTGATCAGTCATTCAGAAACCGGAGGTTAGTCTTTATCACTACACACACATACGGGATAGACGAAATAAGTGACTGTACGCTGGCACTTAGGCTATATAGGTTTTCTTTTGCGGAAGGCGCAGGACCGTGGCGCTTATTAGGAGATATCTATGCCCAGCCCAGCAGTGGACTGCGATAGGTTTTTGATTTATACGTAGCTTCCTAAAAGAAGAAAGACAATGGAAAAAGTTGGTACTCCAGGCGGGAATTGAGCCCGCGTCTCTGGACTATACGCGCCATGACCACTAGGTCACCCGAATACCCGTCTCGACTACCAAATTTAACCATTGCTTTATACGGCGCCAGAGCCGCAACTTAGAACTCAACTGTACAACGCCATATTCTAGGCGCGACATTACGGATTTTTCTATTTATTCATCTCATCCCATGGGTGTCGTAAAAACCGACTAAGGGAATAACTACTATCTTTACGAAATAAAAACTTTAAATTAAACCCTATACAAATCCGTCTGGCCAGCGTGGTATTAGTAGGCCATGTAACCCTCCGTCACGGGAGGAGGCCCGTCCCTGCAGTGGGACATTAATTAGCTGTTATGATGATGAGCCGAAAGTTAGTCCCACAAGTGAATAGTGCGAGCCGATATCTGACAAACCATCTGAGTGTGACATCGCAAAGTGGCACCTGTTTTCACTTACCTCGTAAAGTTTTTCTTTTGCGGCAGGCGCAGGACCGTGTTCTGTAGCGCATGTTCGGAGATATCCAAGTCCAGCAGTGGACTGCGATGGGCAAGTAGATTGATACGTACCTTCCTGTTCCATGAGTGTTGGTTCAGTGACTATGGTGTGCATAGTCTCGTGCAGCAGTGACGGGGGGCGGGAGACTAACGTGCTGCGGGGCGCCGAGACCGGTACTAGCTGGTCGTCCGTCGATACTGAGCCTGCGTCGTCCATCTCTGCGATGGGCAAGTAGATTGATACGTACCTTCCTGTTCCATGAGTGTTGGTTCAGTGACTATGGTGTGCATAGTCTCGTGCAGCAGTGACGGGGGGCGGGAGACTAACGTGCTGCGGGGCGCCGAGACCGGTACTAGCTGGTCGTCCGTCGATACTGAGCCTGCGTCATCCATCTCTGCGATGGGCAAGTAGATTGATACGTACCTTCCTGTTCCATGAGTGTTGGTTCAGTGACTATGGTGTGCATAGTCTCGTGCAGCAGTGACGGGGGGCGGGAGACTAACGTGCTGCGGGGCGCCGAGACCGGTACTAGCTGGTCGTCCGTCGATACTGAGCCTGCGTCATCCATCTCTGCGATGGGCAAGTAGATTGATACGTACCTTCCTGTTCCATGAGTGTTGGTTCAGTGACTATGGTGTGCATAGTCTCGTGCAGCAGTGACGGGGGGCGGGAGACTAACGTGCTGCGGGGCGCCGAGACCGGTACTAGCTGGTCGTCCGTCGATACTGAGCCTGCGTCATCCATCTCTGCGATGGGCAAGTAGATTGATACGTACCTTCCTGTTCCATGAGTGTTGGTTCAGTGACTATGGTGTGCATAGTCTCGTGCAGCAGTGACGGGGGGCGGGAGACTAACGTGCTGCGGGGCGCCGAGACCGGTACTAGCTGGTCGTCCGTCGATACTGAGCCTGCGTCATCCATCTCTGCGATGGGCAAGTAGATTGATACGTACCTTCCTGTTCCATGAGTGTTGGTTCAGTGACTATGGTGTGCATAGTCTCGTGCAGCAGTGACGGGGGGCGGGAGACTAACGTGCTGCGGGGCGCCGAGACCGGTACTAGCTGGTCGTCCGTCGATACTGAGCCTGCGTCATCCATCTCTGCGATGGGCAAGTAGATTGATACGTACCTTCCTGTTCCATGAGTGTTGGTTCAGTGACTATGGTGTGCATAGTCTCGTGCAGCAGTGACGGGGGGCGGGAGACTAACGTGCTGCGGGGCGCCGAGACCGGTACTAGCTGGTCGTCCGTCGATACTGAGCCTGCGTCATCCATCTCTGCGATGGGCAAGTAGATTGATACGTACCTTCCTGTTCCATGAGTGTTGGTTCAGTGACTATGGTGTGCATAGTCTCGTGCAGCAGTGACGGGGGGCGGGAGACTAACGTGCTGCGGGGCGCCGAGACCGGTACTAGCTGGTCGTCCGTCGATACTGAGCCTGCGTCATCCATCTCTGCGATGGGCAAGTAGATTGATACGTACCTTCCTGTTCCATGAGTGTTGGTTCAGTGACTATGGTGTGCATAGTCTCGTGCAGCAGTGACGGGGGGCGGGAGACTAACGTGCTGCGGGGCGCCGAGACCGGTACTAGCTGGTCGTCCGTCGATACTGAGCCTGCGTCATCCATCTCTGCGATGGGCAAGTAGATTGATACGTACCTTCCTGTTCCATGAGTGTTGGTTCAGTGACTATGGTGTGCATAGTCTCGTGCAGCAGTGACGGGGGGCGGGAGACTAACGTGCTGCGGGGCGCCGAGACCGGTACTAGCTGGTCGTCCGTCGATACTGAGCCTGCGTCATCCATCTCTGCGATGGGCAAGTAGATTGATACGTACCTTCCTGTTCCATGAGTGTTGGTTCAGTGACTATGGTGTGCATAGTCTCGTGCAGCAGTGACGGGGGGCGGGAGACTAACGTGCTGCGGGGCGCCGAGACCGGTACTAGCTGGTCGTCCGTCGATACTGAGCCTGCGTCATCCATCTCTGCGATGGGCAAGTAGATTGATACGTACCTTCCTGTTCCATGAGTGTTGGTTCAGTGACTATGGTGTGCATAGTCTCGTGCAGCAGTGACGGGGGGCGGGAGACTAACGTGCTGCGGGGCGCCGAGACCGGTACTAGCTGGTCGTCCGTCGATACTGAGCCTGCGTCATCCATCTCTGTTGGCAAATATGTGTAGTGAACAGAACTGTGTCACATGAAAAAAACTTGCGTCTGAGATACAGGCTAGGCCTAGTTCAGACGCCAGCATCCATAGAAACAAAATGTACGATATTGTAAGTGCTTTTGTATTTATGTTAACTTTACTAAGTTAAGTACCGTATTGTAACGTACTTTTGTGTAGTGCAAATAAACATTTTTTATTATTATTTATTAAATAAGCATACCCCCGGTTTTTGAATGACTGATCAAGTAAAAATCAACTAATCATGTGTCAAAACTGTCATTTTAGTTCCTGAAACTGACAGTTTTGACACTTGATTAGTTGATTTTTACTTGATCAGACATTCAGAAACCGGGGGTTAGGGAGTTACTACACTAATCGATTGAGGTCAATGATCAATTTAATCGCGTTTGAGCGCGCGACTGCATTTGTAAAACTTGACTTAAATAGAAATATCATACCAGTATCAGTATATAGAGAAGCCTTCATAAGCTGTACGCTGTGACTGTGTCTATGTTCCAGTCTGGCCAGCTCACTGGTGGGACTCTTCACGCCGTAACCTGCAATGGTAAAGTACAAGTTAAGATGTTAATAATAATGAACAATGCAGCAACATTTAGCAGTAAAATTCAAGTAAACAACGAATCATTATCATCATCATCTTATAAGCCTATGAATGTCTATTGCTGGAGACATAGGCCTCATGAAAAATTTCTACCTTGTGCGGTCCTGGGGTGTCGAAAAAACCGACTAAGCGACTATCCGTAAATATTATCTTTACGAAATAAAAAGGAAGGAAAACTTGAGATTAAACCCTATAGCAATCCGTCTGGCCAGCGTGATATTAGTAGGCCAAGTATACCTCCGTCACGGGAGGAGGCCCGTCCCTGCAGTGGGACATTAATGGGCTGTTATGATTATAACATTTTAACCTACCTCTATTGTCAACATAGAGACTCTGTCCTTCGTTGTTGGCGTCTTCTGTGATGTCCATCTCGAAAGCTGTTGACAATATAGAAGCATTTTATTGTTTTTTTTTAATCACTAGTACACTATCCCCCGGTTTCTGAAAAGCTTGTCAAATCAATGTTCAACTAACTCGTATGTTAATGTGATCAGCTCTGTCAAATCAAATCTAAAAATGCTCCCACATTGCCGTTAAAAATGTTTCACAAGGCAAACTGCGAGCGAATACCAGATTTCAAAGCTCTTGTAACATGTAACAGTTCTTAACAAAATGTAACAATTGACCACATTTGTTATACCCCTTCCAGCGTAAGTTTAGCTTTTTGACAGTTCACGTCCATGAAGTTTCGTAATACTTCCGCTTATTTTTCGAACAAATTATATTGTATTTCATGGACGTACCCATGTTTTTTTCAGTTACCATGGTTACTTAGTGATGGACACTTATAACGATTACCACCATTATGAAACAATTTACAAATAATCGGTTGAAATAAATGCTATGAATAAACCTGAACTCTTCATAATACGTTTATAAAATGTAATATGATATTTTAGATTAGCTATAACCCGCAAATGTGTCACGCGATAAATTAAGTATTTTGTATAATACCTAAGCTAACTATAATTTTATCATTTTAAGCTATAGGCTAATTCTTTTAACATAGAAGAAAGAAACAATAATAAAATGATAATGTAAGATGATGTAAGGATCCAAATGTGTAAAATAAAGTAACTGGAAAAATCGCGAAGTCGCTTACAATCGAATGGCATTACATTCGAGATACTGCTGAACATCACTAACGTCAATCTGTCAAATGTCGTTAAATATAGTGGAAAGGGTATAGTAAATGTTTTTATGTTAGAAAATGTTTACAAACATAATTATTATAACAGCAATGTGGGAGTACCATTTCTTAAATGATAGTTGTCAATAATTTTGACACTTGATTATTTGATTTTTTAAATGATCAGTCATTCGGAAACTGGGGGTTATTCTCTTTTCATGGTCATAATAAATTACTGGTTTTAGAGTCAATTTCTTTTAATTTTAAATTCTTTAATTACACATACCTTTAGAGCCGTTAAGCAGATTCAAGTTGACAGAAGTCTGCTGCATAGAATACATATTGTCGTCTGGTATCATTCCTCCTAAACCGCCGAGACCTCCTAAGCCGCCTAAACCTCCAATAGCGCCTAAACCGCCTAAGCCAGGCACACTACCGAGACCGCCCAAGCCGGTTGGTGGTGCTATTGGTTGTTTTACTGCTGTAACAATGAAAAAGTTAAATATTAATAAATATTAGTGGGCTAAGTGTCCCTCCGTCGTGGGAGCCCGTCCTTGCAGTGGGACATTAATGGGCTGTTATGAAATGCAATCATTTGGAATAATGTAGTTGAGAATGATCTCAGGGAACTTCAAGTCAGCGAATAGCAAGAGGTGGCGAAAGATTATTTATTTTTTATTATTTATTTAAAATAGTACAACCACATCATACATATTAATTCTAGTACTAACACAGTTATCTAAGGTACTTATTGTCCGATACATATGACATTTAAGGTGTACATAACACTTACTATAAATGTAGCGATTTTTATTAATACAGTGAGTTCGAAACACATAATCAAATTAATAACCTAACTTATTACTTAATTTCTGAACTTTAAGTTTAAAAACATCAAAAGAATCGCAAAAGATGTCAATGCTTGTGTCGTGCTTTTGGATGGAGTTATATAAATTCAGTGTCCTATGAAGAGGCGATTGTAAACCTAGATTAGTTCTAGCAAATGGCGTGTAAAAATTTTTTGTGATTTTTTGTCTTGGAAAAGAGTGAGGTATTGCCAAAGAAATGTGCTGTAATAAGTGACTGCATTTTATTTGATTGTTCATCAGTTTATAAAGGAAACATAAGTCCAGGATACGTCTGCGGGCACAAAGAGAAGTCATTCCAAATTTAGATAGCCGTTCGTCATAAGGGTTTCTATGTGAAAACCCGCTGCAAGAGAACGCGAGATGTCTAGTAAACCTTCGCTGAATAGTCTCAACCCGTTGCGAATGTACAGCATAGAATGGAGACCATGCACTACTAGCAAATTCGAGATGGCTGCGCACGAGAGCATTATATAGGATAATTTTTGTGTTGCTGTTAGTAAAACCTACGGTATTGCTTCTCAGAAAGCCGAGCATTTGAGCAGCTTTGCACGACACACTATCCACGTGTGACACAAACTTAAGCTTATTGTCAATGATGACACCCAAATCTCTAATTTCCTCAAGCTCTTTAAGAACCGTGCCATCCATCTCGTACCTTGCAACAAGTGGTTTTTTCTTCCTGGTGCATTTAATACAGAAACATTTGTTAACGTTGAGAGTCATACCATTCTCTTTGCACCATTCTAGGATCTCATTTATATCATTTTGGATCAGCACCGAATCTTCATTTGATTTCACTGTATGATAAATTTTCAAATCATCAGCGAAGAGCGAAAAATTACAATGTTTTATTCTAGATGCTAAGTCGTTTACAAATATCAAAAAGAGGACTGGTCTCAGATGTGATCCCTGAGGAACGCCAGACTGCGCAAAATAAGTGTAAGATTCGTATCCATTGATTACCTCACTTTGAGGTCTTTTATGCAGATACGATCTGAACCAATACCACAGCGACCCTCCCACACCAAAAGTTTGTAGTTTTTGCAAAAGGATCAGATGGTTAACTTTATCAAAGGCGCTGCTGAAATCGGTGCAAATGGCATCCACCTGCAAACCGAGGTCAACCTTTTGAGATAAATCTGAGATAAATGGAACCAAGTTTGTGAGTACTGAACGACCGCTTCGAAATCCATGTTGATAGTCAGAAATGTTATTATCTACTAAATTAGTAATGAAAGGATATATGATGGATTCGAACAATTTAGAAAAACAAGAAAGAATTGATATTGGACGATAATTTTTAATATTAGATTGATCTTCTTTCTTGTGCACAGGAATTATGCGAGCCTTCTTCCATTCATCAGGAAATGTTCCTTCAGAAATAGAGCGATTGAATATTAGAGCCAATGGTAGCACAACAGAACAATCACATCGCTTAACAAAGAGGGGAGGAATACCGTCAGGACCAGCGCCCTTTAAGCCATCAAGTTTTTTAATTTGGAGTTTAACATTAGATTCTGTAATTTGTAGTTTAGATAAATAATTGTTGTATTTAAGATCATCTTCAAACCGAGTACTAGTCGGGATTCCATCCGAATACACTGAGCGAAATTGATCTGCAAGTAGATTAGCAATTTCTTTACCATTTTGGGCAATGTGATTACCCATATACATTCTAGCAGGCAATTGTGAGTGACCGCCACGTTTGGTTTTTACGAAGTTCCAAAATAGTTTAGGGTTATTAGGGATATTAGATTCTATAGTATTTTTATAATTTTTATAACATTCATCATAAAGCTTATGGCAGCGACCACGCAACAAATGAAATTCAATTTCATCACGGGGGTTGTTATACTTTTTAAGGATCTTCTCTTTTTCTTTTAGAAGATTGATCAGCGCTTTATTGAACCATGGGGGGTAAGATGACTTATTAAAAGTTTGAACTGGTACATATTCAGAAATAATTTGCCGTAGTTCAGAATAAAATACACGCACCATATCATTGACATCTTCGCAATTTGAGTATATAGTTTGCCAGTTAACCTTTTTTATTTCTTTATTAATCTTGTCATAATCTGCTTTATAGAAATTGTATTTAATAATTCTGTTAGGAATAAGGTACTTAACATAATCACAATTTGGGATACTAACTAGTAGACTAGGATGTATTTGATACATTTTACTTAGGACGATCATAGGTGACATTACAGACACTTTAGGTATATTACTAAGCACTAAGTCTAGAAATCGAGAATTGCTATTTTTTATGGAATTAAATTGATATAAATTATTTGAAAACATAAAGTCAACAAAAGAGTTGCCTAAAGTCGTGTTATAGTTGGATGGAGTCTTATAACTGTGATCACTTAAATCATTCCAACTTATGAAACCAAGGTTAAAATCTCCCAATATGATCACATCGTTCGAGTTGGAAGTAGCATTGTCTAATGAGTTTAACAACTTTGTAAGACTGTTTGATTTGACTGGGGGAGGTAAGTAAACAGAACAAATTGAAATCTTCTTTACAGTGGTCCCTACTCTAATTTCCATTGATACCCATAGATCCTCCATGTCATTTGTTTCCCAGTTTACTACTCTTACAGATGGAATGTCACATGACACCGCTACAAGAACTCCACCACCATCCCCCAAGTAACACATCAAATCATTATAAGGGCCGAATAAGAGTATTCTTGTATCCTTTTAGCATTTTGAGTAAGTTTTATAGTCGCATTATAAACGTTTATATGGCTACTGTAATGCTTATTTGGGCACAAATTATACAGCTTTATGCCCTATATAGGTTCACAGTAGCTGGTTAATAGCATTACTGGCGCATTATATTAGCATTATTGTAGTCAAGAAAGATGTCAATCGGATTAAAGAAGCATCATTTTGGTCAATAATATCGCCAATCGCTTTAAGAAAGCATTAAAATGGTCAATGAGATAGCCTATTGCATTACAGAAGCATTATAATAGCAATATTATTGGTAGTGAAGATGCCAACGGCATTACAAAAGCATTAGACTAGCATTTAAATGTACTAAAAGAATTATTGGAGCAATTTAAGTGTTCACACTTAGGAAACTTTATATTATTGCGTGTAAATTATTACAATCAAAAAAAAAGAATAAGACGGTCAAAATAAAACAGTGAGTGACGCCATATTATAGTTTGCATCAAAACAAATTCATCGGATAAGTTTTGGACTCGTTTGTTATTTCTTGCCTTCAAATATTACTGCGCAGTGTAGTTTACTGTACTTGTTTATATAAGTTTCATTGAAAATTTTCACGCGCCTTCGATATTTTGTGGTTTTCATACAAAATGTTTTATAAAAATAATGTGTGTAAAACCAAAACAAATGTGTATTCCTAGTACAGAATAAGTTTTGAATAAATACAATCATAGTTTTGCTTGTACTGCATTAAATTAAGTTATATAAATATTTTAAATGACAATTCCTTTTATAAATAGGTCCGAAAGAAAATATTTTTTGGTTATAAAATATTTACAAAATGGTGGTCAGCCTTAAGCAGCCCGGTGAGCCCAATTAATGCCACCAGCATTACAACTACTCACGTGTGATTGTTTAAAGAGCTATTAGCTACACAACAGCACTCAGTTCTTCCTTTAAAATGCAAGCATTATATTGATTCACATTTATGCTGTTCAGCAGCATTAAGGTTTTACTTACCCCTTACAAGTGCTTTTACACAGCAAAAGGCACAAAAAACAGCTTAAAGCTGGATATCGGATTTACATGGCATTATAGTGGTTCACGTTTGTGCTGTAAAACAGCTTCAAACACTTATTAACTACTTTAAAATGTCTTTGTAGAACCAAAAGCACTAAAAATAGCTAAAGGCTTTACAAAAGCATTCTGATATGCCATTATCCAACTGTTATACAGCGTAAAGCATTACAATGATTTTCAAATGCCATTGTTCAGCTTCAAGACGCTCGGTGAACTTATATAAGAGTTTGTACGGGTCTTAAGCTCTATATAAGTTCACTTGTTGCTTGTTAAAATGCTTTCTGTGTTACTTGGGCCCTTTTATTACCGTGTGAACATGTCCTATCTCTACGATAAACCATATATCTCCCATCAAACAATTCGTTATTTGATATACTTGAGTTGAGCCAGGTTTCTGTAAATACTATTACTTTATAATTACAATTTAAGACATTCCTGTATAAATAATTTGATTTGGTTCTGAGTCCTTGGACGTTCTGGTAGTATATATCAAGCATTTTTAATTTATTCTACTATTACAACATTTACAGATAAAATCTAAGACTTAAAACTTAATTAATGAGATTTAAACTTTCAACGCTTCTTATAGAAATCGCCTGATGGGTCTCGTCTCGACGTAAATATATTCGGCCGTTACGGATCCACACAAACTTATAGTTCATTTCTCTAGCTTTGAGTCGAGCAGCCGCATGTAGATGTTTGTTGCTAGGAGTCAGATGTTCAGACACGAAAACGGGAGAACGACTTCCTCCTATACCAAGATGTTTAGTACTAAGTTTATCCTGGACATTACTTTTGTTAAATTTCGTCACCGCGGCTAAAACTTGATCACGGGTACGAGGGCTGCGGAGTTTTGCAATAATTGCTCGTGGTTTGTTACTTTCTCTAGATAATTTGGCAATTCTAGTTACGTGTTGAATATCATCAGTGGTTAATGGGTTTTGTATTATTCTTGTGAGCTGCATTACCATGTCAGTTAATATCTCTGATCTGCTTTCCGGGATGCCATTAATTTCAATATTACATTCTCTCATGTGTAATTCCACTGTGCTAAGCCGTCCAGTCAATTCAGTTACAGAAACCCGCAGTTTTTCAAGAAAACAAAACAAAAGATTGAGCAGAGAGCGACCAATAAAACAAAAGACCTACCAAAAAATATAAAAAACTACTAAAAAACTTAACAAACACATACCAGCTTGTCCCTGCAAGGCCTGCTTCTCGAGCTGCCTCTTCATAACATGAGGCACGTCCTCCTCCTCATCAGAGCGCGAGCCCATATTTACTGAAGTGTTCCACTCTGAACACACAACTGTATCGTGTATGTCACATACGCCTCGGAACTTACCTTCCTAGTACATTTTTATAATATCACCTATCAACCTACCAGAAAAATAAGAAACCTACCAAAAAAATATAAAACCGAACAAAGTTTTAAAAAAATCTACCAAACAAATAAAAGACCTACCAACAACATAAAAATCTACCAAAAAAATTAAAAAAACTTACCCAAAAAAATTTGAAAACTACCAGAAACATACCTGCCAAAAAAATAAAAGACCTACCAAACTTAAAAACCTACTATGTAAAATATTACAAAAAC
Organism: Schrankia costaestrigalis; assembly: GCA_905475405.1. Classification (NCBI taxonomy): domain Eukaryota; kingdom Metazoa; phylum Arthropoda; class Insecta; order Lepidoptera; family Erebidae; genus Schrankia; species Schrankia costaestrigalis. The sequence goes on from FR997855.1 coordinate 4,706,321, forward strand.
TACCAAAATATAAAAACTCTACCAGAAAAATAAAAAACCTACCAAAAATATATAAAACCTACCAAAAAAATAAATGATATACCAAAAAAATACAATATCTACCAAAAAAATAAAAAACTGCACATACCAGCTTGTCCCTGCAAGGCCTGCTTCTCGAGCTGCCTCTTCATAACATGAGGCACGTCCTCCTCCTCATCAGAGTCGCTGAGCCCATATTTACTGAAGTGTTCCACTCTGAAGACCCAGCTGCCCGTTGCAGGACGGTACTCTATGAACTTGGTGTCGTGTTTGTCGCATACCCGGCGTAACTTGCCTTCGTAGTCCATTTTTAGTAGCCTGTAAATTGATAAAAACAAAAATTAAATGTGTATAAACTCAAATAATTTTTAAGCTTTTTAATACTCCGTGTGGTGACGGAGTAAGAATACAGTGTGTCACCACTCCATCTCATCCCATGGGTGTCGTCAAAACCGACTGAAGGACTATCCGTGAATAATATCTTTACGAAATAAAAAGAAGGAAAACTTGAAATTAAACCCTATACCAATCCGTCTGGCCAAAGTGGTATTAGTAGGCCAAGTATCCCTCTGTACCAAAACGAGGTGTTATGATGTAATTAAATAGGTCCTAGCTTAATTGAGCAGGAACTAAGAAAAACATCGAAATAGAAGCATCCGTTTATGATTTGAATTGAATTTCAAAAACAGTGGTTTTATGACATAGTAAGGCCCTGCGCAGACGGCATACTTTTTGTGTCTTTTGAGCGCCGGACTTTTTGCGCGTCCTTTGCGTTACTGCTTATAATTGCATAGGTTGTATTTACACCACAGAACATTTATACTCAAAGGAGAAGAATGTAAACTTCATATAAAATTCGTGAGGAAACTTTTCTTAAGCGTGTGGCGCCATCTATTGGCAACCCCCCTAAAACTACGGTTAATGTCAGCAGCGTGGGATATTCAAATTGATGGTTATTTTAATTATTATAAACAAAAAAATAAATCTTAACGCCCTACGTAGGGCGTTAGATATATCTCTTTGTTTATTTTGTTGAAGGTTTAAATTAGGGTGACTGTATTTTCCGAGTTAATGTATATTTATGTGGAGTTAGATTTGATAATAAAAAACTTCATTCAACTTTCTTTTACAATTTATTTATGTAAATAATATTCATAATAAATAATGTTCACATTCTTCATTGAAACATTCTTCTCTACATTGAAACTCATTTTATCATAACAAAAACCATATAGGAGTCACTTTCTCAGAACTGGAGTCAATAACGTTCAATTTCACAAAAACACTTCAACTAAGGAATAGAATGCTCGTGCAACGTTTTTAATGCAGGATAAACTTGTTATTTAGCGAGATTTTTTATTTATTTACAAGATATTTAGGAATTTACAAAATAAACGGTTTCTTTTCTTGTAGTGGGGTGACTGTTGACAGCTCCATATAAACAAGTATTAGGTGGTTGCTAGGAAATGACATGACATTTTCTATTGCATCTTTTCTCTCTGTCGTACATAACAGCCCTAATAGAAACATTGTGTAGAACAGAGTTGACTCCCCCTGATTTACACAGACTAAAAAGTGCGTCACGGATAGTCAGTCGTCTGCGCAGGGCCTTATAAATCGTGTTTTATAATTGACCCGTATTACGTAATAAGACCGTTTCTGTCTGGTCAACATGGTATTAATTGGCTGTCATACTACTTTGATAACATAGCAGTCTTGTAGGCAACTGCAACCTAACGCCGCGTTTACGAATCACTCGCAAGACATATACCCCCTTACTCATAAACGCCTCTTAAATTTTAGTCAATTGATTAATTAGCATGGGCTCTTACATTGTTTGGTATAAGGTTGGTTTTCGTAATAAAAATAATATAATATATATTGACCTTTATTTTGTTTTTTTTTTAAGAGGTAATATAGTCATATTATACATAATAGCCAAAAAGTTCACTGCTGGACATAGCCATACTTTTTTTTTTTAACCCTAACAACTCCCGCACTAGGGATCATGCCCTGTGTCGCGGGAACCTTTTACAAACATCAATTAACGGACACATAGAACACCCAGACTCAGGACAATAATTTGTGGATCTCACAAATTATTGTCCTGCGTGGGGATCGAACCCACAACCTCTTGCACGGCAGCCGCTTGCGCTACCGTCGCGCCACCGAGGTCGTCAAACAGTGATTAAATTTAAGAGGCGTTTATGAGTAAGGGGGTTATTTATTTCATTCAGGACTCGTCCACTTCTTAAATTCACAAATGATCTTAAGTCTTAAGGAACAATTTTGTCTGTGAATTAAATGGCAGCTTTATGCTGGAATTATCTCTTTAAAAAAGAAAGAAAAGTATAACAAATTCTCTCACCTATCAGGCTCAGTAATGGGCCGCTTCTCAGTCTTATCCCTGGGCCACACGCGATCCAATGTGACTATAGCTCGTCGATTAAGTCCTGAACCGAGAGCCGGCTTATCTGATTCTTCAGGATATACTATTACTTCTTTGTTCAGGAAGTGTACTAAAAATAACACAAATTTTAAACATTATTGAATGAAATTTGGTATAAGTAATGGCGCATATTTGAGCTAACTATTGTGTTTAAAACAAAGAAATAAATGTATTAAGGAAGAAGGGGAAAATCCGCTGTTTTAAATTGGACCCATGTTCTTGTTCACAGGCTTATTAATAATGCAAATAATAATTATCTTTATTTTTTTGATAGGTAGGTAATATCCTATATTGCCTAAATAACAAAAATTATTCAAATAATATAATTATGTTTTAAAAGAATATAGGCAATTTCATAGGTAAAGACCTGTTATTTAGAGGAAAACTATATTTATTTAGCTCAAAATATTGAGTTCTTCATATCAATTCTCATACCTTAAAATCGTTAAATATTCAGTTAAGTTAACTTTTAGTAGTCAAATTGCCACACTCTAAATAAAACTTTAACACGACCACAATAGATTACAATTGCAATAGCAAACAAAAACAAGACAATTTGACAACTAAAAGTTAACTTAACCGAATTTTTAGGTACATGAATTGACATGCAGGATAAAACACTTTTTTTTAATAGGCTCACTCAGACAGTAAAAGGGGCGCTTAAACTAAACATTTGTATGAGAATTTCTAGTTTAAGCGCCGCTTTACTTTAACATACGTTTGAGTATTCGGCCGTTAGGACTATAAGCATGTTCGTCTGCCATCTCAAGTCAATAAACAAACAAAATAACTTACCCAATTTATCAAGATCCATGCCGTTGACATCTATTTCGGTATCATAGTACACGTTACCGTAGTTCTTGCGTCCTATCGTCAAATGTGGTACTATGCACGAACCGTCTGGACGTATGTAGCCTGTGAAATATTAAAAACATATTATTTAATAATATGGTAAAACAATAAATTGCGATTGGTTAATAATTATGAACTAGAAACATTATAAACTAGCTGACCCGAGCCCACTTCGTTGGGCGGCGAAAAAAACGCGTCCCTTTTTTAAACATATTTCATTACTGCTCCACTCCAATTAATCATAGCGTGATACTATATAGCCTATGACACTCCCCGATAAATGGACTATTCAACACAGAAAGAATTTTTAAAATAGATCCATAGATTACCCCCTACAAGTGGTACAACATGTTAAGTGGTATAGTCTAACTAAGTCATACTGGTAAAACTTACCAATCATTTCATCCAAGCTCGGTATGCTATAGTAACCAGGTCTGGTTAACCTAACGCCTGTGGGATGTGGTGGTGCGTCGCGAGGCATCACGTTTTCTTCTTCAGACACTGTGAATAAAAAAATAGGTTAATTGAAGTGTGGCAGACATTTTACATACATTTTATAGACATACATTAATACATTACTACTATTGGCATAGCTTAAACAAATTTCAAGGATCACACGTTTACCCCCGGTTTTTGAATGTCTGGTCAAATAAAAAATCAAATAATTAAATGTCAAAATTCTTGACAACTATCATTTATGAAATGGTGCTCCCACATTCCCGTTAGAATAATTATGTTTGTAAACATTTTCTAAAATAAAAACATTTACTTACAAATGTGGTCAATTGTTACATTTTGTTAAGAACTGTTACATGTTACAAGAGCTTTTAAATCTGGTATTCGCTCGCAGTTTGCCTAGTGAAACATTTTTAACGGCAATGTGGGAGCATCTTTAGATTTGATTTAACAGAGCTGATCACATTAACATACGATTTAGTTGAACATTGATTTGAAAAGCGTTTCAGAAACCGGGGGTTAATGTGAGAGATTATACACTATTATATATTAATACACATTATACATTCGTTTAACTTATTTTAAACATACTGGGCATTATTTCGATATTACAGATACATACTTAAGCACTACGTATACATGGGCCGGCTGATAAGTTATCTACCTAACATAGAAAGAAAAGACATAGGAAGCTAATATTTTTTCTGTATTTAATATAGTTCTTTGCAACTATAAAACACTTATTACATTTGTCAATACCAGACATTAAACCGTACAAAAATATTTCTTGGATTGGTAGTCAAAAATGGCCATTCACAGCGCCCTTCATTTTCTTATTGGTCAAAAATCTCTCCTCTTTAGACTTTGCTTCAAATTTCTTAATAGGACATAGTCACAGGGGCACAAACCTGGACTATTATGTGGATGGTTTCGTTCTGTGAAGACGTTTTTGCTTAAAACCGACCTCGCAAAAAAGCTCTGTGGATCGCAGCATTTTCGTGCAAAATTTAAACTCGTTTACCAAGTTTGCCCCTTCATTTTTCTTTTATTGCTTTTTGCAGTTGGTCAAGTAAACTGGCTTAGTAAGCGGAATTTATCGATGTATTTTTTGGTAGGTAAATTATAAAAATAATCCCTTCCACATCCCAAAAAATTGGTTCCATAAGGTGCCTGCTGACTTCCAAACTTTAAACTTGCGTGGTGGCTTCTCCCCTTTAAATTTCCATTGCACTGACTCCTGTTGTTTTCCGGGTCCCATTGACAAATTCAGGTTACATTGCTGGTTACTAATCAGGAGATAATTTTTCTTCTTTGTCTTTTACCGGGTCCAAAAATGCCTCACAATATTCAACTCGTCGTTGTTTAAAAAAGGACGTCAGAATTCTGGGTACAAATTGGGCGCTTACCTTTGACATCCCTAAATAATGGTAATACGTCCTCTAAAATTTTAAATAATTACGTGAACACGTTCCTTAGTCATTCTACCATCTCCAGTGATCGCCAACTGCTTAAGAATCCGATCTTCGAGTATTATTTCTTTCATTAAATCAAATCTGTCGTCTGTGACTCCAGAAACCGGCCGTCCGCTACGGAGGTTGCCTTCAATGCTCGTACGGCCATGTTTAAATTGTTTAGACCAAAACTTTCCTATAAGATAGGAAGAGCACGAATCATCAAATACATTAAACCTCCACTGTTTGATTTAAAACGGCGAATTAACATCTTTAGATAGGCATTTAAACACAACACAGTGCTCAAGTTTTAGGTTTTCAATATTTTTTCCGACATGTTTACTGTGTTGGTGTACTATTCGTAACGAAAACAATTAATTCAAATGAATGCTATTTATTTAAAATAATAAATACATAAGTAATAAAATGACATAGTGACCAATATCATTTTTGTAACTTTATTTAACAAAGTAGATAACTTATCAGCCACCCCTCGTATTTTATTTGACTCTTATACTCTTACTTAAAGACCAAGAATACGATATAACGGACACATTACAGACATAAACTATATTTTCTATAGCTGTATAGCTGCAGACCTTAAATATGATGTAACATACAATTTACATACAACACATACACACTTTATGTCGTTTATATTATTGATTTCTAAGTAACGAACAAAATAAAAACAGTAAACTATTTTGGAGTGTCTGTATTTTGTATGTTATAATGATACAACCAGACAATTTACATACAATACATGTACATACGCACTATACATCGTAGCTATTCAATTTGATCTAACATACAATATACATAAGTGTCTGTTTGTTGTATGTTTATTGTATGTTTATCTATAATAACCGTATAGGCCAGCTATCTGATGTGTTATCTTCTCACAACGTGAACACGTCACGCTGTCGACGCAGCGGTGTCGGCAGAACTGTAGCCTCGCTGATACTGATTACTATTATTTATGTCTCATAACTGATAGTAATCATACTGGTCTTTAATTCTATGTTATAGATATTTTACATAGAAATTACGGACATGACTACCTAGACCTTAAATACGATGTAACATACAATCAACATACAAAACATAAGCACTATATTTTGTATATCTAATTGATTTCTATGAAACATACAATATACAGACATACTTAACAATAGTCAATAAGAAATAAACAGACAATTTACATACAGACTGTTATCATATACATTACACTGCTACTCAATTTAATCTAACATACAATAAACATACAAGTGTCTGTTTATTGTATGTCTATAATAACCGTATAGGCCAGCTATCTGATGTGTTATCTTCTCACAACGTGAACACGTCACACTATCGACGCAGCGGTGTCGGCAGAACTGTAGTCTCTCTGATACTGTAATAGGGATTTTGTGGTGATTGGATGGGATTAAAGGGGGTAGTTGGTATGTGGTTTAATTAAAAGTGGCGAGGGAGGGTCTTCGTTGGAAAGAAGGTAATCTATGAATTAAAAACCTAGCAAATTTGAGACCTAAATGAGTATGAAAGGGGGCGGCAGTGATTTTCGCCACACACTACGTCAAAGGTGGGTTGCGAAGAGCCGGTTCGAAATATGATTTTATTACTTACCGATGTCGATTGCAAAACCATTTAGAGATTTTAAAACTTTTACTTTACATACCGAATTGGCAGTACTGTATGTACCAATCCGTCTACCTATCGTAGTATTTATAGAAAAGGTTCCTTCCCTAAAGATGGCCTGTCCCAGTAGGGAGTTTACGAGTTGTAATGTTTAATAAATAGATACCCAGAGTGGTATTCATAGAGTAAGTCGCCTTCTGTCCCTAAAGAAGGCCCGTCCCTGCAGCGGGACATTAAGAGGCAGTAATAATATATATTAATAACACTTACCAGACAGACTATGAACATTTTCCTTGTCATGTGACCATTCCATTCTAACACCGAGCTCTCGGACTGAATTTTCTGCTGAATCTAGTTTATTCACTAGTGGTTACCTTAGTGGTTTAATCCTAGGCTTATATCTAGGGTACCGTACGCGAGATAGTAGATTTGACCATGATACATTACACTTACTATCACAGCCGACTTGAAGTTGTTGCGACCGGCTGCGCAGATGTCATATTTGGAACTATAAAATATCGAAGAGCGCGTATTGTCTTATGCGCAAAGTTATTTGATAGTTAACTTCAAGCCAGCCAAGTAATATTGCGCATACTATAACTATATATCCCTGCAGGGGTACATAAATAGATATAAATAGGCTATAATAATAATTACTTAAAGTACTGAAGGAAGGCAGTACTGCTTGACACGGCACGTATTGTGAGGAGGTTCCTATCTCTGGAGCCCTAACCACCAGTAGCTTGGTCTCTGTACCCGATGCCGGTGAGTCTACCTTTTTTTATATTTTTAAATGTCTTTATTTTTATATTTATATTTAAAAATGTAAATAAAGAGAAATTACTTACCAGACAGACTATCAACATTTTCCTTGTCGTGCGAACGTTCCATTCTAACACCGAGCTCTCGGACTGAATTTTCTGCTGAATCTGGATTGCTGACCAGCGGTTTTCTTAGCGGTTTAGTTGTTAACCTATATAGAAAATAATTTTTATTTATTATAGAAACTCAACGAGACCTCTCAAAGGGTGGACCGACGGCCTAGTTAGGACGGCGAGGAACCGATGGATGAGAGAGGCACAGGACCGCTCAAGGTGGCTATACTTTACCTATGTCCAGCAGTGGACGTCGATTGTCTGATATGATGATGATGATGAAAGAAACTCAACAGCTTATCTATATCTATACTATTATATAAAGCTGAAGAGTTTGTTTGTTTGTTTGAACGCGCTAATCTCAGGAACTACTTCTTCGAATTGAATTTAGTTTTCAGTTTTAGATAGACCATTTATCGAGGAAGGCTCTAAAACTTCAAGCTAGGACCGAAAAATTTTTTTTCGATTTTTGTGTGCCTATGCCTACTTAGAAGGTTCATGGTCACTCAGAGGGCAATGGAGAGACCTATGTTGTAGCCTGATCAATAGGCAAATCAAATTTCAAATTTAATCGCGGATGAAGTCGCGTTTACAGCTAGTGTATAATATACAGTTATCAAATATATATACTTGTAAGCAATCAGTATCTTGAAAACACGTATTTTCGTTTATGTATTTAACTACATAAGGTAGTGTGTATTTAAATCTCACGCAGAATGATATTATTGTATGTGATCCTCAAATTATTGTCCTGAATCTAGATGTTCTTTGTGTTTGTCGCGGTAGCAGCTGCCGAGGTCACAGGTTCAAAATCTCACGCCTAACAATAGTTTGTGTGATAAATAAATTATTGTCATGAGTTTCGATGTTCTTTGTGTCCGTAATTTTACGTCTGTAAGAGTTCCCGCAACACAGGGCTCGAGCCCTAGTAGAAGTTTATTTTAATAAAGTCCTTTTTAAATGATATATTTTTGGTGGTGCTTTATCAATCAGTAATATTTGGTAACAGCATATTCCTTTTAAATCCGGGATAAGAATACAGTGACACTAAGCTATTTATCATAACAGCCCATTAATGTCCGACTGCAGAGACGGGCCTCCTCCTGTGACGGAGGGATACATGGCCTACTAATACCACGCTGGCCAAACGGATTGGTATAGGGTTTAATTTCAAGTTTTCCTTCTTTTTACTTCGTAAAGAGAATATTCACGGATAGCCCCTTAGTCGGGTTTTACGACACCCATGGGATGAGATGGGGTGGTGACATATTGTATTCTTACTCCGTTATCACACGGAGACTATTAATCCAGAGGTTTTGTAAGAAGCAAGCATGGCCTTTTTTTAAACATTGTTTAAGGAAGAATAAGTCATAAACGTTTAGAGCACAAGATCTCAGATAGCTAGTCTCTCCGCTGCTCCAAAGACTAATTTGATGGGCTTGAAATAAGCATTATCAACTATGCGTCTTTTTAAGGAGTCAAATGGGTTAAGCTGGTATGAGGGGTTTATGTGGTGTGTGTGTCAATCAATCAATCAATCAACTAGCCTATTGCAGTCAACTTCTGGACATAGGCCTCTCCCCACGCCACAGAACTCGGTCCTGCGCCTTCCGCATTCAGTGTGTGTGTCACACACACACACACTATTTATTATTATTAGAATGACTTACCAACTGGCTCGCCTCTCAGATACTTGAGCTTGTAAGTCCTTATCTGAAAATAATTAATATAAAATAAACATGGTTATGTTTTGAGTACAAACTAATATTAAAAAGAAATCAAGAAATTGCGCCAGTTTATTGAAAACAAAAACAAACTAGGACCACAACAAATTTCTAATATTATGTTCAATGCACGACAAATAGCGAATAACCTTATCTACTATATAAAAATAAGTCGGGTTTTCCTTCCTGACGCTATAACTCCAGAACGCACGAACCGATTTCCTCAGTTTAGCATTCGTTGGAAAGGTCTCGGGCTCCGTGAGGTTTATAGCAAAGAAAATTTAGGAAAATTTTCAACAGAAAAGCGCAAAAATAATGCCCGTGCGAAGCTGGGGCAGGCCGCTAGTAAAACTATAAATATAGAGCGAAAAAATTACTGCAAGTAACAGAATAATATAAAACAATTTTAGAAACATAAACAAAAAACAAGTAAAAACCTTACCGCAACAATAAAAAAAAACTAAATTGTTAACAGAATTTGGACAAATAAACGGGAACAACAAGGAATGAAACAAATTATGCTAACAGAAAAACAAGACCAAATAACATAATATTCACCTATATTAGGATAAAGCCGTGGCGTAGGTTCACCATCAATTGACTTCTCCTTATCATTGCTCCAGGGCACTTTTGACGAACTTAACCTGTAAGATAGAAAAACATTTATAATATATGTCTTATCACAGTTTTAGTGGCCCACTGTTGAGAGAGACTCGTGCATGATATCAGACAAAAAGAAATTAAAATAAAATTCTCTCTAAAATTTTTGTTAGACTCGCTTCGATTTTAGATATATAATAACAAATTAAGTCTAAATTATAAACTATAATAATATTTGTATTAATTTTAAGAGAATCATCGATCTCACAGTTTAACTGCGCAAGCAGTTTTGTGAGGCAGTGTATTAGATAGATGAACTTTTAATATAATAAATGATCTATCCATCCATGAGGTGAGTTAAAATTTTCTGGCAAGATAATTTAGTTGTGTGGTGTGATTGACACAAATGATTTACTTGAGTCTAAGTATGCTTTGTGTCCTTTGATTTAATTTATGTAAAAGTGTGGGAGACTTTTTTGTGTTAAAATTCAATAATATGGCAAATAATACGACCTCTAGTGGTCCCTGTTGTCCGTGTGGTGACGGAGTAAGAATACATAATGTAAACAAGGAATAATAATTACTTACCAGCTACCGTGTCTATCTGAACTGGCATCAGCATCTGTGAAATTATATAGAAAATATTTAAAAGATTGCAATCTCTTTTTGTGTTTTATGGAATTTGAAATTTATTGACATTTATTATATTATGTATTATGGTATTTTTATATGATAATCTGTATGACATTTTTAATATTGAATAATAAAATGTATGGGTAAAATTTGTACACCAAAATGGTAGGACATAGCTAAAATGGTAAGAACTGTACACTAACATATGATCCACAAACAAATAAATGAAAAGAGAAAATTTGTTACCGCCCACCGGAAGACGTAGGATGGGGAGACCCCTCATACGGTGGATCGACACGAATTGATTAGGACGGCGCGATACCAAATGAATAAAGTCACTTAAGTCGTACTGTGTGTATAGGGTATTGATCCTTACTTGATTAACTTTGTAAACAAACACCATTATTGCAAATTCACTAGTTCTTACATCAATTGCACACTTTAATATGGATTAAAATTTCTGGAAAGTAGCATTAAACATTTATGCAATAGAAAACGTGTAAATTACTTTGATTTAACCACTATTTTTCTTTAATTTTAAATAAATGTAATTTTTTTCCAACGTCAAATTTCACAGATAAAAATTAATTTCACCATTTGACATTATTTTTAGATTCTAGAATTTGTCCTTGATATATCCTATACATTTCATAAAGGTCAAAGACTAAAGTCTTTAGTCTGTGGTTGACGCGACGCTAGTTGTTTACCTTTATAAGCAAGTAAGGATAAATACCCTATAGTGGTACAATCGTTAAGCAACTTCGGCGAGGTCATTATATAGATGTGTAATCGCTCAGTGGTATTAAATATAATATAAGTTAATTAAAGTAACTTACTATTATCATTGAAGTTAACTTGACGTCTCGCTCGGTCAACTTCGTCAATGTTCGGCATGACGGCGGCCGCATCTTCCTTCTCCCTCTCTCGTTCCGTGAAAGAGTGAGAGGGACCGTTCGATGGTAGATTCTCTTCGATTCTGTTGGTGATTATAATTATTTTAATAAACTATTATATAATACTACTAATATTATAAATGCGAAAGTTTGTGAGGATGTATGGATGGATGTTTGTTACTCTTTCACGCAAAAACTACTGAATGGATTTTGATGAAATTTGGAATATAGGTAGTTTAGGGTGTAGAATAACATTTAAGCTACCTATACAACTCGGTTGAAGCCGCGGGCATCAGCTAGTAATACCATAAACAAGTACTACTTAAATCTAGAGCCAGAATAAGCACGCAGGTCTGGATGATCTTTGTGTCTAAAATTATTAAGCTGTAGTTTGTACAAGTAAACTCTACACAAGGCATTATTGTCTGCATTGGTCATAGAAACATAATATATAACATCTATATATCCATTGTTCCGTTACCCATAACACAAGAGCAGGTTAAGCCTAGCTTACTTTGGGAACAGATGGCGCTGTGTAGATATATATGTCCGTGACTATTTATTATTTATTTATTTCATATATTATCCGTGTGGTTACTTACATAGAAAGAAGGAAAACTTGTAATTAAACCCTATACCAATCCGTCTGGCCAGCGTGGTATTAGTAGGCCAAGTATCCCTCCGTAACGGGAGGAGGCCCGTCCCTGCAGTGGGACATTAATGGGCTGTTATGATGATATACCAACCTGTCAGTATCATTGGTATAGTCCACAGAATCGTGGTGCTCGCTTCTCTGATTAGTACGGAGCAGTAATCTCTTGCGACTTGGCTTCAAACTTAGTTTGTCTTCTAAACTGGCGTCCGATTCTTCTAGGCCGTCGAATAGGGATTTCTGTGAAAATAAACATTATATTATATTAATATTATAAATAATAATGATTCTCCGTGTGGTGACGGAGTAAGAATACAATATGTCACCACCGCATCTCACCCCATCCATTCCGCATGGGTGTCGTAAGAACCGACTAAGGGACTATCCGTGAATATTATCTTTACGAAATAAAAATAATGAAAACTTGAAATTAAACCCTATACCGATCCGTTTGGCCAGCGTGGTATTAGTAGACCAAGTATACTTTCGTCACGAAAGAAGGCCCATCCCTGCAGTGGGACACTAATGGGCTGGTATGACACATTATTTTATATTAATTTAAAGGTATACATTATATCTTAGACTAGAAAGCCTTCTGAGAGCTGGAGTCCGTAAAAGGTTCAAGACCTGTGTGACCGATCTCCAGGCTCTCTCTTAAATTCAAAATAATAAAAAATAAAAATAATTTATTGTGTGAGGAATATTTACTATATTTATTTATATTTATATCGAACCTTGTCCTGCGACAGTGCGGGTCTGGGCTGCAGCTTGAGCGCGCGGCACGTGGGTGACGTCACGCGGTAGGCGCCGGCGCTGCTGGACGCGAGCACGGCCGCTACTGCCGCCGGGTTCGTGGGCTTCAGGGCGTCGTCTGCTCCCAGCGCTGGGGAATATAAATGATAAATTTAGAAAGTAAAGTAATCACTTATAGTACCCGGCCGTAAATATATTCCACATCGAGTTGTGGAAAGAGACAATCGGCCAATTTCGGCTTCGTAGAGCGTCATCTCTGTCGCACGAAATACAAACAGTCCGGTATCTATTAGCAACTGTTAAGATGATTTGAAATCATAATTTGTTTTAAGGGTACGCATGATTTTTTTGGTTTTTATTTAATTATATAATTTGCTGATATTTAAACATAAAACAATAATTATAAAACTTACATGAATCAGGCAATAAATCCTTGAAGAGTGGTGAATCGCCATAAGGTCGTGCAGCTAATGTCAATATTTGTTCATGGACATTGCCACCGGCAGAGGAACCTGATAGGCTGTTGCTGTATAACAAATAAATATTATATCAAATAAGCACATAGTAAATATAGTATTTTAAATATCTATACTTCTATACTAATATTATAAAGAGGTAAAGTTTGTGTTTTGTGACGTTGTAGGGAGTAATCTCTGGATCTACTGAACCGATTTTAACAATTCTTTCTGTGTTGAATAGTCCATTTATCGGGGAGTGTCATAGGCTATGTAGTATCACGCTATGACTAATATTAGTGGGGCAGTAACAAAATATGATTCAAAAAGGGACGTGTTTTTTCGCCGCCAAACGAAGTGGGCACGGGTCAGCTAGTGTTTAATATTATGTTAAATTCTCGGTTATTATAAGTATTTGTGTGCCTGATAATAATTGTTTTCATTGATCTGGATGTTTTCTATGTATTAAATGTATGTATTAGGCAAAAAAAAAAAAATATTCATATTTCTAGACTCCGATACACGTTCACGCCTGGACCTAAGGCCTCTAAAAAGTTTCCCAAAAATTATCGAATTGTTTATTGTTAATTTTATAATTATCTGTGTTTGATTGTTATATGTTGTGTATGTTTGTATGACAAATAAATGTATTATCTTTATTTAAAAAAAAACATAATTACTATTTTTTATCATTACTATTTTTATCACCTTTTCATTATAATTTTATTTTCAGTTCCTACTAGTATAAGAATTATAATTAATATAATTACACTATTTAGTACACCACACAACATAAAAATTATATTACACATTCTCCATCCAAAGGTTGTCTGGAAGAAATCACTTCAAGTGATAAGACCGCCATTTGTGTCACCTAGTTTTTAAGATAATTTATGTACTTACCTCATTGATATATAAAAAACCCAAGATGCACATTTTCAAACAAAACTAACAGCCAAAAGTGTCACCAAATTAAACATACGCAATAAATACGTATAGTAATATCGTAAACATATTTTTTTTTTCAAATTCAATCTTACACGCATGTCATAAAGTTGTATTTAAAAAGTAATGCACATAAAGCAATAAAATTTAATGATTGACGTTTGCCGGTAGAACAACGCGATACTAATTTAAAAAAAGTGCACAATGCGCCTATTTGTTGCGGACGGTTTTAGGAAGTGGAGTGTGTATCTTTGGTTTTTTTTAAATCAATGACTTACCTACTGTATTTTATTTTTGGTGTACAATAAAGTAATTAAATAAATAAATACTTATTACACGGTCACATTACCTAGAGAGCTCGCTGGAATGCTCGCCTCGCGTCCCGTTCTCCTTGCGACCCCCGCGCTCGCCCCGGGCGCATCAGTACGGTACGTGCGACGCGACGTGACGTCATCGACGCCAGATCTCGAGATAATCAACCTTACTCATAAACGCCTCTTAAATTTAATCACTGTTTAACGAGATTTTTATTAGCAAAACCAACCTTATGCCAAACAAAACTGTAAGAATTTAAGCTAATCAATTGACTAAAATTTAAGAGGCGTTTATGAGTAAGGGGGAATGTGACCGGGTAGTACTTACTTAGCCATAGGATTAGTATTCGTATTATAAGATCCAAATCCAAGCGCTGAGCCACCGAGACTTGACGTGTTATTGAATAGTCCACCTCCAAGGCCGCCTTCTAGACCTGCAATATGAAGATGAAGTTAAGCAACGTGATATAAGTCATTTTGTAGATGGGTTACCGCACATTGAAGTTTCATCATAACAGCCCATTAATGACCCATTGCAAGAACGGGCCTCCTGCCGTGACAGAGACATACTTGGGCTACTAATACCACGCTGACCAGACGCATAGGGTTTAATTTCAAGTTTTTCTTTTTTTTTATTACGTAAAGATTATATTCATGCATAATTTCTTAATCGTGTGGTGACGGAGTAAGAATACAATATGTCACCACCCCATCTCATCCCATGGGTGTCGCTAAAACCAACTAAGGGACTATCCGTGAATAATATTCGAAATAAAAAGAAGGAAAACTTGAAATTAAACCTTATACCAATCCGTCTGGCCAGCATGGTATTAGTAGGCCAAATATCCCTCCGTCACGGGAGGAGGCCAGTCCCTGCAGTGGGACATTAATGGGCTGTTATGATGAATCAAGAAAGAACAAGTATATTATATTTACCAGACTTAAAAGTAGTAGTTGGGGCGGCTTGAGTCTGTCCGAACATGTTCGTAGTACCCAGGGCTCCGAAGGCCGGAGCTGCTGGTTTAGCTTGGAACGTGTTACCGGCTAAGCCTGTGCCTAGACCTGTACCTGCCAAAGATATAGATTTTATTAGTATAACAGTAGAACGAATGAGGACCTCGGTGGCGCGACGGTAGAGCAAGCGGCTGCCGCGCATGAGGTTGTGGGTTCAATCCCCACGCAGGACAATAATTTGTGAGATCCACAAATTATTGTCCTGGTCTGGTTGTTCTTTGTGTTTTCAAAACCATTTAGAGATTTTAGATCGGTAAGGAATAAAACATATTTTTAGCGCAAAATACCGCAAGATTTTGTTCATTTTTACAATTATATTGAATTACTTTGTCTTTCATTTGATCTCTAATGTTAGTATAGATAATACTGTAGTTAAGCCTCCTAGCCTAATAAAAGATGGGTGTGCAAGACACAAGAGTCAAAAACCCTAACCAAATACTCACCCAGTGTAGGTTGTGTGTTAAACCCAAACGCAGGCTGTGTAGTGGTAGGCTTGCCGAATGTACTTCCACCAAAGAGTGCCCCTGAAGTAGATGTATTGGTACCGAATGTGCTGCCACCTAGCGTGCCGAATGCTGCGGACAAATGATAGCGGTTAGTTAACCTTACCTATATAGCTTAGGTATAACAAGAAAAATCCGAAAAGAAGAAAGACAATGGAAAAATATATAATATATAAGAATATATAATAATTTAATACAAAAACTTAAAACCATTACGTAAACTCTTCAATTGCAACATTGAAAGTTTGCGGCTGTCGCGCCTAGATGGTGTTGTGCAGTTGAGTTCTAAGATGCGTATAAAGTAATGGTTAAATTTGTGTGTGTTACGTGCACAGTGGTCATGGCGCTGGACGCATACAGTCCAGAGACGCGGGTTCGAGTCCCGCCTCGAGTAACAATTTTTTCCATTGTCTTTCTTCTTTTAAGAGATAAAATTGTCCCCACTCACCCGGAGCCGGGGTCCCAAAGGTAGGTGCAGTGGTCTTAGCACCGAAAAGTCCTCCAGTAGTACCGAAGGAACCGAACCCGCTACTCGCCGGTGTAGTACCGAAACCTGTAGTCGCTGGCTTAGCACCGAATAGTCCTCCCGGTTGCTGTGGTAGAGAAAAGATCATTTTTTAGTATTGTTTTTTGTTTCATCATAACAGCCCATTAATGTCCAACTGCAGGGACAGGCCTCCTCCCGTGACGGAGGGATACTTGACCTACTAATACCATGCTGACCAGACGGATTGGTATAAGGTTTAATTTCAAGTTTTCCTTCTTTCTACGTAAAGGTAATATTCACGGATAGTCCCAAAGTCGGTTTGTACGACACCCATGGGATGAGATGGGGTGGTGACATATTGTATTCTTACTCCGTCACCACATGGACATGAACATGTTGTTATGGGAATAAATGGATATTTGAAGATCTTTAGATAATCTATGTCCACGTATGGGCATCTCTACACCAATATAATAACAATAATATTTTACCTGATTCTGTGTAGTAGCCCCGAAGCCGAACGCAGGTGTAGTGGTACCAAATGATGTAGCCGCTTGAGTCGTTGTCGCACCAAATAGTCCCGTTCCTGGGGAAAAAGTATTAGAGATTATTTCCTGTATAATATCTTACTTAGACAACGTACAGTAACCACCCGTAAATATTGCACATCGACTTTTGTAAAGAGACAATCGGCCAAGTTCGGCATCGTAGGGCTTCGTCGAGCTGTTTTTGCCGTTGTCTAATAAAATTATGGCAAAAGCAATTCGGGCATAAGAATATTATGGCATATAATTTTCGGGCAAACAATAGATAACCCAGTTAGAGAGACAAAAAACGTATTATGTCTTGATATATACCTGTGGTAGGCGTGGCCCCAAAAGCCGGCTTCGCAGCGCCAAATAGTCCTCCAGTAGTACTAGTGTTAGTCTGTGCGTTATTGCCGAAGCTGAACGAGCCGGCTTGACCGAAGCCCGAGGTAGGTAGGCCTCCGCCCCCGCCGAATACTGAGGGAGCGCTTGTTGTTGCTGGTTGGGCGAATGCTGGAAATAAATTTGGTAATAAGTATTAAATAGGATGAAATAAATAAATAATCTTCACACATTCACTATCATATAAAAATAATATAAAATAAGTCGGGTTTTCCTTCCTGACGCTATAACTCCAGAACGCACGAACCGATTTCCACGACTTTGCATTCGTTGGAAAGGTCTCGGGCTCCGTGAGGTTTATAGCAAAGAAAATTTAGAAAAAAAATTGACGAGTCGCTAGTATTGTATGTAAATTAGATCCTTTAACTAAAATAAGATAAGTATATGTTTGTACTGAACTAATGTGTGAAGCTAAAAAATTATTTTATATATATTACTAGCTGGTGCCCACGACGTTGTCTGCCTATGTTGGACAATTGGCATAATATCTTTGCAAATTATAGCCTATACGTTATTCTGATGTGTAAGCTATATTACTGTAAAGTTTCATCAAAATCCGTTCAGTAGTTTTTGTATGAAAGGGTAAAAACATCCATCCTCACAAACTTTCGCATTTATAATATTAGTAGGATAGGATTTATATATTTAAAATACGTTTCTACTCACAAGTAGTGCCACCGAACAAAGGTTTAGCTTCGGGCTGCTGTTGGAAGCCACCGAACATACCGCTTGTGTTGCCTTTTCTACCGCTCATGTAGTCCTCCAGACGTAGTTCTTCTAGTGATTTGTTCTCATATTCCTGTTCAATATTAAAATAAATATTAATAGAGTAAAAATACATGTTGTCATAAAAAGGCAGATACAGGCTACAAAACGCAATTTCTTTAAAATGATACAATATTCATCATAACAGCCCATTAATGTCCCACTGCAGGGACGGGCCTCCTCCCGTGACGGAGGGATACTTGGCCTACTAATACCACGCTGGGCAAACGGATTGGTATAGTGTTAAATTTCTAGTTTTCCTTCTTTTTATTTGGTTAAGATAATATTGACGGATAGTCCATTATACCCCTTCCATTATATTTAACAACATTTGACAGATTGTCGTTGGTGACGTTCAGCAGTATTTCGAATGTACTGTCTATTTAAACAGACTTGCTCTAAATGGTAAACATATATGGCGTCGTGTCAACCGCAGACTAAAGAGTACTGATAGCTAGAGATGTGTAACTGATGTGAATGAATGAAATCTTCACTTAAAGTTCTTTTAGTACTGAACGGTTTATGGCAATTTTTTTAGCTACATACATTATACAGTGTAGGTATATAATTACATAATATTCTAATTACGCAATAGGAATGTGAAGTCGTAAATAATACTAAAAGTATTAAACAAATTTTTTATTTATTATTTTTACAAATTATTTTAGGTATAAGCAGCTGTAAAAGAGAAAGAAAAAGAAAGAAAGAAAATACATTTATTCTTGGTTTAAGGGTACAGTAAGAATATAGACAATTACAAAAATAAAACAAAAATAAAGAATATAAACAAAAATCATGATAAAGCCACATCTGTGCAGGAATCGGAACATGTATTACAAAATTCTGGGTCGGTGCGTCTGAGACTGTATCTAATATGCCATCTAGTCTCAACATTTTATCTTCTTCTTTTATGACCATGTTCAATGAATTTTGACCAGCATGTTAATTCTCGTACCAAAATTCGGTTAAGTTAACTTTTATTTGTCAAATTGTCACATTCTAAATAAAACTTTAACACGACCGCAAAAGATTACAATTGCAATAGCAAAAACAAGACAATTTGACAACCAAAATTTAACTTAACTGAATTTTTAACGATTATAAGGTACAAGAATTGACATGCTGGACACCGTACGGACAATTTTACTTAATCCTTCTATAAGTAATTCTTTTATTTCAGCCATTTTAAATGTTGTATTATTTTTTCCCACATGCGATTTTAATTGTGCCCATATTAGTTTAATGGGATTTAATTCGCAGTGGATAATTCATTCAGTAGTTTTTGCCTGAAAGAGTAACAACAAACAACAAGTAACAAAAATTTCGCATTTTTAATATTAGTAGGATTTATTTAAACATCCTCCTTTTATTCGTATGCCAATCGTTCATTCACTTTTGTTACACATCCCTACGAATCTATGAAATTTCTAGAATGTACAAATGTCAAATAATGAAATTAATTTTTATCTGTGAAATTTGCCGTTGGAAAAAAATACATTTATTTAAAATATAAGAAAGATAGTGGTGAAATCAAAGTAATTTGCGTGTTTTCTATTGCATAAACATATAATGCTACTTTCCAGAAATTTTCATCCATATCAAAGTGTGCAATTGATGTAAAAACTAGTGAATTTGCAATATGTGGTGTTTGTTTACTAAATAAATCAAGTAAGGATGAATACGGTATAATGCCATTCGATTGTAAGCGATTTTTCAATTTTTCAAAATGCTTTATTTTACACATTTGGATCCTTACATCAAGTTACATCATCTTTTACATAATATTATTGTTTTTTTCTTTATTATTATTATTTTTTCGAATTAGCCTATAGCTTAAAATTATATAATTATAATTAGCGGTATTATTTAAAATACATAATTTATCCTGACACATTCGCGGGTTATAGCTAATCTAAAATATCATATTACATTTTATAAACGTATTATGAAGAGTTCAGGTTTATTCATAGCATTTATTTCTACCGATTATTTGTAATTTGTTTCATAATAGTTGTAATCGTTATTAGTGTCCATCACTAAGTAACCATGGTAACCGAAAAAAACTTGGGTACATCCATGAAATACAATATTATTTGTTCGAAAAATAAGCGAAAATATTACGAATCTTCATGGACGTGAACTGTCAAAAAGCTAAACTTACGCTGGAAAGGGTATAGTCGGTTTTTACGACACCCATGGGATGAGATGGGGTGGTGACATATTGTATTCTTACTCCGTCACCATACGGAAAAGAGTATAATAATAGTATTTCCTCCGATCCATAATAATAATTTTGTAATTGAGTGTGTGTTTGTATGAATGAAAGTGTGTGTTTCTGTGTAATAATAGATACTCATACACTAATATTTGGATGTGTGTGTTTTCATACCTTCATACAAGTAATACAATGATGTTTTATATTGACATTCTGTGAAGTGCCAGATTTCACTATCACATCAGTGCCAACAACTGGATTGTATTTCACGTGAGCTGTTCCGGAGACTGCCTGTTGTGGTTGACCGAAGGCACCTAGAACAGAAAGTAGGTAAATAAATAAATAATCCTCACACATTCACACATCGCCACCTAGTCCCAAACTAAGCAAAGCTTGTACTATGGATACTAGACAACGGATAAAATACTTTTTTTTTGTAAATACATACATATTATACATAGAAACACCCAGATCACTGCAAACAATCATGTTCATGAACACAAAGATTTGCATTGAGCGGGAATAGAACACGAGACCTCTGCGTAGCAGCCATGTAATATATCGACAGCGCCACAGAGATCGTCAACATTAAATAAAAATAACTCAAAAAAGTCTTTTTTGGTGGCATAGTGAGAAAGGGGAAAGACTTACCCCCGGTTCCCGAATGACTGATCAAGTAAAAATCAACTAATCAAGTGTCAAAACTCTTGTCAACTATCATGTCAGTTAGATTTGATTTGACAGAGCTGCTAACATTAACATAATGATTAGTTGAACATTGATTTGAAATGCATTTCAGAAATGGGGGGGTAAGTTAAAAAAAATTCCAAAAAATAACTATTCCTTACACATTCACACAACGCCATCTAGTTCCAAACTAAGCAAAGCTTGTACTATGGGTACTAGACAACGGATAAACATACTTAAATACCAAGTATAATATCCGTTGTTCTGTTACCCATAACACAAGCAGGTTAAGCCTAGCTTACTTTGGGAACAGATGGCGCTGTGTAGAGATGTGGGTGAATATTTATTTTAAAAAAAAAGGGCGATTCCCTCTGACTTCCAATGGCCAAT
Source organism: Schrankia costaestrigalis (assembly GCA_905475405.1). Lineage (NCBI taxonomy): Eukaryota > Metazoa > Arthropoda > Insecta > Lepidoptera > Erebidae > Schrankia > Schrankia costaestrigalis. Next base: position 4,728,019 of record FR997855.1, read on the forward strand.
GACACTTACCCGGTACTGCCTGCTGTGGTTGACCGAAGGAGCCTAGGGGACCATAAAAAACAAAATTTAAACAAAAATATACAAAAAATACTATTTCGGTGTTTTTTATCTTGTTTTTCAAAAAAGACAACTCCCGCACTAGCGATCATGCCCTGTGTCGCGGGGACTCTTATAAATATCAATTTCATCATAACAGCCCATTAATGTCCCACTGCAGGGACGGGCCTCCTCCCGTGACGGAGGGATACTTGGCCTTATAATACCACGCTGGCCAAACGGATCGGTATAGAGTTTAATTTCAAGTTTTCCTTCTTTTTATTTCCCAAAAATAATATTTACGGATAGTCCCTTAGTCGGTTTTTACGACACCCATGAGATGAGATGGGGTGGTGACACACTGTATTCTTACTATATCAATTTAACGGACGCAAATAACATCCAAACTCAGGACACAGATAATTATCTTGCGTGGGAATCGAACCCGCGACCTTGTGCACGGAAGCCGCTTGCTTACGCGACCGTCTGCGCCACCGAGGCAGCCAAAGTACAGGTAAGTAAAAAGCGTTTTTCCAGTGTGTTAAGTTCAATTTCAATAAATTTTTGTTTTGTTGTACAAAGCATTGTGTTGTGATTTAATCAAGATCAATAAATTTAGAAGTAATATCTTTATCATAGCAGCCAATCAGTGGCCCAATGCAAGGACAGATCTCCTTCATGCTTAAACAAAACATGTCAATTTTATTATGAATAAAAAACGAAACAAAAATTTATTTTCTTTTATGAGTCAAAACTGCAACTCACTGGTATTATTAGAGAATAGTCCACCGCCGCCTCCTATGGGGTTGTTTTGTTGTCCAAAGAGCCCGGTGCCGGTCGTCTGTGTGTTACCGAACAGACTGCCGGCCGTCGCGCCTGTAGTACTTGTACCACCGAAGCCGAAGCCTGCTGAAAATTACAGAAAAAATTTTTTTTTTAAATAAATTTCATCCCACTTTCGTTCTTTTCATATTTAAAATCGGTACTCGAGGCGGGACTCGAACCCGCGCGTCTGGACTTTACGCGTCCAGCGCCATGACCACTAAGTCACCCGAGTAATCCGTCTCGCAAATGCAAACAATCATGATCATGTTATATTGGCATTGAGCGGGAATTAAACCCGAGACCTCTGCATAGCAGTCATGTTGTATAACCACTACGCCATAGAGGTCTTCAATTATACCAGTAGTAATAATCATACATCATCATATCAGCCAATCGACGTCCACTGATGGACATAGGCCTCCTCCAAGTATTGCCACCTTGTGCGGTGCTGTGCCTCCATCATCCATCACTAATACATATAATTAGACATAATGTTTTTTAATACCTGCAGGTTTAGCTCCGAAAGCCGATTGGTTCTGAGTATTACCGAAGAGACCAGTCGTTGCGTTACCACCGAACAGTCCACCGGTCGATGTACTGGCACCGAAACCGAACCCTGTAACAAACATTTAAGATCACTGTAAGTATCCATGTGGTGACGGAGTAAGAATACAATATGTCACCACCCCATCTCATCCCACGGGTGTCGTAAAAACCGACTAAGGGACTATCCGTGAATTTTATCTTTACGAAATAAAAAGAAGGAAAACTTGAAATTAAACCCTATACCAATCGTCCAACCGTCTGGCCAGCGTGGTGTTAGTTGGCCCAGTATCCCTCCGTCACGGGAGGAGGCCCGTCCCTGCAGTGGGACCTTAATGGCCTGTTATGACTATTTACTATCTGTAACTAACATTTTACGTTGTTATGATAATAATTAACCATTGCAGGGAATTGTGTAAAAACATTTAAGTTCATCAGTATAGTCAATTAATATGTCACTAGCCGATGCCCGCGGCTTCTCCCGCGTGGTATAGGTAGCTTAAATGTTATTCTACACCCTAACCTACCTATATTCCAAATTTGATCAAAATCCATTCAGTAGTTTTTGCGTGAAAGAGTAACAAACATCCATTCTCACAAACTTTTGCATAATATTAATTGGATTGCAAAAGAAATGAAATAAGATACATATATTATTCAATGAAGCGCCGATTACACTAGACTACATGTAGTCTCCTACAAGATGTAGTGTCCTACAAGATGTAGTGTCCTACAAGATGTAGTCTCCTACAAGATGTAGTCTCCTACAAGATGTAGTGTCCTACAAGATGTAGTCTCCTAAAGGTGTAGTGTCCTACATGTAGTCTGAAATCGGCTCTTTACTTACCAGAAGTGCTAGCCCCAAAGCCGCTAGTAGACGTAGAGGCAGCTGTATTACCAAATAATCCTCCCCCAGTCTGATTTGTAGCACCAAACAGTCCTTCAACAACAAATTAGCATAATCTATAACTTAATATTATAGAGGTAAATTTTGTGTGTTTGTGACGTTGTAGGGGGTAATCTCTGGATCTAATGAACGGATTTTTTAAATTCTATTTAAGCAGTTATGAAATATGTTTAAAAAAGGTACACGTTTTTTTCGCCGGCCAAGGAAGTGGGCACGGGTCAGCTAGTTGTGGTATAAGGACCATAGAATGCCCATGATCACCTGCTGATTTTAGAAGGAAGCCTATGTTTAACAATGGGCCTCTTTCGGCTGATAATGATAGTGATAATAATTTAGCCTATTCTCCCAATCCACTGCTGGACATCGAAAGATTATCTATACTAATATTATAAAGAGGTAAAGTTTGTGTGTTTGTGACGTTGTAGGGGGTAATCCCTGGATCTACTGAACCGATTTTAAAAATTTGTGTTGTATAGTCCATTTATCGGGGAGTGGCTATATAGTATCACGCTATGAATAATAGGAGTGGAGCTGTAATGAAATATGTTTAAAAAAGGAACGCGTTTTTTTTCGCCGCACAACGAGGTGGGCACGGGTCAGCTAGTTATGTATAATCTATTTTACCTCCCCCAGCAGCAGGTTGCGGTGTGGCCGCGGCACCGAAGGCTGGTGGAGCACCAAACGCGCCCGTACCGGTGTTAGGTTTGAAACTACCGAATGGTGATGCCGTCGTCGTGCCGGAATTAAAAGAGCCTGGAAAAACACATAATATAAATTCATACTAATATTATAAAGAGGTAAAGTTTGTGTGTTTGTGACGTTGTAGGGGGTAATCTCTGAATCTACTGAACCGATTTTAAAAATTCTCAGCAGTAATGAAATATGTTTAAAATAAGGACTCGCTTTTTTCGCCGCCCAACGAAGTGGGCATGGGTCAGCTAGGGTTTTTTTAAGTATTACGATGTTCTGAAGATGATTACGTACTCTTGAGTTATCATAATAACTGTAGAGACGGGCCTCCTCCCGTGACGGATGGATACTTGGCCTACTAATACCACGCTGTCCTGACGGATTGGTATAGGGTTTAATTTCAATTTATCCTTCTTTTTCTTTCGTAAAGATAATATTCACGCATAATCCCTTTAGTGGGTTTCTACGACACCCATGGAATGAGATGGGCTGGTGACATATTGTATTCTTCCGAAAAGAAGAAAGACAATGGAAAAAATTTATACTCGAGGCGGGAATCGAACCCGCGTCTCTGGACTATACGCGTCCAGCGCCATGACCTCTAGCCCACCCGAGTACCCGTCTCGACTACCAAATTTAACCATTGCTTGTATTCTTACTATTGCATTCTTACTCCGTCACCACACGGAGTGAGACTCTTGAGTTATTTGAGAGTATATCGTGTAATTTTAATAGCCGCCTAGCGAAACCTTACGAATGTCCTATGAATCCGTGAATATTATCTTGACGAAATAAAAAGAAAGAAAAACTTGAAATTAAACCCTATACCAATTTTCTAACCCGTCTGACCAGCGTGGTATTAGTAGGCCAAGTATCCCTCCGTCACGGGATGAGGCCCGTCCCTGCAGTGGGACACTAATGGGCCGTTATGATGATGATAATATGTAATTTTAATAGCCGCCCGGCGAAGCCTTACGAAAACAATGTGTCACTACCTCCTCCGTTCTGTGGGTGTCGTAAAAAACGACTAATGGAGAGAAATATTTGCTAGAGAACAAGATGGATTGGTACAGGGTTTAGTATTAATACTAAACCCTGTACCAATCCATCTTGTCGTTATGGTCTAAAATCCACCCTTCATGTTAGCACAGCAAAACAAAAGACCTTGTTTTGTGGCGCATGTTGGGAAAGGAGTGAAGTGGGAGACGATCTGTCGCTGCCGGCCGTGGTGCGTGGCATGGTCGGTAGCGCAGAGTCGTGGGACGCGGTGGTGTCTTTCTGCGAGGACGTGATATCGCAGAACGAAGCTGCGGAACGGGAAAGGGCGATCTCCACTCCAGAAGACCCACCGGGCGCAGAAGAAGGGCGGATAACGCCTTCTTCCGCCCTCATGAATGGGTTCAGGGGCGACGGACTTGGGGAAGTCCCCGTCATTTTAGCGGTAAGAGTCTGGCACGCCCCTCCGCCTCTCTCCAGGCGGAGGAAGTCCATGAGGATTTCCCCCCGATAAAAAAAAGGCCTATGGTAAGCAGGTTAAGGGTCGTAGCACATATAACGTAACGTAAACGGATCGGCACCGCCTCGTTTTTTTCCTAGGTGTCAAACGTCAAAAATCCTATTATCTTACGATTCCGATTAGTGTGCGTTGCAGTAAGGAGTTTCATACAAATAATACTGAATGGCTCGAGTTGATACGGTGCAGATCCGTTTACGTTACATGTGCTATGACCCTTATTTACTGATTCTGTAAATAAATTAAAAAGATTTTATAACTCACCAAAATTGGCCGTGGTAGATCCAAATGTAGGTTTCTGGAACATTTTGTTTGAACAAAAACTTTTTCTTATTTAATTATTACACTTAATAACCAAATTATCTTATTTATTAATGTAGTAGTCTCATTATGGGCTTCTGAAACAAAAAATAAAACAATATTAGTTGTTTAAATGTAAAATGTAAAAGATTAATCAACGAATAACCCCCGGTTCCCGAATGACTGATCAAGTAAAAATCAACTAATCAAGTCGTATCAAAACTCATGTCTACTATTATTTCAGTTCTTTAAGAAAGATATCGTTAAGAACGATCTGAGGGAACTTCAAGTCAGCAACTGGCAAGAAGTGACCAAGGATCGAGCAAAGTAGCGTTCTCTTGTGTCAAGGCACATTTCCGGTCATTGAGCTAGCGGAGTAAGTAAGTAAGTTAGTTCTTTAAAATGATAGTTGACAAGACTTTTGAAACTTGATCAGTCATTCAGTAACCGGGGGTAGATGTTGCAGGCTGAGCACATAAGCGTTTAAACACTCTATGCCGAAATTGCGCAACCGAAGTTCGGCGCAACTCCACCTGCTATGTATTTTAAATACAAAAGACTATGTAGATATCAGTTTAAGAACAAAATGGCGGGGGCATGTTTTTTTTTAAAGATGAGTAGTTTGTCTCCTGGCACATTTACTACTTTACACGGGCTGTGGTGGGGCAGATGGCCCTCAACCAAAGTCATTTAAGTGACGAGCCTCATGGGGGTAGAGTCATCAGGGATGCTTTATTTGTACCTGTAGGTACTAGGTAAATTTCGCGTCATTTTATATGAAGCTGGGACTTAAAATAATTATTATGAAATCGAGTTTTTTTTACCCCAACTCGGATAGATTAGGTTAGAAGGCTAAAGGCGGGAGCTTTAGCTCCCGCCTTAGCCATCGTGGTTTTTTTTTTTAAACCACCCAGAGTGAGGAGCCCCGCGAAGCGGGGCGCCGTCTAGACATTTTTGATCGCGTTTTGCCGGTGATCCGTAGGTATTACGCCAAAAGTGCAAGAGAGGTTTTTGTATTATTTTACATCAATCTATACGATACAATAATAAAATTTACATCAATTATTTTTGACAAAAATCCCCAAAAAAAGTCCCAGCTCCATACAAAACCGATGAAAATTTTTCTAACTTCAAAATCGAAAAAAAAACCTCTTTTTTTTCTACATTTCGGCTAAGTCTTTTGTAACTACGTTAAATAAGCTTAATTTTGAAAAAAAAAATTTTTCGTTAATATAGTGGGACCCTTTTTGCGACACTCTGACCACTAGGTATACTTAGGAACAATACCTACCTAATTAGGAAGATAGTTTTGATCATTTTGGACTCTTTTATTCAGGACTGTACTACTGCCTGTAAGCGTGGAAACATATATTGTATTTTTACGATATCTATACACGAATATATCACTACACAAAGATTATGCAGACATAATAATATTAATTTCATTTATATCCAGTTTTTTTTTATTTTTTATTTTACTTAAGAATATTTTACTTTTGTACCATATCACTGCCTAATCAAATTGTACATAAATAGTTTGTAATAGACAATGCCCCTTAAAACATAGGTAGCAATTTAAGCAAAGGATCTATAACAAAAACATTTTTTTAGTGCTTTTAATTGTACTCCTATACTACAAAACATGCCTTGGGTCACATATACTCATAAAAATGTAACATTTAACACCTTAAAAAAAGGCCTGAGTTCACAACAATCATTTTATGGATCACAGAAGTAAATATTGATTTCTGTGGGATTCAAAACAACCTAAACAGTAAGACACAACAACCACAGCAGTTAAATTACAAGATATGTATCTGAAAGATCAACAGGGACTAACTCTAGTGTATATTCTATCGAAATAAATGCAAAATAGATTAATTACGACGAATATAGATGAAGATGACTCATGAGAAAAATATGTTAGTATTTCGAAACAATTATTACGCTAATTGTTGCGCAATATTGATAAACATTCTTATTATTTACTCCTTTTTTGATATAAATGTAGAAAAATTCAATTTAATGTATACAAATTAATTTTTTGTACAAAATGTTGCTACCTACTGTTTTGTTTATAAAACATCGCGCCATTTTTTTGTTAAAAAAAACATCGAGACTAACAGCTAACCTCTTTTTATTTACGATTTAACTTTTTAATTTAAATCATGCAAAAAACTAATGATTGAATGATAATTATTACTATTAAATTTATTACTACGAAGTAATAATAATAAAATAAACGCAAAACATACGGTTTCGGCAAAATTTACAGCTACAGAAAACGAAAGGTTATTATTTGATACATTGAAAAGAAAAGTATTACAATCTGTACAATAAAAAAACAGTAAATTTACAAACGCTTGATTTCTTAACTAAAAAGAAAAAGAAATATAGAATGGAGAAACGTAAAAAGCGGTTACACTGTTCAAATTGGTTTGTTAAATGAAATAAACACTTACAAAATTAGTTTTATGATTAGAAAAGTATCGGCAACGCCGAAACTATTATGGACACTAATGAACACCAATAATTTACACACTTTTCACTGAATTATGGAGTCAAACACCATGCGAAAACCACGCAAAAGCAACAATTTGTGCACAATTCGACCAATGCTGAGTTTTTGACATTACTTGACACTTGACAGACAGCCAGATAAAGTCAGGGTTACCAGTTGATATTACCATTAATCATTCCTTACATTACACTGTAAGGGCGTGATGACATTATGAGATTCAGATTTTTCTGGATCTCCTCATTTCTGATTCGATCACGCAGGGAATTTCCCAACATATTATGTCTCTCCATTGTCCTCTGGGTAAAGGATGCCTTCTGAGAAGGCCGATAGTGCGCAAACACGTCTCTTTCCCGAAGGTACTTCATCACTGGCAAGGGCAACACACACTGGTCGAAGACTTTTGTCTTCAGACACTGCGGCAATGTGGACGAGAAGGAATGTTTTAGCTTCCCGAGCGCTGCCCAACCGAGATAGATTCGAAGAGTGACCTCCTTCTCGAAGTTGGACTTACCTAGCTGGAGTAACTGTCCCAGGTAAATATAATAATATTCGTCGACAACATCGAGTGTAGAGCCTCCAACCGTGATTGGAACGGATGCAACTAGGACATTTGCCATAATCTTAGTCTTGTTAATGTCATTTTTAGACCCACCTGTTGAGAGACACTACTGAGGTCATTGAGCATTGTATTCAGGTACTCCATGGTCTCTGCCATGACTACAATATCGTCAGCGTCGAGGGTGCATGATATACTTGCCATTTATGTGATGCCAAGTCCGTCCCAGAGCCTGAAAGCATCTTCTAATGGAATGGCCTGAAACAGTTTCGGAGTTTGTTATAAGGAACCGCTTGTTTCTGTTAGATAATTTTATCAACATTGTGCCATGAAGCACTGATAAGATCAGCTTGATTCAAATTAACTTTGTTTTCTACCTAAGTTATTGGCTGTTCGTCCAAAGCGAAGCTACTTACTTGAACTATTTTACCTCATAACCTCACTAAGACCATTGTGCATACTGCTTTAGAGTGAGGTCTACTTACTTAATAACCTTAAATGATTAAAACATTAAATTGGAAAATATTATAAGCTTATAACTACTTCTTGTACTTCTTAAATTGGAGCTATTGTTTACTAATAATAATTTAATTAATGTAATGTAATTTTGTGTAACGGGAATACATAACTTTTTTTCTACTCTAATATGATTTTTTGGTTATTGTAACCCCACGTTGCAATGGCGGAAAGCGGCAATCGTCACTGATAATACGTGTTTACTACAATTTATTCAATATTATCAAGAATGGATCGAATATTAAACTCTAAACGTGAGACGGAGTCTATTTATGAAATTTATCGAGCATGTCGTCTTTGTGGAGGAGGTGCTGGCTACAAAATGCCTATAATTCAAACCATAGTCGATATTGAAGATGCAAATGTCGAACTAAAACAAAAAATACGCGATTGCGTTCAAATAGAGGTAAATAGATTGTAATATTTCATTTAATCTAATTATTAAACATGCAGGCAACCTTTTCGTATGCAGTTTGGTATCTTTATGTATATTTTTGAGTAATATTTTTACATTACCAAATTGCACATTGTAATATCAAACAGATTAGAGAAAGTTTTTCATTTCCTACTTATTTAAATTACAAAGTAATGCAATTTAGATTATTTATAATAACAGTGTCTAAATTTTAGTTCTTGTTTACCTTAGCATAATGTAATAATTTATGATTGCTTGTCTATGTATAAAATGAGGTTATATTTGTTGATAATTAAATTTACCTAAGCCTTGGCTTGTTCATGGCATTCATACTTAATTAGCATTATGTAGACTTACTAGAACTAGTCTTATTATACATCATCATCATTATCTAGCCTATTTAAGTCCACTGATGGGCATAGACCTCTACCGAAACTAATGCCCGATTTACACATCGACAAGTACAGTAGCGAGTTAAGTAGTATTTTAAGATTAAGTTGATTTAAATAGAGTTCCATCCTATTTTTTGGCGAGTTAAGTACGAAGTAGCCCCCTCTCTCACGTCTCGCCAACTTAACTTGCCAAAAAATAGGATGGAGATCTATTTAAATCAACTTAATTTTAAAATACTACTTAACTCGCCACTGTACTTGTCGATGTGTAAATCGGGCATAATACATACCTCTTATACACACGTACAATGGTCCACCTCAGGGACTAAGTGCGGAAACCAACCCCCAATAACTTAGAACTACCTCTTATATACTGTACCTCAGCTTTATTCTGTTTCACTACATAATACAAAAAAAGTTACTGTCACTTTTTGTCCAACCCTCATCATAACAGCCCATTAATGTCCCAGTGCAGGGACGGGCCTCCTCCCGTGACGGAGGGATATTTGGCCTATTAATACCACGCTGGCCAGAAGGATTGGTATAGGATTTCATTTCAATTTTTCATTAAATAGATTTTAATAGACCTTTAGTAGACAACCATAGGGTATTCTTGATATCTCCTTTATTTTTTTTTTATATTACATTCCTTTTTCTTTCTTTTGATAAATAAATATTATATGTCTTATCACAGGTTAACCAAGATGATAAAATGCCACCTCTCATATGCGAGCTGTGCGTTGATAAAGTGAATGACTTCTACGAATTCCTGGAGATGGTGAAGCAGACGAATATACGTACAAGACAACGACTTGGACTACCTCTGCAATCTGCACGGAAAGGAGTTGTGAGTTTAATTTGTTTTCTATTTATCTAACACTAGTTCACCCGTGCCCGCAAGCGCGTGCAAGAAAGTTTAAATACAATTATTCATTTAAATATGTTGCAAAATGACTTAATCGGTAGTAATAAAAATGTACTGTATGATATTACTATTTTGTAGAAGATCACCTAAGGGCTGGTTCATTGGGTGGTAGATAACATTATCATAGACTAGCTAAACCATGCCCACTTCGTTGGTCGGCGAAAAAAACGCGTCCCTATTTTAAACATATGTAATTACTGCTATACTCCTATTAGTCATAGCTTGATACTATATAGCCTATGACACTGCCCGATAAATGGACTATTCAACACATAAAGAATTTTTAAAATTGGTTTAGTAGATCCAAAGATTACTCCCTACAACGTCACAAACACACAAACTTTACCTCTTTATAATATTAGTATAGATATATAAAATGTCCACAGATTTCAGTCTATTAGCAGAAATAACTAATTTTCTTCTCATGTTTGAATTTATAGTCCAAAGCGAAGAGGTTGAAATTGTGTTTAATATTTACCTTGTATAATTGGCGTGTGAATAACTGATTAGCATCGATAGTTTTATGGTATATTTGCCATATTAAATACAGTGTTTATGTATGGGGTCAATATTTTCATTATTATGCATCGGTCTGTTTTTCCTAATAATTTGTCGATTAAATTAATTCCCTAATCGTTAGTCAACAATTAATAGTTTGGGAAAAAGCTTTTCGCATAAAACCAATCTAGCATTAGGTGTTTGGTAAAGAGTTTATCTATCTATACTAAAATTATAAAGAGGTAAAGTTTGTGTGTTTGTGACGTTGTGGGGGGTAATCTCTGGATTTGCTTAACTGATTTTAAAAATTCTTTCTTTGTTGAATAGTCTATTTATCAGGGAGTGTCATAGGCTATATAGTATCACGCTATGACTAATAGGAGTAGAGCAGTAATGAAATATGATTAAAAAAGGGACGCGTTTTTTTCGCCGCCCAACGAAGTGGGCACGGGTCAGCTAGTCTATTATACTACGCCAGAGAGATCGTCATGTGTATATTGCATAATCATTAGGCTGACCGCACATTGGAGACTAGACTGTTTCAAGACTGACTTGCCTCATATAGACAAGTCTGTCTTAAAACTAAAACGAAACAGTTTTGACTACGATACGTAGCACACATAAAACAAAACTGTCTATCTGAGACAATATTGTCTATACGACGTTTTGTTCCAACTGTGCGCATATTCATACATATTGTAAAGCAATAGTCTGTCTTAAGACTGTCGTGTTCAAAGTCTGCGCTCAGCCTTAATGTTTGCATGCTGTTAACCAGTCAAATAGGAATGTGCTATACCTACATTTTTGTAAAACCTATAAAATGTACCCTATCTAAATAAACAATTTGTATTTGTGTTGCAGACCCATTTTATTTGTATTTTTATAAACCTGCTACCATTAAACATATTTTATTCTCTGCATTCCAATAGAATCTCTTACAATTTTAATGTTAAATTTAACTGTATTATTGACTATCTGACCCGTGTCCACTTCGTTGGGCGGCAAAAAAAAGGCGTCCGTTTTTTAAACATATTTCATTACTGCTTCACTCCTATAAGTCAAAGCGTGATACTATATAGCCTATGACACTACCCGATTAATGGACTATTCAACACAGAAATAGTTTTTTAAAATCGGTTCATTAGAGCCAGAGATTCCCCCCTACAATGTCACAAACACACAAACTTTACCTCTTTATAATATTAGTATAGATTACAATTTTTTTTTCTATTTCAGCAAGACACAGGTGATTGTATCCTAGGTTTGACGGAGACTGTTTACGTGGAAGAAGATGACGAGCCGTTGTCGACGAAACAGAAGAAAAATAATAATAAGAGCAAATCTAATAGGAAAGATCCTGTTGTTAAGATTAAGGTATTATTTTATTTTAGTAAAAACTAGCAGAGCCCCCCACTTTGTTGGTCTAACTAGCTGAACCATGCCCACTTTGTTGGTCTAACTAGCTGAACCGTGCCCACTTTGTTGGTCAGTGAAAAAAACGCGTCCCTTTTGTAAACATATTTTACTACTGCTCCACTCCTATTAGATTCCTATGATTAAGAGATTACCCCCTACAACGTCACAAACACACAAACTTTACCTCTTTATAATATTAATGTAGATAATAAGAGCAAAGCTTATAAGAAAGATCCTGTTGTTAAGATTAATGTAATATTTTATTTTAGTATTTTACTTTCTTTTAATTCAACTCAAAAAAAAAATACAGGAGAGTTGACAAAATTATTGTCTCACTGCAGGGACGGGCCTCCACCAATGACGGAGGGATACTTGGCCTACTAATACCACCCAGGCCAGACGGATTGGTATAGGGTTTAATTTCAATTTTTTCTTATTTTTATTTTGTAAAGATAATATTCATGAATAGTCCCTTAGTCGGTTTTTACGACACCCATGGGCTGAGATGGGGCTTAAGGAATGTTTTAATTAAACCAATCTGTGTTGCCAGCATATTTGTATATGATGGAGGAAACTGTGTAAAAGGAAGATCCCATCTCTGCATGGGTATAGATTGGGCTGTTATTAAAGACTTCGTCATGTCCCAGCACCGTGAGTCAATAAGACATAAACATAGATTTAACAGACAAAAAAAATATCCAAGGTCTGTGCAAACACTAAAATATTTTATTGTTATATAACATGACTGCTCTGCAGAGGTCTCGGGTTCGATTCCCGCTCAATGCAAATCTTTGTGTGCGTGAACATGATTGTTTGCATTGGTCTGAGTGTTTTCTATGTATAGTATTTAAGTATGTTTATCTGTTGTCTAGTACCCATAGTACAAGCTCTGCTTAGTTTGGGACCAGAGGGCGTTGTGTGAATGTGTGAGGATTATTGATTTATTTATTATTATAGAAAGAAAATCTCGAGGAGGCATCTGCTAATAAATCTAAGAGCAAACAGGAATCGAAGGCTGGACGCGTCACTCGCAATAGCAAGAGTGAAGATACTATTGTCAATATACAAGTAAGAATAGTTTATTAAATTAATTTTATACAGCATGTCAATTCTCGTACCTAAAATTCGGTTAAGTTAACTTTTAGTTGTCAAATTGTCACAGTCTAAATAAAACTTTAACACGACCACAAAAGATTACAATTGCAATAGCAAAAACATGACAACTAAAAGTTAACTTAACCGAATTTTAGGTACGAGAATTATTGACATGCTGTTTATCATCCACGTAAATTTTCATCAATTTAACGGACACAAAAAACATCCAATCCTATACCAATCCGTCTGGCCAGCGTGGTATTAGTAGGCCAAGTATCCGTCTGTCACGGAAGGAGGTACGTCCCTGCAGTGGGACATTAATGGGCTGTTATGATGACTAAACGTAATGTTTTTTTACAAATTTTGATAATATGATAGTTTATTAAATTCTTTATTATATATAATTAAAAGTGTCGATATGGGGCTTGATTTAAGAATAAAAATAAGAAAACAAAGACTTATTTAGTCCATTTAGTAACGTAATGGAAGTAAAAACATTAATAATTTTATTTTTTATGACATTTATTGTATTTTTGTACATTTATCCATATAAGGGCCAGATTCAGAGACCGCACTTTTTCGCATGAAAAAGTTTACTTTCATTATTTATTACTACAAAGTAAACTTTTCATACGAAAAGATTACTTTAATGTTGTTCAAATTCAGAGATAATAACTAGACTTTGCTAAAGTAAAGTCAAAGTGCGGTCTCTGAATCTGGCCCTAAGTCTTATATAATATGTCTGACTGATTATAAAGTTCTATACAATTTAAATGTTTTATTTTGTTCTAACGATCAAAATAGTTGGTTGCGAAATGGAACATAGTTGTTTCTCCAGGTGTAATTAATTAGTTATATTTCAGCTAATTATACTAAAACGGTGTGTTTTACAATAGTTTTATACAGTTACCCCCTTACTCATAAACGCCTCTTAAATTTTAGTCAATTGATTAATTAGCATAGACTCTTACGTTGTTTGGTATAAGGTTGGTTTTCGTAATAAAAATCTCTCTAAACAGTGATTAAATTTAAGAGGCGTTTATGAGTAAGGGGGTTAAAAGGTTGCGTAATTAAAATTCATCGATAAAAAGTTATTTTCTGCTCAAAAATATTTTAGATCATATTTTTAGTATGGTACATTTTTTATGAAAATTACTCACATGGGCGTCGGTTACAAGTGCTCTTTATTTGGCGCTTCTCCAGTATGCAACCTATCTGGTCAACATATGTTTTCGGGGACCTACCTGCACCGACTAGCCCTTTCACACTAGCCTTGTATACTAATTTCAACGACCTCGGTGGCGCGACGGTACAGCGCAAGCGGAGGTTGTGGGTTATATCCCCACGCAGGACAATAGGACAATAATTTGTGAGATTCACAAATTATTGTCCTGGTCTGGGTGTTCTTTGTGTCCGTTAATTGATGTTTGTAAAAGGTCCCCGCGACACAGGGCATGATCCCTAGTGCGGGAGTTGTCTTTTTAAAAGTAAAATAGGAAGAAGTAAAACTAGCCCTTTCACACTAGCCATGTATACTAATATAATTAATAATAATATAATAATATTATTTTATTTTCAGATTATTGGCAAGAAAAAAACTGAAACTAAATCAGTTTTGAAACCTATTCTCAAAAAGTCGAATAGAGATATTGATGTAAGTATTTACATTGTTTTAATATTTAACTGTATACTATAATCTCCGTGTGGTGACGGAGTAAGAATACAATATGTCACCACCCCATCTCATCCCATGGGTGTCGTAGAAACCTACTAAGGGACTTTTCTTTATGAAGGAAAACTTGAAATTAAACTCTGTACCAATCCGTCTGGCCAGCGTGGTATTAGTAGGCAAAGTATCCCTCCATCAGAGGAGAAGGCCCTTCCCTGCAGTGGGACATTAATGGGCTGTTATGATGATGTATCAGATTATCAGCTGAGTTTGTCAGCTCTGTTTAGTTTGTGACTAGATGGCGTTTTATAAATATTACATATTAGCTGTGCCCACTTCGTTGAGCGGCGACAAAAACACGTCACTTTTTTAAACATATTTCATTACTGCTCCACTCCTTTTAGTCATGGCGTGATACTATAATATAGCCTATGACACTCCCCGATAAATGGACTATTCAACACAGAAAGAATTTTTAAAATCGGTTCAGTAGATCCAGAGATTACCCCCTACAACGTCACAAACACACAAACTTTACCTCTTTATAATATTAGTATAGATATATTTACATGTATTTTCATATCAACAGGTTGACCTATCATCTATATTACCATCAGGTATAAAGAGAACGAGAGATAAAGAGCCGGTCAAGTTAGATGTACCCACTAAGAGAGTTAAGTAAGTAGCTTGTATTTTTTTCTTATTTTTTTTATTTTTTTTAAAAAGACAACTCCCGCACTAGGGATCATGCCCTGTGTCGCGGGGACATTTTACAAACATCAATTAACGGACACAAAGAACATTCAGACTTAGGACAATAATTTGTGGATTTCACAAATTATTGTCCTGCGAGGGGATCGAACCCACAACCTCTTGCACGGCAGCCGCTTGCGCTATCTTCGCGCCACCGAGGTCGTCAATAATAAAATACTCCTTATAAGCTTAATATTATTTTTTACGGGTCTTACTCGCGGTATATACTATTTAGTCTAGATACTTATAGGATAGGATACTAAGACGGCCGAAACGTTGGAGAAAAACCTAGGAATTTATCTTATTAGTATCTAGGCTAAGTACTACCTATATACCGCGAGTAAGACCCGTATAAAATAATATTATGTATAAAAATTGCGATAGTTTAAAATCCTTATAAGCTTCTCTAAATAAGCTTACTAAACCAGCATTTTCACATTAACCGCCCCGCATAATAGATAACTAGCTGACCCGTCCCCAGTTAGCTGGGCTGCGAAAAAAAAACACGTCCCTTTTTTAAACATATTTTAAACTATTAGTCATAGCGTGATACTATATAGCCTACGACACTCCCCGATAAATAGACTATACAACATAAAAAGAATTTTTAAAACCGGTTCATTAGATCCAAAGATTACCCCCTACAACGTCACAAACACACAAACTTTACCTCTTTACAATATTAGTATAGATAAAATGCTAAGTTAATTATTTTTATTTCATTACCAGAATATCACCGAACCCGACCAACAACAGGCCATCAACGAAGCCAACGTTAAAAGAACCATCAACAAAGTCAACACTAAGAGAAACAGCAACAAAATCATCACCACGGACTTCCTCGCGGACCACAGTCAAGTTACCACCACCCAGAGCATCCCGTTCATCGGTTTCTTCTCTGGAATCCTCTCCATCATGTAAAGAGTCACCACCACCATCGTACAAAGAGGAATGCAAATGCCCGATATGTGGTATAAGTGTTAAGACTACTCAAGGGAGGACGCAGCATCTTAAAAGTCATACCGTTTCCTTTACCAAGCAGAAGTGAGTTTAAGTGTTTTTTTACATATTACTCCACTTGCCAGAATTTCATTTGCCCGAACTTTCTTTTTCCATAATTTCATTTGTACTAATACTGTTTGCCATAATCGTCCTTAGCCATAATTCTTATGTTGAAACTGAGCAATCCAACTTAGATAGGTTAGGTTTATTCTTTAACCCCCTTACTCATAAACGCCTCTTAAATTTAATCACTGTTTAGCGAGATTTTTATTACGAAAACCAACCTTATACCAAACAATGTAAGAGTATATGCTAATTAATCAATTGACTAAAATTTAAGAGGCGTTTATGAGTAAGGGGGTAAGCTACCAAGAAGTAGGAGACCCGAAGCGGGTCTCCGTCGAGCTGTTTTTGCCGTTATGTCTAATAAAATTATGGCAAAATGTATGACTCCTAAGCTGAAGTCTCGAGTTTCGATTTCTCTCTGGAATCCTTTCCATCGTGGTCACCACCACTATCGTACAAAGAGGAATGCAAGTGCCCGATATGTGGTATAAGTGTTAAGACTACTCAAGGGAGGACACAGCATCTTAAAAGTCATACCGTTTCCTTTACCAAGCAGAAGTAAGTAGCAATCCGTTAATTAGTTTAATCTGTAGTTTTGTTACCCATTACACAAGCAGGTTAAGGGTCGTAGCACATATAACGTAACGTAAACGGATCGGCACCGTATCAACTCGAGCCGTTCAGTATTATTTGTATGAAACTCCTTACAGCAACGCACACTAATCGAAATCGTAACGTGATCGGATTTTTGACGTTTGACACCGAGGAAAAAGGCGAGACGGTACCGATCCTTCTGGAGGGAGGTGGGCTGGCTGGAATGACGAGTGCCCTCACGTACAATGGTCCACCTCGGGGACTAAGTGCGGACTCCAACCCCCAAATAACTTAGAAGACTAAAATAATAGGTCGGGGAAAAAGTCTTTTCGCTTAACAAGGTATAAACTTATTATAAAATTTCTTTGACTGTACTACTTGTGTCTGGCTGGTTTTGGTAACATTAAAAAGGTTACATTATAAAGAAAAGAAAAAAATAAAAAAAAGTTGTTTCCCGCTATTTTTCATTTGTTTTTCTCTCCGTAAAAATGAGTGAATCTAATGAAGAAATTCGATACATTTTAAAATTTTATTATAAAAAAGGCAAAAATGCAACTCAAGCAGTGAAAAAAATTTGTGATGTTTATGGACCTGATGCAGTGTCAGTAAGAGTAGCACAAATTTGGTTCAAACGTTTTCAGTCCGGAAATTTTGATGTTAAAGATGCACCTCGCTCTGGTCGCCCTGTTACGAATAAAATGGACGCCATTTTTGAAAGAGTGGAGCAAGATCGGCATATTAGTAGTTACGATGTAGCTGAAGAACTGGGAATTGACCACAAAACAGTTTTGACCCATTTGAAGAAAGCTGGTTATACAAAAAAGCTCGATATTTGGGTGCCTCACGAGCTCACTCAAAGAAACTTAATGAACCGTGTACTCATTTGCGATTCATTATTGAGACGTAATGAAACCGAGCCGTTTTTGAAGAGATTGATAACTGGCGATGAAAAGTGGATCACGTACGACAAGAACGTGCGAAAAAGGTCGTGGTCGAAAGTTGGCCAGGCTTCACAGACTGTGGCCAAACCTGGCCTAACACGAAATAAGGTGATGCTGTGTGTATGGTGGGATTGGAAGGGCATTGTTCATTATGAGCTTTTACCGCCCGGCAAAACCATCGATTCTGATCTTTACTGCCAGCAACTGATGAGATTAAAGGAAGCAGTCGAGAGAAAACGGCCGGAATTGATCAACAGGAAGGGTGTGGTCTTTCATCACGATAACGCTAGACCACACACATCTTTAGCCACTCAGCAAAAATTAAGAGAGTTCGACTGGGAGGTCCTAGTGCATCCACCATATAGCCCTGACCTTGCGTCTTCAGATTTTCACCTGTTTCGGTCTCTTCAGAATTCTTTAGGTTCTGTAAGGTTGACCTCAAGAGAGGACTGCCAAAACTATTTGTCCCGTTTTTTTTGATCAGAAGTCCCAAAGTTTCTACAGTAACGGGATAATGTCTCTGCCCACAAAATGGCAGAAAGTTGTTCAACAAAACGGTACATATATATTGTAAATAAATGTAAATAAACTTTGAAAAAAATGTCTTGTGATTTCATACAAAAATACGAAAAGACTTTTTCCCCAACCTAATATACTATTTTATTCTTTTCAGATTCGCCTGTAACCCATGCGAGGTGTGGTTTACAACTCAAAACGAAGCTTTTCGCCATCACGCTAAGCATACAAGAGGTACTCCGTACTCTTGCAACAAGTGTCAAGCTGATTTTGACGACATCGATGATTATGATACGTGAGTAACTTTATATATACTCGCCAAGTGAGTCGGCCGGCCTGAAGTTATCTATCAGTAAAGTTCGCGCATCGTCATTGAGCATGGACAGGAACAAATAAAAGACCCGCCCCCACCATTTAGTTTCGAAACTAAAATCTGCGCAGCAACTTCAAGCCAACCTAGTTAGTTTGCGCATAAATAGGAACAAATGAAACACCCGCTATCCTACATTTAGTTCCTAAAGTGACAGCAGATGGCTAGTAAGCGCTGTAGTATTATAATACTTATTACTATGCTTATCTATATGTCCGTGTGGAGTAAGAATACAATTTGCCACCACCCCATCTCAGCCTATGTGTGTCGTAAAAACCGACTTATTTTACTAAGGGACTAATCGTGAATATTATCTTAACGAAATAAAAAGAAGGAAAAACCAATCCGTCTGGCCAGCGTGGTATTAGTAGGCCAAGTATCCCTCCGTCACGGGAGGAGGCCCGTCCCTGCAGTGGGACATAAATGGGCTGTTATGATGATGCATATCTAACAAAAACCACATCTTATTTTATTCCAGTCACTTAACAAGAAACGAATGTCTACCTACGGTGGAAGTGCCCGACGTTAAGTGCGATGTTTGCTGGAGATTGTTCGCTACTGAATATTTATTGAAGAACCATAGGTGCTTAGGAGAAGATTATCGGCCTGGACGTGAGTTAATATTTGTATTTTTATGTACTAAGGACATTTTAAACAATGGTTGTTTTTCGTAGTCCCATTTGATGTCCCATTGTTGGGATAGTGAAAATCTAAAATATCATAACATACACTGTCTTTGCGTGATATTGAATCTAATACAACAGTGTATGTCATTTAGCTTTCGATACGGAGGGAATATTACCCTACTAATATTATAAATGCGAAAGTTTGTGTGGATGTATGTTTGTTTATTACACTTTCTCTCAAAAACTACTGAATGAGTTTTGATGAAATTTGAAATACAGGTAGGTTAGGGTGTAGAATAACATTTAAGCTACCTATACGATGTGGGCGAAGCCGCGGGCATCGGCTAGTAATAAACTATTACTCCGTAGACCCATTTGCTAATGGAACCATTGTAAAAAGCTTTTTACTCTAGGACAAGAAATTTCACAGCCCGTGTAAAGTATACATAATACTATTATAAACGGGTCTTACTCGCGGTATATACTATATCCTAGATACTGGTAAGATAAATACCTAGGTCTAATTCTCTCCGCGACCACGGCCCTTGCAAGTCGGCCGAAACGTCGGAGAAAAACCTAGGTATTTATCTTACCAGTATCTAGGATATAGTATATACCGCGAGTAAGACCCGTTTATAATAGTATTATGTATACAAATCGCGATATTTTAAAAACCGTGTAAAGTAGTAACTGTCGTCAGAGACAAACTACTCGTCCTCCACAAAAAAAGACAAGAATTAATCAAAAAAAAAAGGCCTAATTGTAAAAAGTCATTATTGTTTCTACTACTTACTATTTCTACATTTCATCGAGAGTTTCACTTCTGTCACCTCAGTCAGCTACAGTATCCTGCCTCACAAAATAATAAATAGA
This sequence comes from Schrankia costaestrigalis, assembly GCA_905475405.1. Lineage (NCBI taxonomy): Eukaryota > Metazoa > Arthropoda > Insecta > Lepidoptera > Erebidae > Schrankia > Schrankia costaestrigalis. The sequence continues at coordinate 4,748,577 of FR997855.1, forward strand.
TGACCACTGCCGGACATAGGCCTCCAAATATTACCACACCACCCCGCCCTGTGCTTCCCTTTATTAAAATTAAAATAAAAACTCATAAATATAATCTTAATTTGTAGGTAAATGCTACAAATGTAACCGTAGCTATGAGCTATTGAAGAACTTAATAAAACATGAAGAATCTTGCACACCTAAGAAGAAAAAAGGTATTAATATTTTTTTTATTGTTTAAACTCTTTTAGTACACACAGCAACACATGAAGTTAAACATTTTCATTTGAAATTGTGTCTTATTTCAAGGGATTAAGGTACATGAGTGTCTATAGGCAGACCGTTTAACTCAGACCCCGCCTGCGGTAATAGGGGTGCGCGGGGGGCGAGGACAAAGGAGAGAGCTATCTCTTGATTTTTTGGCAAAACGGCGCCATCTAGATACTGTGACCCGAACTACATCACATCACAACACAGCTCTAATTTTTAGCTAGCTTATTTTTATAAAATAACAAGAAGGAAAAATTGAAATTATACCCTAAACCAATCGAAATACCTGGAGAGGTTTTTTTATTTTTCTGGTCAGGCTTTAAATTGTGTAATAATTTAGATTGCATATTTTCTCTAAGAAAGTACGAGTTCTAGTTGCAAGATGACGCCACCATCTTTGACATTTGTAAATTTTATAGAAGACGGACTAGCATACCGCACTAGTGTCATACTGACATACTGACTAGGTGTCCGTTATGGTAGCATAAATAAGAGTGTAAAAATAAAAAAAACTCTTATTATTATTGTTCTTATTATCTGTAAATATTTTCTAAGAATGATTCTTACAAATTAATATGTTTAAATCATACCTGTTTTAATGTAAACTGTGATTATTGTAATGTGATTATACTGTGATTTTAATATATAATTAATGATTGTACAATTGTTATTATTTGTAAATATTTTCTAAGACTTTAGTTATAATTATATTTATAGTTTAAATCAGCCATTCTTATAATAACAAATATATTTACTAAAGATAAAAGATAAAGATTTATTGCAAAACTGTGTACATCAGGTGTTAGTGTATGAATACATTAGTCTCAACAGTCTATCAACATCGGATATGCAAATTATAGCAATATAATATTTTAAAACTACACAAATTAAACAAAGACTTATTTAAGTAACTAAATGTTATTTTTTTCAAAACATTCTTATTCAAAATATTTGTAGATTCTTTAAAAAATAATCGAATTATTACAAATTATGTAATATTATTGTTATTTTTGGAGTCGGTGTCAGCCAACGAGATACGATAATACATAAGCTAATGGAATGGCGGCCATGAATTACAGATTATATTATTATATGCCTTCGACATTATGACATAAAGTTGTTGATTGTTTATGGATTGGTTTAAAAATTAAACAAATATTAAATAACTATTTTTAACATATTTAAATAAATATATTTTAAAATACCTGTGTCACGTTCAATCGTTTTAATATACCTATTTAGTAACTGATTAAAGCTTTCCATAACTTATGGGCGTTTATAGGCCTAATCAGCACCGTCAATTGAAAAAAATCTTAATTCGGGAATAGGATCAATAATGCAAAATCTTGTCTACAAAGTCGTTAGAAAAGGCAATAGAGTTTTGTCTAACACATCCTGATCACTTTAAATGGTTTTTAATTTGATAAATATTTTATTTAAAACAAACATGGCCGTTTCATTTTCGCATGCAAATTTTAAGTAATTGTCTTTGATTCGTAGTACTTATTTCTCATCATAATCTTTAGTCAGTGTATAACACGAAATCATATTTCTTTAAATTTATAGTCAGGAATAAATAATAGAATATAACTATCGTGGCTGACACCGACTCCAAAAATAACAATAATATTACATTATTTGTAATAATTTGATTATATTTTAAAGAATCTACAAATAAATAATATTTGTAGACTCTTCAAGAAATATCCTTAACAATACGTACTTGTTACAATAATTAAAAGAACCTATTCTTTAGATTATAATTAAGTAAAAAGAATTTCTGATTTAATGTTGCAAAACCAAAATACAACTTATTATTTTTTACTTTTTAGTGCAATTTTTGTCTTTGAAGTCGTTTTTTTTTGGAAAAAATTATTTTATTTGGCATAGTAACCAACTCGATAATATAGCTTTTGTGTACGCTACCATAACGGACACCGCTACCCCGCTCCCTCGTCCCTTTCATACCGCAGGCGGGGACTGAGATAAACGGTCGGCCTATAGCTTGATTAGTTGCTGTGTGTACAAACTTTACTTACGTCTGCAACTAGATGCAGTTATAAGAATTAAGTTTATATAAGAAATTATAATAGTTTATATAAAAAGAATTAAGTTAATATATAAGAATTTCGTGTTGTTTTCAAAGCTAAAGTTCGACAATTATGTACTGAATTATTAGCAGAATAATCTTCCTCCTTCTTCATTATTTATTTTATATATTTCGTCTTACATGTATATATGCATATACGTTTATATATATATAAATATATATTTCTTTTTTCTTATGTATAGTGTGTATTTGTATTACTTAAATTATTTTAACTGCTTGTTTTCACTGCAGCTACCAATTTACTTTTCTCTGCATCACCCAATGGTTAGCTGGTAGAAAATGCCTTATGGCATTAAGCTTACCTTTGTACAATGTTTAAATTTTGTGCATAAGCAATAAATAAATATATTTTGCATTTGATTTTTATACTGACTTGCATGTAAATTTATTCTGCTTCTAGTCCCCTTTAATTTTATGTAATACTAGCGGCCCATCCCGGCTTCGCACGGGCATTACTTTTCCCCTTTTTTGTTGAAATTTTTCTTGAATTTTCTTTGCTATAAACCTTACGGAGCCCAAGACCTTGCCAACGAATGCAAAACCGTGGAAATAGGTTCATGCGTTCTGGAGTTATAGCGTCAGGAAGGAAAACCCGACTTATTTTTATATAGTAGATTATCCAACAAGTGCTGTGCTCAACCCTAATCGGGTATCGAATTTACATTTATTATGTGCTAACTATGTATATTATTTGTATGTGTTAATTCTTTATCTGTAGTTGTGCCTAATAAATAAGTAAATAAATAACACGGAATAAAAATAAAGCGGGAATGCAATACAACTAATTCACTATGGAAACCGCTGTCGCCAAAAAACAAATAAAGTACTGACAAGAAATAACACATGTAGCTAGCTGAGCTTACATCTGAGAGTGAACCTTCATACAATATAAATAGAAGTTAATTTGCTGTAGCGTTGAAAGAATTATATGACGTTTTGTAATCTAAATAGATTCAATTTTCGAGTTAACTCCATAGATGGCGGTTTTCGCAATTTATGTTGTTCATAAGGGTGGGGATATTCGCGTTATGTTTTACCTATGACCCCAGCGACAAGTTATGCGTACCATCGCATATTAGTGACACGCGTACCACGCCTACTTAGCACTTCCACTTGATTTTTCTTCCGTGAGTTATAAGATACTAGCTGACCCGTGCCCACTTTGTTGGACGGCGGAAAAAACGCGTCCGTTTTTAAACATATTTCACATACTGCTCCACTCCTATTAGTCATAGCGTGATACTACATAGCCTATGACACTCCCCGATAAATGGACTATTCAACACAGAAATAATTTTTAAAATCGGTTCATTAGATCCAGAGATTACCCCCCACAACGTCACAAACACACAAACTTAAACTCTTTATAATATTAGTATAGATTTTATCTATAATAAAACATTTCCTTTTTCTTTTTCAGGAGATTACGTTATAGACAAGGCTCTTCTGGACAAACTTCGACCCATCAAAATTCGCGTGGCGCGATGCGATGCTTTACTTCGGAAAACGAAGATATCAAGGAGTAAACGATACGATGTCTCTTTTGTTCCTCATGTGAGTATATTTTTTGACTCATTTTAATAGAGTTTAAAAAGGGAAGGGGTTTTTTAATTTGATTGAAATTATCATTACATACAATTAAATTAATAAATATCAAGTATATTTAATATTATTAATTTATCCGTGTGGGGACGGAGTAAGAATACAATATGTCATAACCCCATCTCATCCCATGGATGTCGTAAAAACCGACTAAGGGAATAACCGTAACTACTATCTTTACGAAATAAAAAAAAGGAAAACTTGAAATTAAACTCTATACCAATCCGTCTGCCCAGCGTGGATTAGTAGGCCAAGTAACCCTCCGTCACGGGAGGAGGCCCGTCCCTGCAGTGGGACATTAATGGGCTGTTATGATGAAATTAATAAATATCAAGTAAGTATATTTGATATTTATTACAGACTTCAACAACGGGCGGGGTTTCTCGATTTGGTTGTAATTTTTAACCTCTGCGTAGCAGTCATGTTATATAAACACTATGCCACAGAGGTCGTCATACTATGTACCTACATTTAAATGAGCAAAATTATTTAATAGGGCTTGATCTGTGCAGATAGTTGCAGTTTTTCTTAAATTTAGAACCTTTTTCTTTTTTCAGGAATACGGTCTAGACCCTACCTGCTACTACCCATTCAGACTCCGCATAAAATCAGAATTCCGGGGCATGGTGGACATTCAAGACGAGATCAAAGCAGCATTCTGCCCGGAAGATTTCGTCCACTGGGATTCTGAGGACAGCGAGGAAGAATCTACCTGCGACGACATTTTGAACCCACAATCCAAAACTAAGAACATAGACTCGCTAGGAGCACTATCTTTGAAAATAATCTTCTCACAAAGGTTACTAGGCAAAGTGCCTAGAAAGAAAAGAAAAATAAAGCTAGATAAGGCGTTCGATTCTATCATGGCCACTGAAGATGAAGTAAGTTTTAATATTAATAGTATTATTGATCATTTAAGTGTAGATGATTGCAATGAAAGTGATGGTTCATATGATTTGATGTCAAATGCTCCTTCTATACATATAAATAAGGTTGAGAATAACGTGTGTGTAAATGAAAATAATGATAATGATTTTGGTAATGTTGTTTTGCATAATGATAGTAAAGTAAATAGTAGTAATGATTTAGAAATTAATGATTCTAATAATGATATAGAAAATAATAGTACACATGAAAGTTTAAATGAATCTAATTTAGATGATAATTTGATACAAAATAAAATTAATAATTTAGATACTGAAAATGGCAACGATACCAATTTTGATAGTAATGATACGAGTGAAAAACTAAAAAACAATGAAAATGACTCGTTGGGTGATCTAAAGGATACTAATGAAACAAGTGACAAACTAATAAATAATGATTCGCTAGTTAATACAAATGATAGTAATGATACTAATGATAAACTTAAAAATAGCGATAATGATTCGCTAGTTAATGCAAATAATAGTAATGATACGAGTGACAAACTTAAAAATAGCGATAATGATTCGCTAGTTGATAAAAATGATGTTAATGATAGTAATAATAAAATGGATATTGTTAATGATAGCAATAAAATAGATGAACAAATTATAATTAAGAAACAAGATTATTTTGGTCTGGGTAGTATAGAGGATTTTAGTTAGAATTTTATATTCGGTGTCTATCAGGGTAGAATTGTGGGCCCATTGCTGGGATATTCAAAACGCCTTTCTTTATTCTAGGAAATTCAGTATATTTTGAATTCAAATTTCAAAATGATTTATTTTGTAAAATGTATTACAAATTGTTTGAAATCATCGTTTACTTAAAATTGAAGCTACAATTAAAATTATAGATCGACACAGACAAACGCTACAGCACTAAGAAAAACCGCGTTGTATTGTCCAATGTAAATTAGAGGTAAAAAAAGTAAAATCAATCTACTACTCAAATCTACTTGTCTGTCTGTGTTGATCCATAAATTCCAGTTTCCAAATGGTAGGGCCAATGAGAAGAAACCTGGCAAAGAAACTCATGGCAACTCTTTTAAAATTCAGTTGTGTTTACAATTTTATTTGTTTACATTTATCATAGCATATTTTACATTAATATATCAGCTATGCAGTACATTTTGTTTCAAAATTTGACTCGTACAGGGTCATAGGTAATATACAAGTTCCATGGCCGATCACTAAACACAATAGTAAAGCAATGGGTATGTATCATTTTGTATACATAGAGGGTTAAGTCAAGTTTTTGTTATTTTTTGTGTCTCACAGAGATGTTTATCTGTAAACTATTCGTTAGTCGAATTTTACGACACCTTGGAATGAGATGGAAGTATAGACTTGTCATGAATTTGTAATATCAAACAGGCGTCAATATAAATAAAATAAACGATAAAAAAAATGATTGAGAAGCCGTCTTGATATTCCAGTTCTTTCCAATTCGGTATGTAAAGTAAAAGTTTACCTATGTTGAATCCAAAACCATTTAGAGATTTTAGATCGATAAGTAATAAAATCATATTTTTAGCGCAAAATTGTGTTTATTTTTACAATTATTACATAAATTACTTTGTCTTTCGTTTGACGTCTAAATGACATCATGTCGCTCGGTTCAACAGAAGTTTGTTTCTGCTTTCATTGCTCAATAACTAAAACAACTAATTTGAGTACTTTTGCCCTCCCACCTACAGTTTATTTGCAGTAAACAGCCAAAGTAAGTAATTCGACCGCATGTATGACGTCATAGATGCGGTCGAATTACTCACTTTAACTGTTTACCACAAATAAACCACAAGTAGGAAAGCAAAAATACTCAAATTAGTTGTTTATAATTAATAAACCTAAATAAAAATACCAAAAAAAATCTTTACATACCGAATTGCGGGTTTGAATTCTTTCGCGGCTTTAAATTTTATTTTCTGAATGTCACAAGAATTACCATTTCGTTTGCAATAAAATATATTATTATTTCGTGTGTGAATAGTCGATCAAAATACATCTAAGGGTCAATTTATACTACAGCAGGGTCGAAGCGCATCGAAGCGTCAATCCAAAACTAAACATATCAAATTCAACCTTAACTCCACAGTGTAAAGCACACATTACTTCAAAGATTGTGCGCGAAACCAATAATCGTTTGTCAGGCGCAGACGCGCGAATTCAGAATTCAAGAATCATCTAAACAGCCCATTAATGTCCTACTGCAGGGACGGGCCTCCTCCCGTGACGCAGGTATACTTGGCCTACTACCACGCGGGCTAGACATGACAAAATTCGGAAGAATGCGCGCATTTTAAAAAATCTCCGAAGTAATGTGTACGTTACGCTGTGGAGTTTAGGGGTTAATTTGTTTTGTTAAGTTTTGGATTCACACTTCGATTCGCTTCGACTCTGTCTCAGTATAAATTGACTCTAAGTACCCACTTTTTGTACAAAAAATAGCAAACTATTTTCATTTGAAATTGTGTCTTATTTCAAGGTATTAAGGTACATGAGTGTCTAGCTTGATTAGTTGCTGTGTGTACCCAATGATCACTATTGTAAGTAATGTATTTTGTAACAAAAATATAATAAGTAATAAATATATTTCAGAAATATATATAGTTTTCTAATTAATAAGTAAATTAGATTGTGTAAGTGATTTTGTTTATGTAATAAAGATAAATATAATATAAAAATTTTTTGTTTTATTTTTATCATGTTTAGTTCCCTAGGCCATGTTTGCAAAGTGTTTTTCACGAATACCTTCATTTTGATGGCAATTTTTTATAATATACTTTGTAAATTATTTGTTTGTTCCACTAATTATTGTCTTAAGCCTGGCTTGTCTTAGTCTTTATAAATAGCAAGGACAGATAGTCTCTTGCCTTTATTCCCATCTGCCCCCTTTGAGTTTGCCACCGGTGGTGGTTGGCACCCTTTATTCCCATCTGCCCCCTTTGAGTTTGCCACCGGGGTGGTGGTTGGCACCTTTTATTCCCATCTGCCCCTTTCGGGTTTGCCACCTACGAAAGGGGCAGATGCAACTAAATGGTTTCCCATTTACCACTGGGGTGGTGAACGCCATCTATTAGTGCCAACCACCACCCGGGCGGCAGACTCGAAGGAGGCAGATGGGAATAAAGGGTCTCTTGCTGTGCCACCTTAACACAGCTCCAGTAGCTTGCGTGAAAATGCTTCTGTTTTTACTTCTTCTTAGATAAGACATTACAGGACTATGAAACATAATTACTTTTATCTTACGTTAAACATACAATGGCTTGGCTATGCCTAGCATTTCTGACATTTATGAGTGCCGGTTGCCATTTATTTTTTGGAAGGCAGATAATTATCGTGATCGAATCAGAAATGCCGTTGGGGCAGAAAGGTTCTGGAATGGCAACCGCGTACCGGAAAGCGCAGAGTGGGGAGACCCAAACACGGTGGACAGACGACCTGGTTAGGACGGCGGGAAGCAGACGGATGAGGGAGGCACAGGACCGCACAAGGTGCCAATACTTGTAGGAGACCTATATCCGGCAGTGGACGTCGATTGGGTGATATGATGATGATAAGATAATTATTACAATAAAAACACAATATTATAGCATAATTTTATTAAATCGATACATAATATAAATGTATAGGTAAATTATCTTAGAGAGATATTTGTAGTTGTGTACGGCCAGCACATAAGGAAATAAATAATTGAGAACTTTTATATTTTTTATACTTTTTATAGTCAGTTACACCAACTGCATCAAATAACATTAAACAATGATAAAGCTAGAGACTAAAATAGTTAACAATCATTACCATAATATTTAATTCCTTAATATTTCTTTTTCCTTATTTTCTTCTTTAATTTACCTTTTTTTGGTCGTACAATGAAATTCAAATCTTAAATTTAGAATCCTTGTTAATAAACATAAACAAATACTACTACAGCTGCAAAAATCTCTCGAAACTAATTTTACCATACGATGCCAAAGTTTACCTCGGGCATAAATCATCATCGGAACATTTTTATTTAACAATGTTAAAATAATAAAATATTGATCGAAAAATATTACACAAAATAAATAAATTAAACTTAAATAATAAAAATGTGACAGACCTTATTTGCTGACCGTATAGTGGAATTCAAATTTCAAATTTTGAATCCGTGTACATATACGAACACTACTACAAATGCAAAAATCTCTCTAAGATAATTTACCTATAGTATAGATTATCATGAATGTACAAACTTATTACATACAATTTTTACTTTAAAAGAGCACGCCTCTTCACCATGTCAGGTTTGTAAACAGACAATAATAGCCATGGTTTGAATGTTATTCTTTATATTGCAACAGATCTAAAGCCCGATTTACACATCGACAAGTACAGTAGCGAGTTAAGTAGTAAGATGGAGATCTATTAAAATCAACTTTCAACAACTTACTACTTAATTTGCTATTGTACTTGTCGATGTGTAAATCGGGCTTTAGGTCCAGCGCAGACAACAGAATCTGTGACGCACTGTGTAGTCTATGAATATAGAATCTATGCAATTATAATGCAGGACGCGCAAAAAGTCCGGCGCACTAAAAATACGTGTAATATGGTCAGATCGGCTCAAGTGTGTGAAAACCAATTAAACGTTTGCTTCAACCCGCGCTAAAGCCGACAGTGCACACTTTAGTCGCCAATCCATAGCGTCTTCCTCCCTACAGCTTTGCCGACAGATTTTTTTTATGGGTCTCCAACAAAGGCAATACACATTAGAATTAATATAAAAAAACTACAGGAACATTGCGTGCATTCCTTCAATAACAGGAAACCACAACATGCAAATTAAAAAAAACTAACTAAAATAATGGCAAACTCTAAATGTATGATCGGAGATGTGAGTCGTGTCTGTGAAAACATTCCGCGACCGACTTTTTCGTGCCACGCAGTCTTTTTGAGCGGGAAAAAGTTTGCCTTCTGCGCTGCACCAATTTTTATTCATTCACTTATTTCAAACATAATAGTTTAAACATAATTGTTCTGGGTGTTTTCTATGTATAATATATAGGTATTTACAAAAAAAAAGTATTTAAGTATATTTAACCGTTGCCTAGTAGCCATAGTACATACAAGCTTTGCTTAGTTTGGGACTAGATGGCGTTGCTTGTGTGAATGTGTGAGGAATATTTATTTATTTATTTTTTTTGGTAAATTCACTTTTTCTTCCTTATAGGAGTAGGCTTTTCCAACATAGATAGAGCTTTAGTTAACATACTTTGTATATTCCTATTCTTAGGTTTATAATATTTATTTTTAACTGACTGCAATATTTTCTCCTGTTGATTACCCAATAAGTGTGCTAGAGGATTAGTAGTTACTAATTTAGTACCGTCCGGTAACTTAATAGAATTTTCCGGTTCACTGTGACTCGGTTCTTCTTTAATATCACCGTTTGACTCTAAAACGTCTTTAACTTTAACTATCTTATAGAACGGAGCCTGCGGATATAAATGTGCTATTCTAAAGTCACTCAACTCGGAAGGAATATTCGGTAATACAATTTTATGTGTTACATCTCCTTGTGGTATCTTTTGGTTTTCTTCAACTTCCAATAGTATTTCCTCGGCCACCTCCGGGATAGTTTCATTTCTATCCAAATCTGGTGTATCGTCACCGTAATCAGAGTTATACTCTGCAGTATCCATAGTTGGTACCACTTTCACAATATTCACTTTAAGCTTAACTTTCTCCGGGTAGTTATCTACAAATTTGACCGGCATGGCTAGTTTAAAAGTTGATTTTAATGGAGTCGGTTTGAACGGTGTCATTTTAATTTTAGGTTCCTTCGGTTGACCAGTCACTAGTTTGATAGAAGCGCAAGTTGAAATATGTGTTTCTTTATTTTCTTCGGGAAGAAAGTTTTCTAAAAATTTTTGAACGGATATTTTTTGTTCTACAGGAGTTATTTCTGCTGGCGTTCTTGTAGGCTCCACATTTACTTTCCTGATAGTCCGTCTGAATTTAATTGATGGAGGTAAATCATCTGTTATATGTCCACCTGTCTTTCGCTTCTCAAGTAAAACTTTCAATGTATCCGTTAACTTTGACGAAGAATGGTCGGTTGCTATATGTAGTTCCAATTTACTTTTACTTTTAAAAACTTTAGAGCATTTAATACATTTCTTTTCTTCGTGCTTAGAATGAAGAGCAACATGATGATTATAATTTTGATACGTATAGCAGTACTTATTACATGTTTTACAAGTTAAAGCCAATCTATTTCTTTCTGTCATGCTAATTCTTTTACTAGGACCGTTTCCAGTTTTCTTTTTCTGCATACAGACACGTTTTCGTACATTAAGCAATGGTTCATCCTCATCTGAAGTTCCTATAGTGGCTGTATTGTCAATGTTGGCTTTCCTCTTACGGTTTGATTTACGTTTTTTGGCAACCGTGTCAGTTTTTGCATCATCAATATCTGTACCGTTCATAACATCAGACTTTAGGTCAGTATTTTCTGCATCGTCATCCAATATTTCTACAATATCACTTGACTCGGTGGGAAAAATACTTTTTGGTATGAACGGTTGTTCAGATTTCTTGTCAGTGAAAAATACATGATAATTTTCATCAAACTCAACGTATCCTTCACTTTTATGAGCTACTTTTATATGTATGGTGAACTTTTTACGGAGACGGAACGTTTTATAACATATTTTGCATGTGTACGGATGCATATCCTTATGTTTACTATAAAAATGGCTGAAAAGCTTTTGAGGGTGTTTGAAAACATTGTCACAATATACACATAAATATTTATACAAATGAAATTCAGGACGGTGTAATTTATTTACATGTTTCTTCATTGCTTCGCTACCAACGCAACGTTTGTAACAGAACTGACATGTTTGGACTTCTACGGACACATTTCCATGTTCCATAGACTGATGTTCAGACCATTCATTAACAGTTAGAAAATTAATTTTACATGTCGGACATTTAATAGGTTTGCACTCTTTCTTGTGTTTCCAAAACATAAAAGAACTTACATATGTATTACATTCAGTGCAGAGACGTATTTTCTTATTGTTGACTCCGTATATATCACAAGCAGATTGCTTTAAGTGCCTTATCAATAAGCTCATTCGTTTGAAAACGTTTCCACATTTATCGCAGACATAAACTTTACAAATGTCTGCGCGGACATGTCTTAAATAAGTATTTATATCTACAGTAGACAGATCACAGCCAACACAAATGTAAACAACATCCGTGTCTATAGACTCTAAAAAAGTAATAGACTTTACTTTTAGAACAGCAGAGAGGTATGGAAAGACATCATTTAAAAAAACTCCATCAATACTGTATTTATGTTCAGTAAATTCATGTTCTTTTAACGTACCGACGTTAGAAAACCTTTGTGGACACTGAGAACATTTACTAGAAGACAATTTCTGGTTAACAATATGATTTTTTACGTGATTTTTGTGGTCGTCGTAATTGTCAAACATTCGCCAGCAGTAAGAACAACATTTAATTGAACATAAATGTAGGTCTCTTAAGTGTTCTGCGTATTCCATTACATCTGAATATTCTTCTAAACAGAATTGACATTTGTTTAATACAGTATTTGGTATTTTATGCACTTGGTCTAGGTGAATTTTCAAATCGCTTGCGTCTAGGAATTCCGCTTGGCATATTGTACATGTTGTGTCGATATCTGGTAAGTATATTATGTTGTCGTTTTCATAAACATCTATAGGGTTTTCCTGGTCTTCAGCTTCGTCGCTTGTAGACATTTTTATTGCTTTATTTTATAAACACATCAGCGCAAAACTGGTGTTTTGGTTGATCTTTTTTGACAGCTTAATTGTTTGACAGCAAGTGTTAGCCACAGACTTGACTACATAAAATGAAATTTTGACCACAGAGTAAGTAATAAACTAACATTACAGGATCAGACTGCAGACCAGACAGGTTAATATTTCAGCATAGATAAAGATAAGACATATTATTTATTATGTATTTCAGCCTAATAAGACGAAGGCTGCCTGTCCACCAGAACGGGTCGTGCGTGGCAGCTGAGCGAAAAAAAAAGAAAAAACACTAACCAATAGGATTGAAAAAAAATTAAAAGCGGAAGTAATGATCAATCCTGTGGGTTTTCCACTCTGCTACCACTTCATAATATCTTTATCTATGGCTACCACACCCCGCTTTGGTGGACAGGATTAATAAGCTTTGGTTTCAAGGCTGCCAATGGCTAGTGATTGATGGCTTTGGCTTCTACAATTAATAAAGCGATCTTTCAGTATTCCTTTCAACTGTCACGCCATTAAGCGCACCTGTCGATTTTTTTAATTTCACTTAGTCGATTTTTACGACAATTTCAAGAAGTGTGACGTGAAAGGAAGTTAACGTTTTCATACTCCGTCACCACACACACGGTAGATATAATGAAGATTAAAATACATCCGTTTTTATAGTACAAGGTCGATAAATAGATTTATCTTGTGATAAGAAGTAAGTATCTATGCTTAGTTTTTCATACCAAACAAGAAGCATGATATTATCTTTATTTGTTTAAAGTTTTAATTAATTATCCTTAAACTGTATAATTAATTGTTTGATTAGATTTCAGTGTGAACTACAGGTAACCATTGTGTCTAGTAACACACAAAAAAATGCACCATCCATATGCTGAGGAACTAAACATAAAACATCCTTCACGCGGCCATCTGCCTCTTGCCTCGGAGATCCAATCGTAAAAGAAGTAAAACTTGAAATTAAACCCTATACCAATCCATCTGGCCAGCGTGGTATTAGTAGGCCAAGTATCCCTTCGTCACTGGAGGAGGCCCGTCCATGCAGTAGGACATTAATGTGCTGTTATGATGATGAAATATAAAGTTCTAGGATGTAGTAATACCTCAAGGAGCTTGTTTTATCGAATACAAACAAGGTGGTTACCCCTTTGCCTAATGCTGGGTAGCCGTAGTCTATTTTTATCTGCGACCACCACTGGCAATGGCGCAATGTAAAAGCTTTATCAGAGAGAATCTCTTCGTTATCTTGGTCCATAAATTACAAATGAGCTGTAGTAAGCACATTTGTGGTTGAACGTTTATAACGTTTTGTTGTGTCGTCTACGACATGTCTTCAAGAAAAGGAACCGTCCATGTAACAATCCAAAAAGCTGAAAAGCTGCAAAAATCTATAAAGGACGACATTTCCAAACCATTAAGCCCGATTTACACATCGACAAGTACAGTAGCGAGTTAAGTAGTAAGTTGTTGATTAACTTGATTTAAATAGATCTCCATCCTATTTTTTGGCAAGTTAAGTTGGCGAGACGTGAGAGAGGGGGCTACTTCGTACTTAACTCGCCAAAAAATAGGATGGAACTCTATTTAAATCAACTTAATCTTAAAATACTACTTAACTCGCTACCGTACTTGTCGATGTGTAAATCGGGCATTAGGCCTCAAACAGAAGTTGCAAAGGCTTCTCGCCTAATGTACTTCAAGGGACATACTAAATAATAAATATAAATATTCCTCACACATTCACACAACGCCATCTAGTCTCAAACTAAGCAAAACTTGTACTATGGGTACTAGACATCGGATAAACATTTTTTTGTAAATACATACATATGACGACATTTCTGTGGCGTAGTGGTTGTATTACATGACTGCTACGCAGAGGTCTCGGGTTCGATTCCCGCTCAATGCAAATCTTTGTGTGCATGAACATGATTGTTTACATTGGTCTCGGAGTTTGTATAATATCTATGTTTTTTACATAAAAAAAGTATTTAAGTATGTTTCCGTTGTCTAGTACCCATAGTACAAACTCTGTTTAGTTTGGGACTAGATGGCGTTGTGTGAATGTGTGAGAAATATTTATATTTTATATACTAACTTGATGACAATAATATAAATCACGACAATCTTACACAAATAATACGATCTTCATACATCGAGGAATTCTGTAGGGTTAAAAAGCGTTGTTTGAATTACTTCAAAATAATAATAAACCAAGCCCATAGTTTTATTGTTGAGAAAGTCAAAGTCAAATATAATGGACCTATGAAGTCTGATCAATAAATGAAATAAAAAATAAAATAAATAAATGGTTTTAGCGGTACGCAAATAAAAAATATCTCTGGGTCGGACTAGTTGACTGATTGATTGATTGAAATAAAAAAGGAATACCCTTTTGTTTTATTTATATAGGATGCTTTAGGTCCGTTTAAATTCATGAAAAACAATAGTTCGATTCGACCTTTGATATTGAGCTGATATTAATGTCAATTGATTTTTAATTTAATTTTTTTAACTTATAATAGACAGTCAAATAAATGTAATACATACTTAAGTTTTTTAGTTTTTTTTTAATATTTAAAGAAGCCGAAGACGTCAATAGGCTGATGTAAGGATGATGATAAGTCTAGTTAACTCCACATATTAAGGGTAATTACAATTACCTGACCACACTGCTACTACTGCAGTGGATCACGTAGAAAACTCATAGAAGAACGTCAAAAAATCTTTTGTCTGTCATGTCACCACAGGCTGTCAGTTTATGCCCGTACTAAATAAAAATAAATTAGGCCGCAATAAGCTGCCATGCACAAATTCAAGACGACCAGGTAAATAAAACTCTTTTTTATTTATTAATACTTATATTCCTACATATAGATCATTATTTTCATAATGCTAAATCATTATAACCTAAAAATAATACGTGTTATTTTGACCAAGTTTTTTTTGTTACCTTTTGTTGTATTTACAGGTTTATTTAATTACTATTTAATTGTTTATTACTTTCGATGTTGTTTTTGTATGATATTAATTCAATATTTGAAAGTTTTAAAGTAAAATATTATTAACTTATTAATATAATTATGATTCAGTTTCTTATCTTATGCGTAAACATACGAGCGGTTGTGGTTTTTATCTATCGTGTAGAAACTTTATGTTCATATTAAAAAAAAAGTTTTAAAGCGTTCTTAATTTGACCAGTGCAAAAGGTAGTTAGTTGAAATTTGGAACAGTTAGGTCAATAATCTTTGGTCTATTTTCGTTAAGATGAAAAACTGTTTTTGTTAATTTATGGCACGGTATTTTAACACTCTCGACTTTTTATACAAAAAATTACATTTCCAATTTTATTTTCATTAAATAGGGTGGTTGGTAAATCTTTTTATTCAACTAAAAACATTATAATTAGTGTGTTATCTCTGGACCATGTTTAGCTAAAGAAGTGCTTTGGCGTTTAGTAAAAAATCTCTAATTTAATCTAATATCCTGGCTAACTTGGGCTATATCTCAATCTATATAAAATTAACAACGCCTATAAATATTATAATAATACTTCTCATACATTTAGACAACTCTATCAAGTCCTAAGCTAAGCAGAGCTTGTACATCATAACAGCCCATTAATGTCCCACTGCAGGGACGAGCCTCCTCCCATGACGGAGGGATTCTTGGCCTACTAATACCACGCTGGCCAGATGGATTAGTATAGGGTTTAATTTCAAGTTTTCCTTCTTTTTATTTTGTAAAGATAATATTCACGGATAGTCTCTTAGTTGGCTTTTTCGACCCCCATGGGATGAGATGGGGTGGTGACATATTGTATTCTTACTCCGTCAATTCAACAAATTCACACAACTCCATCTAGTCCAAACCAAAGCATAGCTTGTACAGGTACTAGATATCAGATTAACATAATATATCAATATTTCATTTTTTTTTTGTAAATACATACATATTATACATATAAAACACTTAGACCAATATAAACATTCATGTTTATACACATAAATATGTATTAGCATTGAGTAGTATGACAGTATAGATAAAACATTTACAAAATTATACCTTTTCCTTTCACTTGAAGATTCAAAGTTGCTGAATTCTTGCTAAAGAGACTAATATTGATAGATTGCCTTATCATCAGAGTCTTTAAGCCATAACATTTCTCTATATCTATCTCGCTTGCACTTACGGGTTTTATTGGACGTCATCTCACAAGAAGATATTATAAAAGATTTGTGACAAGTGGTGTTCTGTCGTCACTGCCTACCCTGGACGGGATAAGGCGTGAGTTTATGTAGGTATGTATGTAAAAGACCCGTAAGTGCTATCATCATTCCCCTGCCCTTATTCCAATTTTATTTGGGGTTGGTGTAGCATGTCTTTTTCTTCCAAACTTTCCTATCGGACGTCTTCTCACAAGTAACACTCTTTGCAGCCATATCCATCCAATGGAATGATGAAATGATGGATGGATATGGCTGCGAAGAGTGTTACTTGTGAGAAGACGTCCGATAGGAAAGTTTGGAAGAAAAAGACATGCTACACCAACCCCAAATAAAATTGGAATAAGGGCAGGGGAATGATGATAGCACTTACGGGTCTTTTACATACATACCTACATAAACTCACGCCTTATCCCGTCCAGGGTAGGCAGTGACGACAGAACACCACTTGTCACAAATCTTTTATAATATCTTCTATCTTATTTTGGTGTACTCACATGATAAAGTGAATGCTATACTTATTGAGTATTTTTCCCTTCCGAATTTCTTTTTACACAGTGTATGTGAAAGGATTTTATTTGATTTTCATAAATTTTTACTAAAATGTAAGGTAGAGAGTTAAAACTAGGTCATGTATGAAGATATGTTGATGACCTCTGGGGCGCAGTCGGTATGTTACATGGCTGCTACGCAGAGGTCTCGGGTTTGATTCCCGCTCAATGAAAATCTTTGTGTGCATAAACATGATTGTTTGCATTGGTCTAGGTGTTTTCTATGTATAATGTGTATGTATTTAAAAAAAAAAAGTATTTAAGTATGTTTATCAGTTGTCTAGTACCCATAGTACAAGCTCTGCTTAGTTTGGGACTAGATGGTGTTGTGTGGATGTGTATGGAATATTTATTTTGTATTATTTTTTATTTTATTTTGATACATTAATTTCTTTTACACTGTCAAGCCTTGCCTTACAAATAACATAATTGACGACCTCGTTGGCGCTACGGTAGCGCAAGCGGCTGCCGTGCACGAGGTTGTGGGTTCGATCCCCACGCAGGACAATTATTTGTGCGATCCTCAAATTATTGTCCTGAGTCTGGGTGTTCTTTGTGTCCGTTAATTGATGTTTGTAAAAGTTCCCGCGACACAAGGGCATGATCCCTGGGAGTTGTCTTTATTAAAAAATAAAAAAAGAAAAAAAAAGAGTTCTTCTCAATATTGAGAAGCCTCGCCATTCAAATAACATAATTATCTTTTTTCTACGTCCCTGCAATGGCCCATTAATAACTTGTTATAAATTGCTAATTTATTATTGCTAGTTAGTAATAGGAATAATCAGCCATTGATTCTTAAAATCATAATTACTAGTTTTAATGTTGCTAATTACCTAAAAACCTTTTCTTAATTAGTGTTTAATGTGTATGAGGCGGTCATAGCTAGTTGCAATTATTGGTTTATAAGCGATAACGCTGGTTAAGCAATGTAGGCGAGGCCTTTATATAGATGGGTGGCCCCCCAGTAGTACCTATATCATCTACTAGCTGACCCGTGCCTACTTTGCTGGACGGCGAAAAAAACGCCGCCAGTAAAAATAATAATTCGCAAATAGGATAAATAATGCAAAATGTTGGTATCTTGAGAAAAGGCAATAAAGTATTTGTATAACACACTCTGAACACTTTAAATGTTTTTCAGTATCTTTTAGTTCGAAAATCATAATGCGGTTCACAGGATACATATCTACTTCCCAACTTTTAACAGTATCGTTTTTATAGTTTTGAAGAAATTTCCGTAGTACCGTTTTTAGCCATTTGGTAATATAACCCTCAAAATAACGAGCGTACTCCCTTCTTAAAGGTCGGCAACGCGTCTGTGATTCCTCTGGTGTTTCGGGTGTCCATGGGCGGCGGTGATCACTTACCATCAGGTGACCTGCTGGCCCAATATAAAAAAAATCATAGAAATAGGTGGAAAGAAAAATTGGAGGCGGTGGTAAAATTTTTCCAAACTTTGAAATGTACACTAAACTTAGATTAAGTAGTATAAATGACGTCAAAAAATATAAAACGAAAGTTGTACCTATTAATTTTGAAAATATATTTTTGACTTTGACTTTGACTTTACCATCAGGTGACCTGCTGGCTCGTTTGCCTCCCAACATAAATAAAAGTCATAGAAATCGGCAGAAAGAAAAAACAGAATTGATACCAAGCTGGCAGTTTAGCGTTCTAAAAACACCATATTATTATTGTAAATATGTTTAAATATTATGTATGTATTACAATTACATAAACTGTATTATACATGCTAACATATCTCAATGTCAACATATATATGAATATGTTAAATATGGTACGTTTCCTAACATATTTATTGAAGACCTAAGTTTTATTCCACAAGAGGCTCCCAGAGGGGAATAGATAAATGCTACAGTATTTTTTTAAAGACAATTTCCGCACTATACTAATGCTAAAGTCGATGTGAAATGTTTAATATCAAGCCTATGCTTAGCAACCATTGACAGGCATAACAATTAGGGTTGTTCATTGTTATTAAAAACATTGGAATTTCCTAATTTACTTTTCTGGGCAAATACGAAACCCCATCACATGCGCCGTAGTTACTTTATGTCGTCTTGGTCAGATAATGCCAAATTATGTCCTAAAATACGGAAATACTAATGAAATTCTCATTTTCTTCCGCGTGTTATAGGTAGCCTAAATGCTATTATACACCCTAAAC
The DNA here is from genome assembly GCA_905475405.1 of Schrankia costaestrigalis. NCBI lineage: Eukaryota > Metazoa > Arthropoda > Insecta > Lepidoptera > Erebidae > Schrankia > Schrankia costaestrigalis. Next base: position 4,768,234 of record FR997855.1, read on the forward strand.
TACCTATATTACTCACTAGCTGACCCGTGCCCACTTCGTTGGGCAGCGAAAAAAAGGCTCCCGTTTTTTGAACATATTTCATTACTGCTCCACTCCTATTAGTCATAGCGTGATACTATATAGCCTATGACACTCCCCGATAAATGGACTATTCAGCACAGTAAGAATTTTTAAAATCGTTTCTGTAGATCCAGAGATTACCCCATACAACGTCACAAACACACAAACTTTACCTCTTTATAATATTAAAAGTATAGATCAAAATCTATTCAGTAGTTTTTGCGTGAAAGAGTAACAAACATCCATCCTCACAAACTTTAGCGTTTACTAGCTTATGCCCGCGGCTTCTCCCGCGTTGTATACGTAAAATAGACGACCACTATGGCGCAGTCGGTATATTACATGGCTGCTACGCAGAGGTCTCGGGTTCGATTCCCGCTCAATGCAAATCTTTGTGTGCATGAACATGATTGTTTGCATTGGTCTGAGTGTTTTCTATGTATAATATGTATGTATTTACAAAAAAAAAAAAGTATTTAAGTATGTTTATCCGTTGTCTAGTACCCATAGTACAAGCTCTGCTTAGTTTGGGACTAAATGGCGTTGTGTGAATGTGTGAAGATTATTATTATTATTATTATAAAATAATGATGAGGAATATAGGTAGTTTACGGTGTAGAATAACATTTAAGTGTGTTATACAAATACTTTATTGCCTTTTCTCAAGACTTCGTTACCAACATTTTGCATTATTGATCCTATTTGCGAATTATGTTTTTTTTTCTATTGGCGGCGCTAGTGAGCAGCGTAAAGGCCCTTAACGACTGTGTCACTATGAGGACAGCCAGGACATACTTTTTAAGTGCCTCCCAAGCATTTTATCTGAAGATCTCTCTCAGATTAAATGCTTTATTGGCGGCGCTAGTGGGCCACGTAAAGGCCCTTAACTAGCTTAATCTTTTATGAATCAGTATTTGCAACTGAATGTGAGACCCTCATACTTACTTTACGCGGGCAAAGCTGCGGTTAAAACTAGTAAAAAATAACACACGATAAAATAACTATAATATTTGTAAAGGAAATTACTAGGTATATGTTATATATAAATAGAAATATCATATAGTTTTCCTTATTATTTTATTATTAAATAGTAACAGGTATTTACATGACCTCTGTGGCGCGCGGTTTTAGTGCATGATAACTGCATAGAGATTACGGTTTTATAGAGAACTTGGTGATGCCCGCGGCTTCACCCGCCTTGTAGGTAGCTTACATGTTATTGAACAAAATAACGGACCCAAAGAACATCCAGGCTCAAGACAATAATCTGTCATTATCATCACCATAACAGCCCATTAACGTCCCGCTGCAGGGACGGACCCGTGACAGAAAGATAGTTGGCCAACTAATACCACGCTGCCCAGACGTATTGGTGTAGGGTTTAATTTCAAGTTTTCCTCCTTTTCATATCGTAAAGATACCACGACACCCATGGGATGAGATGGGGTGGTAACATTAGGTATTCTTACTCTGTCACCACACGTTTAAATAAATAAGTATATTGGGTGGGATTTGAAACTGCGACTTCGTGCAAGACAGATGCATATACGACCGCTTTGCAACCGATACAGTTCATTATTCATTATTTCCTTGTGTTTACTTTCCCCACTATTGTATATAACAAGAAATACTTGAAAAAAGTAATTCTAATATATTTTATTACTTTCATTCCAGATCTTGAAATGCAGTGAAAAATCAAAACCAAAACTCACAACGCTTTATTTTTCAAAATCTTAACAAACCATATTTTGGTATTTAAAATTTTTATTTTCGTCTTTCGGCATTGTACGGGCTGAACTACAGCTTTTGTTTCACACTGTTATACGCTTTTTGAGCTGACTAAAAGTCTTGTAATCAAGACATAAGGTCGCGCAGTTGATATGACAGAAACTTCATACATCACACCTCCTAATATGGACTTATTAACAGTACTCAGTTTTCGAAAACTCGACGACATCAAGCGTCTTGCAAGACACTTCCAAAATGTACTCGATCATCCAGCTACACTCAACAATAAGGTTCTCCACAACTACTTGACGAATCTAAACGCAACGCACAAGAAAATATTCCTACAAAATCGTGAAAACGTTGAAGTAGAATATATATTTACGACTGAGAAGAAAAGCAGTTTGCAACGGCAAAGATTCAACAGCTTGCCTGTAAGTGAAGTGCCTGAGTTATTGAAAGCAGAACTCACATCTTACGCTGGTGCTAAGCCTGTTCATATCTGCACTGATTGCAATATAGAGATAGAATTAAATGACGAAGTACCCTTAATGGAGTCTTTGGAAAAGCACTTCAGCTCTAACGCTCATTTACCCAAGTTGAAACGAGAAAGCATCGACGTTGCCGAGCCAATAATTCTTCCAAATATGTCTCGACGTCTTTCCGCCATGAGCGATCTGGAAACCCCATTGGCGAAGATAAAAGAAATCACTATTTCTTCACGCCCTGCCGAGAGATTAGAAAAGAATTTTATATCGAAACTGAGTACTATGTTACCTAAGATCCTACCGGATGCTTCCGAAGCAACAATTGATGCTGCACTTAAGTTTTATCAAGAGTCATTTGATAAGCTTTGCTGTGATGTATCCGCTATAGACTTTTCATCTCATACTAGTTCTGTAGCTCCAATTATAATGAGTATTAAGGACAATGTGTATCAAAATTTCGCTGCTGACGCTAATAAAAATATAGATAATGACGAAAACGATCAGTCTACTGAGAAACCTAAAAATCAAATTAAAAAATATCGCTATTATGGTCCAATTGAAAACCAGATTATTAAGCTTCTTGCCAATCATAAGCTTCTCTCGATCATCGATGATAGAACAGGGAAATTAGCATTTTTCTGCATAGCATGCGAGTATTATACGCTGCGTTTTCATTACGACAGCGTTCTTAATCATGTGTTCAGTGAAACTCATATACACAATCTGTCCGCAATCCTCCAATCTGACTCAAGCATTCCTATCGCTATGACTGAAAATTCCATGGCTAAAATTAAGGAGATGAATGAAAAGTTTCTTATGAATCATGACATAGTTGTGTCCCCCAACATGTTGTATTGTCGTCTGTGCGATGCATCCATCGACTCTGTAGACGCATCCATTATTCATATATTGGACGAGAAACATTTGGCAAAATTGTCAGATGATTTGTATATAAGGATGAAAGAGAAAAATTCGGATTCAATCCCAGAAGAATGGGGTCCGAAAGATCTTAACTGGACGAAATATTTAGCGAGTGTCGGTAAACCGCATAATAATCGAGACCATGTTATTATTGAGAACTTTATAAAGCCTTCCGGGAAGATGGGGAACTACTGCAGTTGCTGCGATATGACTTTAAAGGGTCCCAGACAGGTGCTCTTTAGTCATATCCGCCAGAAGAAGCACTTACGGAACGCGGCACCTCGAAAGCTATCCATGCTTTATAAGAATCATTGCCGACCATCGGAATATTTCGCCAGTTTTGGCAATTTTTATTTATGCACCATTTGCCCGAATTACGTCGCTGTGCCTTCGATTTCTGCTATAGTTGAACACTTTGAGAGCCATGAACATATTGAGACTATATCGAAGTTGATAAAATGCGCAATGTTTAGCGAGAACGATAAGATACTTGCCGCTAACAAGATTAAGGACTTGAAGTGTCTTGTATGTGATATACAATTCCCAGATCACAATGATGCCGTGAAACACGTATTAAGCAGCATTGACCATCAAAATTCAATCGCAGAAGCTAAAATCGCTGCAAACAAGGGCGATATCATCAGCGTATATATGAAAGGGAACCATATTCTACACAGCGAAGGGTCTACTTTTACTTGCGTTGATTGCAAAGGTGTCTTCAACTCTATAAGGTCTTTGCTCACTCATTTGGTTTACGCTGGGCATTTTAAAGAGAAGCCAGCGACGGAGAGTATCTTCCGTTTCTATTTGGAGTTAAAGCATAATATTATTATGTTGGCGAGGAATAAATATGTTTATTATAAGTTTGGTTGTTTAAAATGTGGTGTTTGTGATGGTGACTTGGATGATGGAGAGACGGCTAAGAAGCACGTTGTGTCTGCACGTCACAGAGATAATATGGGGACTAGCTATGTCAGTCTCGAGGCGTCTGCTGTTGAATAAGGTTCGTTGGATTTTTCTTATTTGTGCTTTGTTCGTGTGATGCAGTTCAGTTTTATTTTGTTTAAAGACAACTCTCGCAGTAGGGATCTAATCCTGTGCTTATTATTAACGGGCATAAAGTACATTCAGAATTAAGTCAATAATTTGAGGTACATAAACAAATGATTATCATGAGCATAAAAGTTCTGTGTCAGTTAAATTATTGCTTGTGAATGCGACTGCTGTCTTAATAACCATGAAAAAGTTGTCCTCGTCGTTACTAACGATGCCCGCCATGAAATTAGGATAGTGACATAGTGACAACCAGTGATTTTAAGTTCGCCGCCTGCAGGCGTCTGATTATTTGACGCCCAGATGTGCAGGTGAAAAGTAAGGTTGGCCTTCTCCTCTACTCCTTTATGGACAGAAATATCTCTCTCTGTCTTTCCATTCTGCTGTTATAAGGTGACATTTTTTTTAATAGCTTCTATTGTGTATAAAAAAAGCAGGTTACGGAGTGCCGGTTTGTAATGATCATAGTGCTTAGCATTCAGTAGTTCTGCCTAACCCTCATGGGAAAAAGTTTTATGCTCTAGGTATATTTTAATGTATTAATACAATAATTTTTGTTTCCCCAGGTACTTGACGGTACGCGTCACGTTATAATTTGTAAGAGTAATAACAAGATGAAGTGGTGTACTTACACTGTATAAATCATTTACAATGAAATTTTATTAAAATGAATTAATTTTTTATACCCCTAGTTTTATTTTATACCTATTTATTTATCATAAACTCCTTGTGGTGATGGAGTAAGAAAACAATATGTCACCACCCCGTCTCATCTCATGGGTGTCGTAAAAACCGACTAAGGGACTAACCGTAAATATTATCTTTACGAAATAAAAAAAAAAGGAAAACTTGAAATTAAACTCTATACCAATCCGTCTGGCTTGCGTGGTATTAGTAGGCCAAGTATACCTCCGTCACGGGAGGAGGCCCGTCCCTGCAGTGGGACATTAATGGGCTGTTATTATAATGAATTAAACTGCATGTCAATTCTCGTTCACAAAATTCGGTTAAGTTAACTTTTAGTTGTCATATTTTTGGTATTGCAATTGTAATCTTTTATGGTCGTGTTAAAGTTTTATTTAGAGTGGGACAATTTGACAACTAAAAGTTAACTTAACCGAATTTTTGGGTACGAGAATTGACATGCTGGTCACTCTTAATCGCAGGACCGCACAAGGTGGCATTTCCTATATACAGCAGTGGACGTCGATTGCCTGATATGATGATGATGATGATGTGTATGTATTACACATACATAAACTTACGCCTTATCCCGCTCGGGGTAGGCAAAGAAGACAGAAGACAGAACGATTGATGGTATTTTTTTTCTTTGAGTCGCTTTGACTGGAAGATGTATTAAGCCCGATTTACACAACTTACTACTTAACTCGCTACTGTACTTGTCGATGTGTAAATCGGGCATTAGGTTCAACCACTTTGTTTCTTCGTACTCGTATTCGCTAAACTGGCGAAATACTTTTGGTGAGTCATTGATAGGGTTGGGTTCAATATTAAGTTTCGTCAAATTAAAAGGGTAAATAGAAATTCTTAAACAACGCCATCTATCGATACGAATGAAACGACACGAAGAGACCTAAACCTGAATGAAGCGTGAACACTGTACAGAAATGAATCAAAACACCATAAGAAAAATATAAACATAAATTTATTCATTTCAAAAAGTAATACATATATAGTTTTTATTCCGAAAAATCGACTAAGAATCCGGTAGTTCGTCGAGTGGTATAATCTGTGGAGCGTTCAAGCTGTCACAAGCGCAGAAACAATTTTTCCCGCGCGGACCGTTCGGTAACAAAACTAATTTCATCTTCATATTAGTTTGTAATGCGTTTATAATTTCTGTAAAGAAGATATTAATAGTAATTATTAAACAGTAAATAGTTTCTTTGGCTAAAGTTAAATTTTTAAACAAATAAACCAATCCCAAGAGTTAATATTGATGACCTCTTGGTATTGGTTATACATGACTGCTACGCAGAGGTCTCGGGTTCGATTCCCGCTCAATGCAAATCTTTGTGTGCATGAACATGATTGCTTGCATTGGTCTGAGTGTTTTCTATGTATAATATGTATGTATTTACAAAAAGAAAAAAAACTAATAAATTAAGTTTATCCGTTGTCTAGTACCATAGTACAAGCTTTGCTTAGTTTGAGACTAGATGGCGTTGTGTGAATGTGTGAGGAATATATTTAAAATATTTAATATTTTCATAAAAGATTTTCTACCATCGCGCATAATCTACGAAACTTGTCAAAATGAACAATTGAGCGATAAGTGATCGCTCTTTGAGACACTATTGTAATAGCAGACTTGGGCCCAACAGCTTCTGTACCAGATGTTGGTTTGTTTTTAATAACACAATCTTGTTAATATTACAAACGCGTAAGTTTGTCAGTAGGTAAGCGTGTGACTCAATACTCAATATCATTATTGCACTCCATATGTTATAAAAAGGTGTTACTTATAATATAACAGATACAATATTTATGGACCCTGTTGGATATGACAGTTTAGAACATTGAGGTAATATGTACTACACGAGTACATTACCTCAATGGTTTAGAAGAGAGGAGGATGCTAGATTTTAATACATATTATATTTATATGGAATAGCATCAAATTAGCATACTTTTTATTACTCTTTCACATAAAAACTACTGAATGGATTTTAATGTTTTACAATAATTTTTACATCAGAATTAGGCCAGGCCACAATTTATAAAGGTATTGTATTTATAATTCAAGCTACTCGAAATATTAATCATGTGCAGACAAGTACTAGGTAAGGTAGGTAGTCTATACTAATATTTTAAAGAGGTAAAGTTTGTGTTTTTGTTTGTGTGTTTATGACGTTGTAGGGGGTAATATCTGGATCTAATGAACCGATTTTTAAAATTCTTTCTGCGTTGAATAGTCCATTTATCGGGGAGTGTCATAGGCTATATAGTATCACGCTATGACCAATAGGAGTGGAGCAGTAATGAAATTAGTAAAAGTGGGTACGGCTCAGCTAGTATTTGATAAAGTCACTGATACTTACGTGTCTTTCCATGATTTAATCCAAGTTTTCCACCAACATGTCCATCTTCTTCATAATCTGATTGATTAGTTTGTTTTCCAGGAGGCCTAGGTGCCATTCCAGAATTGTCAGAAGCTTGAATATTATCTGTATTTCTTTCCTCGTATGATGTTTTCATAATTCTTGTTTCTTCTTTCTTTATTTCTCCATTTTGTTCTGTAGTTACTTTAGAAGAATCTGTTTTAACTTCGCTTGATTCTTGTTTTACAACGCTTTGTTCATTTGATTTATTATCGTCTATGTTAGATTGAGTCAGTATAGTGGTTCCGTCAGTTTTGTTACTGGTTTTCGGCGTTTGATCTATTTCATTAGAAGATTGGTCTTTTTGTTTTTTACTTGTTTGTTCGGTAATATTATCTTTTTTAGAGTTATTTGTTTCTCCTTTTGTGCTACTTGCCGTTTCTTTAGTAGTAGTTAAGACTTTTGTGTTTATTGGTTCAGTTTGATCAACGTAAACTTTATTATTTGGAGCTCCATTGACTGTGTTGTCTTTGTTACTATTGTGGCTTCTTTCTATATCATGCTTTGTAGTTCTTTCTTGATATTTATAAAGAGTGTTTTTATTTTCAGTATTGAACGACTTTTGATCAGTAGTTAAATCTTGATTTGAAGTATATAATGATTTAGTAGGAGCTTGTTGGTAAGCAATCGGTTCGTCATTATCAGATGATTCTTCTATTGATGATTGATTTACTATTGTATTGTCTTCTAAAGAGTTACTGGCTACTTCACCGCTGTCAGATATTTCACCATCTAATGTGTTTTGATTTGCTGATGGGTATTCTTCTGTTCCAGCATTATTCTCTAAAGAGGTATCTTCATCTCCACCACTAGTAGTTATTTCTTCATTTGATGTTTCTTCGAATGACAATGGAGCTTCCATTGTTGTCGGTTGATATTCACCATTAGCTGATTTGTCATTAATCATACTATTGTTTTCGATATCACTGTCAGATAAGTCTTCATTTGATGATTGAGCGTCTATTGCTTCTGATTGATATCCACCTATATCTGTATCATACTCAGAGCCACTACCGTCTTCTCCATCACTATCAGAAGTTTCTTCAATTGACGATGGAGTTTCATCCGTTTCTGTATCAGAATCTGAAGTACTATCATCACTCCCATTTTCAGTATCACTATCTGATTCATTGTCAGAAGCAAGTGTGGGTTCATATATGCCTTCATCAGAAGATTCTTCATCATATGTTATTTCTTTATTACCATATTCAGGTGTACCATTGTTTTCATCATCGCTGTCTGTAAGGTAATTGTAAGATTCTTCCTTATAAATTTGGGTTTCTTTTGAACTAGCGCCTATAATGTCATTATCTTCTTTAGTCCCGGTTGCTGTTCCTAGGTCTTGTGTAGAAGTATTTTGTGTGTACGGTAATTCTTGTTCTTTTAGTCTATCTCTTTCGTCAATACTATCGTATATGTAATTATACGAAGGGACATTAGGTTGAGTATTTGTGTCTTTAGGAGAATTTGAATGGTCGCCAGTATTTGGTTTTTCTGTTGTTGATCGTTCAACCGTTGTACTACTCAATGTATCTTCTACAATTAATGTACGTTTAGTTGTAGATAGATTTGGTGTTGCATTTGTTTCTTCTCCAGCCATTGTGGTTTGTTCTGTGCTTCTACTTATAGTTTCAAAACTTGTCTCGTTAGCTAATTGCGTTTTGTTAATTTCATCCGTGTTGTTCTCCGGTATACTGATATTAGATTTAACCAAAGGTTGGCTACTCCCACCCAATTTAGGCTGCTCTGTGGATTCATAAGTATTCGTTCCAGTTGTTACTGGTTGTTCTGGTGTAGTAAGGCCTGTAATATCAGATACTGTAGTTAGAATTGGTAAATCAGTAGTTGTCTGAGCCGGTGCAGGTGTTATCTGGTATTCAATGGTTTGTAGGTTATTATTATCTGAAGTAGAGTTATCATTCTTTCTTTGTACTTTTGTGGTTTCATGTGGAAGAAATGGTTGACTTTTTAAGTCATATATTATAGTTTTTTCTTCATTATTTCCAAGATTAGAATTGTCTTCATTACTAACACTTGATACCTTAGTTGAGTTAACCATTGGTTCTCTATTGATAGGTTCTTCTTGAGTGTTCTGTTTATTTCCTACAGCTGTTTGGTGGTTCTTAGAATTTTTTTTATCTTCCGTAACGTTGCTAGAAGTCACGAATCTTTTAGAAGGGTTACCCTTTTGTTTGTCTAAATCTTCTTTTGCAGTTTGTTCGAAATTGTTCAAGTCTTGTGGGTTTTGTTCCAGTGTATCTTTAGCAATGTTTGTTTCTCCTTCTGGGTTAGTAGTAGTTTTATCATCGTTATCCTTTGGATCTTGTTCACCAGTCATATTTCTATTGAACGGTTCTGCTTTATACATTGGTTCTTCTTCGAGATTTGTTGGTTCTTCAGTTTCTACCTGTGATAAATTTTCCGGAGTTCTTTTATCAGCAGTAGACCATTCTTCTGTATCACTTTGTTCCTCCATGGAGATTTGAGGATTACTATTTTCTGAATCTTGAATAGTTTCCTCTGTTGCAGTTGAAGGCTTTTCTTCTATGTCTGAATCTTCTAAATCACTAGTTTCATCATCTGATAAGATTTGATCAGTAATTTTGTCATCTTCTGACCCATTTTCTTCGTCTGACAAAGATTCAGAAACATTTTCATCGTTATTTGTCCACTCTTCTGTCTCTGTATTTTGTTCAACTGTAGAAACTTCAGGACTGTTATCATTATTAACTATCGACTCTTCTGATTCATCCGTAGTCTCTGTTTCCTCAGTAGAAGCAGGGTATGTCATTTCTTCAATAACTAACCATTGATCTGCACCTTTAATATCTTCCCCTGAAGAAGTTTGGGGAGGCTTTTGTTTAATAAATGTCCATTCTTTTGATATAGGGCTTTCTTCGTCATCGGATGAAGTTTCGTCGTCATTGTCAGTCCATACTTCTAATTCTTGTTCTTCGGCAGAAGTATTTCCATCACCAACTATCTCCTCGTCGGACTCATCTGTGGTTTCCTGATAAGAATCTGTAGGTTCATTTTCTGGTTCAATTACTGTTTCTTCAGATTCAGTAGTCTGTTCGTCTATAAAGGTAGAACGAGCACTTTGTTGAGGCAAATCTTCGCTTGGAATCTTTTCTTCCTCTATTAAAGTTTCAGGGTTATTTTGTTCAGGGTCATCTTTCATCTCAGAAGGGGATTCAGTAATTATTGTCGAGTTTGAAAGACTTGTATTTTCGTCTAAGCCCTTTGTAGGTTCCGTTGAATTTGCGATTTTTTGTAAGTTTTCAGTATCCAAAACGATAGATTCATTTGGTTTTGCTGTAGTAATTTTGTAAGATGATTGATCAAATTCAGTAGCGTTGTTTGCTTTATCACTCTTGATCACCTCTTTACTTGGTTGCTCGGATGTTTCTATTGTATCTATTGTAGGCGTTTTTTTAGTAGTTAGTGGAGAAGTTGTTGTTGCCTGTTCTGTTATTAATATATTGCCAGTAGTACTGTTATTATTATCTATCGTTATCGTTTTAGGAGTCAATTCTTGATTAAGAGTTTCATTGTTTGAATCTGATACATTTATTATAACAGCGGTAGTGGTATTTTGGGAGGTAGGTTGCTCAGTTACAGTAGATAGTTCGTTTAGAATAGTAGTATTAGTTGGATTGTCAGTAATAGCTTGTTTTTCTTTTTCGTTATTTGTATTATTGACTGGACTTTTCGCAGGTTCTAAAGTACTTATAGTGATTGGATTAATGTCTTTAGCAACAGGTATATCTGTAGATTGATAGGTATCTTGTTGGAGAACATATTTGTCTTCAGTATCCTTAGCTTTCGTTAAGCTCTCAGACTGTTGTTTATATGCGGATGAGAAATTAATTGTGTAAATTGCTTGTTCCGTTGTTGTCGGTTCTGTTGTACGCTGGGTTATTAATTCAGAAGGTGATGTAGGGTTATCTGTAAAACTAGTAGATAATGGAGCTGCTACGACGGCTGTTTGTTTCGTTGATTTTGATTGTGGGTTATTGTTCTCTATTTTAGCTTCAGAAGTATTTGTTTTATTGTTATTTTCAGTATCATTGAGCTTTATTTTCTTTATTATTTTTTCGTTTTTATTATGACCAGTATCTGTAGTCTCAATTTTTGGTGTATACGCTAATTTTTTTGTATTCTTATCTTCTGTACTTTGTTCTTTTGTAGATGTATTTGGTTCACTACTATTGCAATCTTGTGAAGAATTCATTGTAATTTGTTGGTTAGTAGTTGGTGGGTTGTTAGTTGTATTTTGTTCATTAACCAGTTCAGTAGAATTTGTTGATGCTTGGATATCATCTTGAGTTGCAGGCAATGGGTGCTGTGTTGTTAATTCTTGTTCAGGGATAAACGTACTAGATGTATCAGGATTATTTTTGTTATTTGATAGGGTTGTGTCATTAAAAAGTTGGTTTTTATTGTTAAATTCAGAAATATCTGTGTCATTAAACTGTTCAACCGATTCTGATGTATTAGTATCGTTTAGATATTGCTGTTTTATTTGTTCGTTAGAGTCTAGTCCTTCAGTAGATTCTGTCTGTGAATTGTCAGTGAGGTTTATGTTTTCTTTCTTTTCATTTACATTGCCTTCTTCGTTTGTAGTTGTTTCTTGATTAGTCTCAATATTTTTAATTTTAGTTTCAATTTCTCTTGTAGTAGGCTCAGTAGTAGTTACGTTTTTGTCAGCTGACTGTGTAATTGATTTCGTTGTAGTCTCATTTAGTGGTACGTTTTCAGATGTTGTTGGGTTTTCTGCTAATAGAATCTTGTCTTCTTCAATTTTATCTTGGGGTTTACTTGTCGCATTATTATCTTTTTGCCAGAATGGTTTTATTGTTGTACTGATAGTTGTCTCATTCGTTAGTATTTCTTTATTAAACGCTTCTTCAGTTACGCTTGTCTGCACTTCTTGTTTTGTAACTTTTACAATATTTAGATCTGTAGATTCATATTCTGGTTTCGTTTTGTTTGTTTCAGACTCAGTGGCGTTAAGATTTTCATCTTTTAAACTAGAGGCAACTTCTTTTTTCTTAATAGTTTCTGTTGAAGCAACGTTTTGTAATCGCTCTGTTCCTTTTGTTGAGTTAGATGTTAGATCATAAGCTGTGGTGTTTCCTTCTTGATCTTTGCTTGTGCTGTTATCTATAGTTGTTGGTTGCGCAGTACTAGTTGTTGTTTGTGTGCGTGGTATATTCTTCTTCACATATTCAATTGCTTTTAATATATCTGTAAAATATATAAATATATTTAATTTATTTTAGCATTGGTAGTGTATTGACGTTTCACACATCACAACGGTCATTACCAGTTTGCCTCTGTTTTAGTGTGGTTGGCGATCAGATTACTATTTTGGTTTTATTAAATCTTACAACTATTATTTTTAATTGTCATGATTCATTTACCATATTAGTCAACAGACGACCACTGCTAGACATAGGCAGATGTTAACTGTAGATTGTTTAATTCAACCATTTCTTCCTGAGTGATAGGTCGCGTAGCTGACAAGGCAGGGTTTGCAGACCCCTCATGGATACCAGACACTATTGTGAAGTGAAACTGATGGACCAGTAAAGCACAAGACTGGGTAAAATCCATACTAATATTATAAATGGGAAAGTGTGTCTGTCTGTTTGTCTGTCTTTCACGGCAAAACGGAGCGACGAATTGACGTTATTTTTCAAGTGGAGATAGTTGAAAGGATGAAGAGTAACCTAACCTACTTTTTTGCTAGCCCGAATTTAACGCGAGTGAAGTAGCGGGCAAAAGCTAGTAGAAATATTTGGAGGTGGCTTATATCCAGCTGTAAACGTATCTGTTGGCTGATATGCTGATGATACTACTATAATTTTGCTAAGGACTGGTCTTTTGGATTATCATCATCATAACAGCCCTTTAATGTCCCACTACAGGGACGGGCCTCCTCCTTTGACGGAGGGATACTTGGCCTACTAATACCACGCTGGCCAAACGGAATGGTATAAGGTTTAATTTCAAGTTTTCCTTCTTTTTATTTCGTTAAGATAATATTCACGGATAGTCCCTTAGTCGGTTTTTACGACACCCATGGGATGAGATGGGGTGGTGACATATTGTATTCTTACTCCGTCACCACACTTTTAGATTATAGATTTGGTTATTTTACCTGTCTCGCCAGTGATTCTTGGTAAACTTTTCAAGGCATCGATGAGATCTGAAAAAGATTTAAAGAAAGACTAATGTTTTTGTATACAATGTCAGAAGGCTAAAAGGACATCGAAAAATTCTTTGTTAAAATAAATTTAAAATCTAGGACAGAATTGTAAGATTGAGGCATCTAGCTATGAAGTTGCCGTTTTATTTCTGCGCAGTCTTTAGACTCTTGTATTCTTTTAAAACATATTACTTATTATAAAGTTTATATTATATTTTTTGTTATTTAAAAAATATAGGATATTACCAACATCTAACATAAATAAAAATAATTATTATTTGTATTCTTTATTTACATTTTTCACATTAATTTACATTTTTAAATATATAGATATAAAAATAAACACATTTAAAAATATAAAAAAAAGGTAGACTCACCAGCTTCGGGTACAGGGACCAAGCTACTGGTGGTTAGGGCTCCAGAGATAGGAACCTCCTCACAATGCGTGCCGTGTCAAGCAGTACTACCTTCTGCATCAGACCTATGATACAACTGCCAAGGTCGAGTCTCCTTAGATGTTGATAGAGACTCTTTGGAATAAGTCCATTAACCGAAAGTACTATCGGAACAATGATCGCCGAATCAACATTCCACATGTCGACAACCTCGTGAGCCAAGTCCAAATATTTCGTTTGTTTGTCTTTTTCTGCTTTAACATTTTCTTTTTTTTTGTATTAATAATAAGCCTGTGGACATGGGTCCAATTTAAAACAGCGGATTTTCCTATTTGTTTAATTGCAACTTTTCCCTGATACTTTGTTTTAAACACAATAGTTAGCTTAAATGTGCGCCATTACTTATACCTAACTTAATTTTATTATGTTTAATAATTATTGAAAAATCTAAGAAAACGTTAGAATGAAAAATCTAACTTCTGATAAAATCTTCATACAAAACGGCAATTTCATAGGTAATCTAATATAAATAAATACTTACTTCTTGTTTCTGTGTATTCTTCTAGAATCATAACTGCTTCCTGCAAATCTGTAGAAATTATTTAAATTAAATAAATGTAATTTTAACATCAAATTGACTGATCTCTGAATTTTTGCCATTGTTATTTTTGCCATTTATCATCATAACAGCCCATTAATGTCGGACAGCACTGCAGGGACGGGCCTCCTCCCGTGACTTAGGGATACTTGGCCTACTACTACCACGCCGCTGGCCAGACGGATTGGTATAGGGTTTAATTTCAAGTTTTTCTTCTTTTTATTTCGTAAGGATAATATTTACGGATAGTCCTTTAGTCGGTTTTTACGACACCCATGGGATGACATGGGGTGGTGACACACTGTATTCTTTCTCCGTCACCACACGGTTCTTTGTATAGGTACCCTGAATTGTTTGTATGGGCATGATGCCAAATTCGGTAGATGTTTTTTAAAATAAGAAATAGAAGGAATTTTTACTAGCAAACGGAAGTTTGCTAGTTAAGTTAGTAAGTTACACACCGTAAATTCAGAAGATTTTACGGTGTGTAACTTAGACGACTTTAACCTAATTTTTATTTTTAAATAATCGTTTTATAAACTTATTTTTTTCTCAATATCCCATGTGACGAGTGTAAGTACATTATTGTATAAGTGTGTCTGTGTATCTGCGCTCTGGAGTAGGTATATATCTGGTTTTATGAAAATATACTAGAATAAATTAAAATACTTACTGTTAGTTTTACTTAAAGTGACGATGTTGTTAAATAATTCCATGATATCTAAAGAAAGAAAGCATGTTAGTAAGGGTCTGTAAAATTATCCATATGATAAAAACTGGAATTTGGTAAATTCTCTAAGCGATTTGATCAAATCCTGGAAGGTGTTAGAACAACAACATTATTTTATTATGGCGATTTATTCGCTCCCCGCCTCCGCGCTGTTATGGTAACTGTTCTAATTTAACCTATAACAAACCAAAATGAACATTCTGTCGTCTCTGCCTACCTCGGACGGGATAAGGCGTGATTTTATGTATGTATGTAAACCAGAATGAACAGTGTCTGGTTCAAATAAATTAAACAAATTTAACTTACTTCTTCCATTCAAAGATCTTGTTAATCCTTCAATTGCATTTTTGAACTCTGAAAAATAAGCAGTTACTTTTTAAAATTGTTTTTAATAGTTATGTAACTTTCGAAGGGAACCTTTGTTTAACAGTCGACGTCTTCTGATTGAGAAGTACATAATACAAGTAGTAGTACTTAGTATATAATATAAGTAATTCGGTAGAATTCTATACTTACTTCTCTTCTCTTTCAAATAATTAGACTGGAAAGTCAAATTATTCCATTTGATGTCGTTGTGAAAAATACGAAAATTACCCTATTTGATTAAAAGCATTAGTTACAACTACCGTTACAGAAGCAGGCCGAGATAGCAACATGAAGTTTTCACACGCATGCTTCAATTGAAATCAATGTAAGTATGTCGGAGGTCTCTAAAATTACGCTACCGAGGCTTGAACTATCCTAGAGCCACTGACATAAATATGACAACTGGGATTCTTCTTTCTACTGTTTCATTTTAGTAGATTTGAGCCTGACATACAACATAAGTCCCATTAGACTGATAGTCCTTAAAGTCAATTAGTTCGTTCGGGATTTCCTCATGAATAAAATCAAAATACAGTAATACTTACGAGATTCACCGGTGATGTTTCTCAGTATTAAAATGCTATCAGCCAATGAAGATGTTTTAAGTAACATATTAAGGGTTCTGACTGCCTCTCCTATATCTGCAACAAACAGTAAATTCACGCCTTATTCCAATGAAGGTAATGAATACTAATGAGCGCCAAATTCTAAGATCCTTACAAATCTGCTTCACTTCGTCTACATATCTTTATATAAGCACGTCAGTTCCGAATGCTACACATTTGCCCTTACATTCAGTAAGGGCAAATGCTGTCACCACCTGCTGTACCAGTTCATCGGTCCACCTTGTAAGGGGTCTGCCCATCCTGTCTTTCAAACGCGATCGTCATCCCAGAACCCTTACTTCCCAACGGTGGTACGTGACCTGCCCACTGCCACTTAAGAGGCAATCCTAAATATTACTAGATATCTTACCGTCAGTCAATGTTCCTTGTGTAAGAAGATCGCAAGCTCCTTTAGAGTCTGTCAAAAAGGAAAATTAGCTTATTATCAGAAATGGCAATTGTTATAAAGTTCCCTTTTTGGGTAAAAGTTTTGCTTGACAAATCGCATTTACCATCTTTTGTGACTTATACCTGCACTCCGGGGCAATATGTAGACTACCTCTAAAAGGAGGTTACACATAAGACCTAATCTTAGCATTCCATGTATTCTCCGTGCGGGTGCCGGGTCCATCCCGTGATAGAGGACAGAACACTGGCGTAACTGCGTCTGGGACTTACGAACCAGATGTAGGTTTAAGGAGGCCCCCTTACAACGCGTTAGCGGTCACCTTCACTGTCTGCTATGTTCCGTCCTCTACC